>CM062197.1:13705000-14042500 GCA_031216445.1 Lateolabrax maculatus | reverse complement strand
TACTTCACATTCACAATTATGGAAATACCTATCAAAGTAGCAATTCTTAAACACTATTAACATAGAGTATGCCTCTTATAATACACTCATTTCAGAGTGAATATTATTTTACCATGACATCTACTTTGCTTTGATTGTGTAAATGTTAACATCATCTGTGAGTGCGATGTTGACATTAATTCTCCAACATCATCCATCTGCTGTAATTGTTTAGGACTTCAGATATAAATAGAACTTAATGTCAGTGAAGTATAAATGGTCTTTGGTTTCTGTCTGTATATCATGCTGCATGTCAGCATAATCCTCTTCCAAGTATCAATTTCTACAGCATCACAGACACACTAATGTGGAGCAGCTGGTGTTTGTAAGCCCAAGTTTGTATTTTAGGAAGCTTTAAACTTGCCAAATGGACTTCAGGTAAACGCAGAGCCTGTCTTGGCAAACAGCTGTTGACATGACGGGGAACATGAGCTACAGCAGCGACAGCGAGTCCAGCAGCACAGGATGTTTGTCACAACCAGTGCACACATGCTTCTGCAGAGCACTTCTCAAAGCTTTGTAACTCTCTGTCAGGCAATTCACCGCACACTAAGCAAACATCTTGACTAAAAGGGTTCAGACTGTAATCCTTAGAAGGGGAACAGATGGTTCTCTGTCAAAAAGCTTTGTTTAAAATGGTCAGTATGCTCGAAAAACTTGAAGCTGCACCCTGTTGCACTGGATAAACAGGAAGAAGAAGAAGTTAACAAAGGTGAGGTGTTGGTGATGGGTTGACGTGGTTACCTTTTTTTGGCTTTGTTCGCATGCAGTCGGGGTCCCCCCCTTCTCTCTCTAGTTTCTCCTCACGCTCTTTCCAGCGCCGCACCTGCTCCTGGCGCATTTTCAGGAACAGAGTCTTTTTCTGGTCCTCATTGAGAGCGTTCAGCACATCAGGGTCGATGTACATGTCCTGCAAAATCTGCTGCAGCATGTTGGCGGCTGAATGGTGGGTTAACTTGGTGCCCCCTGGCCAAGAAGTCGGAGGAAGGAGGCGCTGATCTTTGGCCCGCCGCTTGTTGAGGTGGACAGTGTTGGTTTATAGTCTCATGTCGATAAAACGAGACTTTCACAGCTTATTTATCAGAAAAATCACTCTTACTTTCACACATAAACTGTTCTTCGTGAATCAAGGCGCATGCTCATCCACACACACACACACACACACTTTTGTACAGAATGTACAATCACACACACACACACACACACACACACACACACACACACACACGCACACACACAATTCTGTTTCCTTTCTGTGTTGTCCTGACAGTTTCCCCACCCTACTAAGATGTCAGTTTCCTTTGTCTTTGGAGGTCATCATTGGGACAAACTAAAAACAAGAAAATAGAGAACACTTGAAACAAACATTTGGAAGATTATGTTGTGCCCTATATATTATAATTTGTTCTCAAATTTGCAATATATATATATATATTTCTTGATCCCTCCTTCGTCACATTCAACAACTTTTGAATTCATTCCACTGGAAAGTCTGTTTCAGGCTGTATCTTGTCCCTCCCTTCATGAATACGGAAGAGCCCAAACCCTGTTTCTAAACTGACAGAAAGACTGTAGCCCAGAATGGGAGGAGATTCTAAAGACTTGGGGAGTTTCTGTCATCACTGGCCCACCTCCCTCTTCCCCCTCCCCACCACACATCCCTTCACAAACCCATGTTGCCCCCCCACCCCCCACCCCCAACCCCCAAACTCCCACAAGATAGCGGCTCCATTTTAACATGCTCAATTTCTGGTTGTAACAGAAAAAACCCCCCCCCAAAAAAACAGGGTCATAGCCCAGGACAGCATGAGCCGCTTTCTCTGACAAGGGGATTGCAATGGACTCCTCCAATCACAGTGGGTAGTTAAACAATGGCTACCACATAAGCAGCACTTGGAGGGGAAGGGAGGCTTGTCTCAGACTGAGAACTATATGAACACAGACTGGTGTCTTCTAAACACACTGTAGGGTGCGGAGAAGGAACCCCAGCAGAAGGGGGAAAGTGAACAGAGAAAGTAAGTGATACCAGAACCAAAAGGGAGGTGTAAGAGAAGGGTAGAATTTGCTGAAGTACTCACAGTGGGATGTAGACAGCGGCTCCACAGCAGAGTATGCTAACTAAGCTGAGAGAGTCAGAGCGCCTGTGGGTCCTCCTTGTCTTTGTGTGTATGACTGGGCTGATGACATCACAGCATTCCATAATCTCCCTCCCTCTCCCTCCCTCTCTCTCTCTCTCTGCCTCTCTCTCTGCCTCTCTCTTTGTCACTCTCTCTCTTTCTCCCTCGCTCTCTCCCTCTCTGCGTCTGTCCGTCCGTCTGACTTTATTTAAAAAAAATGTTTAAAAAAAAAAAATGGGGAAGAGAGCAATTCAGGAAGTTGACCTCACGCCGCATAAAAGAAGCTATTTAAAAAATAAAAAAAAAAAAAAGAGGAAGAAAAAAGCTACACTTTGAAGCTCCTTTTTCCATCAGTGCTCTCCCACCCACAAAACCCTCTGAGTGACTGTAAAAAAAGTTTGTACGAATATGGGACCGCACTAACTCTTAAATAGACAAAACCTGCATTACAGTTGTTGTTTTTTAATTTATTCAAATACACAACTATAGTTTATATGTATATGCAGCACACTTAAGTTAATTATTGCTTGAACATCAATTTATGAAAAAGTCATTTAAGAAATGGATCTATCATTACCTTATCTTTAATCCGTTTATATTCAGGATGGCACATTATTGCTCATACTCTACACACACTTTCTGCTTTGTTCTTCCTTTATACGATTACTTTTTACTAAATTAATTTGAATGACGGAGGTCTTGATATAATGCCAGGTACTGTTTGAAAGTTAAAACAATGAAACATAAATAGTGGACTAAATTGTATACAGTGATTCTAAATTATATGTGTATATTGCCCAACAACTGCCCATGTGCCTTGTGGCATTTCTTTAAGTGGCTATTTACTTTACTTTGTCTATTGTTAATTCTATCACATTAGAGCCAAAAGCAACTTTCTCCTCTTGAGACTCTTCTCCTCCTCGGTTTCTGCATCCATCATTTGCAGGTAAAGAGCATCCTCTAGTGGCCGAAACCAGAGAAGCTTGCTATGAATTACGTCACCGCTAAAGCCAACGCCGAAACTGCTTCAGAATATAGCACTAAATTATAAAATTGAGTGAAAAAGGAAGCAACGTTAAACTGAAGATTTCTTTGAGGCTGTTTATGTTGTAAAGCTCAGCCGCACCACGCCACAAATAAACATGCATAAAGGCACTTGGACACAAAAGGTAAAAAATGGCAGGATGTGGTACATTGTAGCAGGCCTTTCATAATGTACAGTGGTGCCAGGGAGTGCTCAGGTGAAGGTGACCATGTTGCAGCAGCAGTGTAATATGAATTTGATCAAGTAGTCCTCTCTTAGATAGCAGTGGGTTATATTAATCTTCCCTAGTAGTATCCCTATGAGCAATCATTGCCATTGTGCATCTTAGAGCAATGACTGACAAACTATCATGAACATAAAAGGATTTATCTGGCCTCTGGCCTTTCATCAATAGAATGCATTTCACAAAGATACTCAAAGATATATATTGGTTTGACTAAATACAATTCATCACCAGTTCTGATGCGTTGCACTTGTGATTCCAAATCCGTGATGACCTAAACCAATCCTCTATCTGAGAGAGTCTGAGTTGGCATCTGGGCTGGTTTCCATCTCAATTTAGCACATCCCCTTCAGTTTTTTTCACCCCTCCTCCTGACCAGCAGGGGGGCCAGTGGGAACCATCGACTTCACAACAAAGTCGGAACATACATATGTCCACAAAGAAGTGCCTTTGAGCATATGCAGACCCTGCCCTCTGACCTGCCTTGAAAGGGAGTGTTTGTGGTGGGAGATACAAACTTAACTCATCCTTATTGACATGTTTCTAATGTGGTTTCTTCTGGTAGGTGGTCGAGGAGACTGGACTGGAGACGTGACTGTTTAAAGTAATAAAAATCCTCTCAACGTTGATGGCCCTGGCTGTTAACATCTCCCTATATCATAGCAACCTGGCCATGTTGATACCTGGCCTATTTTCAGTATTTAGAATATTTAACATCGTCTACAGCATATCATTTTATCAACATGCATTTAACCAGAAATCTAACCTGCGACTAGAAATCCATCTAACTTGTAAATAGCTATAAACTTCATAAAATTATTAATAAGTAACTTCAAAACTTTGTGGACGTTCTTTTCATTGGCTTTGGCTTGTTTGTGTTAATTGCTGTGGCAATATGGAAAACCCCAAAATTCATATCAGAAAAAAAAAAAGGTTATTCGCAAACAGTTACAAAATGTCAAGGCAATAAGGTTGTGATCAATAAGCTCTCGTTTCTTTAGTGTTGTATGAGCATTAAAGCAAAAGTTGCATACAGATGATCACAAACTGCATAGTCAGGATGATTAGAGAACAAATTAATGCTTTATTTTACAGCCTGGTATTACACACAGTACTAATGTAGAAATCTCTAAGAAGAAATGAGTCATCATGTACTTGTCATTGCAAAGTTTGCATTTTAAAGGCTGTAAAATTAAGCTTTTGTAATTAGTATCATTGCAAATGTAGAGTCAGACATTGTGGACAACACTACATCAAAATTAAACATACTTTTCATCAGGGAATTGTAGACATTTTGGGAAGTTCTTTTTTTTCCAACAAGAAATGAAACATAAAAAACACATACATTTTGAATGTAGATTTTCCCTCGTGGGTAAATTAAATTTATTTTTAAAATTTGTCAAATGTACATAAATTATATTTAATGCATCAAAACCAAATAAGCAAATCAGATACCTTCTTTAAAAAAAAGCCAACATAAGAGAGAACGACATTCTTTGTTGAGATCATTTTAAACAAGTATTGGTCAGGCATTTCATTAACCTGGGAAAGCAAAGTGCTACACACGACAACCACTGAAGACAGTTCACCATACACCTTAATGAGGATTGGACTGAAGCACCTTTTCTTAGCTTAAAGCTAAAAATGGAGATTTCACCGTTACTCTTTTTCTTTTTTTTTTAAGTTTTCCTTTTCACAAAACTCCATTGTGTGTTTATAGTCTACCTTCAACCCATAAGCCAAGTTTACCCTTTTCCTAAAGAGAGGCATACTTGCAGTGACATTGTTCTATTTCAAGTTAAAGTACTTATGTGAACTGCTTGACCCAACAGGCTGCTAAGACCTTGGTTTACTATATTTTCCTCTAGGATGGAACTTTTGAGTGCAAATAAAGGCATACAACTCCTTCATGAGAAATAAACATGGAATTCAGCCACATGCTTTCAAATAGTAATCATATATTTAATTGATATACATATATTGCCACCATTGGCACATACGATATTGCACACAGTGATGAAATGTTGCACAAAAAAAATAGATATATTTTTTGTGGGCGAAAACATTCCAAAATTACAAATAATGTGGAATAACGCTGAAAAGGTAAAACTACATAAAACAAAAAACAAAACAAGACATGCTTGCTGCTCCCCATTAATTGAGCGACTTACAACTTACACATAACTACCCAAGCCATAGAACGAGCATTTCAGAAGGGGGCTTGCCAGCAAGAATTTATCGTTAGGGCCACTGCCGATGTTCCCAATCAGCCCCTGCTCTCCCTGCTATTGCGCTTGGCTTGTGAAGAGCCAACTCTTCTGCATCATCTTGCATCTAGGTGACCACCCCCTTCCATGTTTACATGTAGGCCGATACCTGGATGGCTGGGGTATGGGGATGGCAATGAAGTTGGGTAAGAAGGAAGGTAGCAGAAAAAAGTTAAGAATTCTGCTTAAAATTTTTTTCTAAAGGGTTTGTAACAAACCCTTTTAGCACCACGAGTCGTGCGCTAGCACACAAGGGGGCTGAGACACAAAAGTGGAAGAAAATAGAGGAAACGATAACCGAAAGAAGCCAAACTGCAATCCAAAGCACCAGGCCAGCGTGTAAGCATGCGGAGTGTGTAAGGCACCAGGTTGTTTATATGCTGAAGAGGATGCTCCCAATCAGGTATTGTTTAGGCTATACCAGAGGCTCCAAAAATAGGTGGTCAAGGACAGTCTAGTTTGCTGGTTTCCAGTCAATCTAAACATGGGAGCAATCATTTAATTAAATGCTGAGGTAAATCTGACATTATCTGATTGTTGCCAGTTTCTCTGGAGTTCACTGACAGAGTTTATAAAACTGCTATCACACATCTATGAGATGCGACTGAACTGGATTAGAACCAGTTGCTTTTCCGTGTGGCAGCCCAAATATTTACAATTAGACCAAAACAGAATCTCATCACCCCCAGGTAGATATTTGGGCTTACAAATCTAAAGTGGAGGTATGATAATGTATCCAAAGTAGCCCCACTGAACTTCACATCTTCAGATCTTAAACTCGTAAGGATGGGCACGTCCATCAACACACAACTGGAGGTTCAGTAACAGGTGAATTGAACCCTCTTCACCTTGGCTTATCCAGGTGTGCTCCTCAGTGGCCCTCCCCATAGTGTGATGGTGATATTCTGAATACAGTTCGCAAGGTCGCTCCTTTTACAATCACGCTTTGAAACAATTTCCACTACAACTACACCAAGCCTTTGGATGGAAATCACTTGGTACTCAAACTTGAGATTCGTACACTACAGGCAGATAAAGATACATATGGAAGGGTCCTTGAGCCAATATTTTGGGAGACCAACGAAATCTATCTTAGTGCAGATTAACATGCAGCAACAGCACTCCTTGGCACCATTTGGACTTTTATGACTGAACAAGATCACAAAATGTTTCAGATGTACTAACCAATAATGCTCTGCTGACTTTTGACTCTTTTTTTTTTTTTTTTTTTTTCAGACCACTAAGCCAATCAGCACAGTACGTGTAGGGTGTCTCTGCAATTCAGGCCATTTGCTACATGTTGTCACTGCATTTCCTCTATCAAATACACATTTAGTACCTTTAAAATGAACACATTGCATTAACAACGAGACACAAAGGTAGTCTATAATATATCCATCTGCATGGCAACAATTTCAACTGAAACAAAATTACAATATTAATATTTCTTTGAATGCCTCTGGCAAATGTCATCACATCAAGATCCATTGACCAGTTCTATATATTTGATTTTTATGCAATGCATATTGCACAACAAATAGAGCACTTAATTCATTTCATGAAAATGCCTATATGTTCCTTTTATACTGCATGACATGTAACCAGTTTCCGAAGCAGGCCTAGCCCTCATATGATTAATGTGTAAACACATCTCTACTCACAGGTAAAGGTAAATAGGATGGCAAGTACATGTGACAACCTTTTACAAAGTTTTGGAATTTTGGTTTAAAAATTAAATCTGATTTGTGCTGAAGTCATAAGCTCACATGAAAAGGAAACGCTTTTTCCTCGGAACTCGGCAATAATCCCATTTGAACATTGCAAACACTTTTTTTTTTCTTTTTTTTTTACAATAGCTTCAACTGGTACAAAAGTTTTTCTGTTAATAAGGGAAATAAACACTCAGTTCAATATTGTTTGTCAAGTAGGAAACAATGTTCAAATATAATGTTATTACTTTGTTTAGCAGCCTGTTACTGTATTAATGGTGGATAAGTGGGGTAACATCCAGCGATGAGTGACAACATGTCATAACTGTCAGGTTGTGGAGGTTTCTTATATTGTGGGTGATGCTCCCTTGGAGTTAAACCATTACAGTTAAATCTTTAGATTTCTTTCTTTATACAGTAGAGTTTTTAATTATATTTCTCTTGTTATTTTCATTACTCTTGCATCTCGTCATCTCGCTCTATATCAATCCTCGTCCCCATCGTCCGCCTGCATCTCCTCTTGTTGCTGCAGCTCGCATGCCCTCTTCTCCCGCTGCTTCTCCTGGATCTTCTTCATCTCCTCGGCATATTTACTGAAAGTATTCCCAAATTTGGACCACACTTTGTAGGGCACCGTGATCGAGTTGCGGTACGTCGGCTTCACCTCGCTCACCCTCATGAACACACCGTACTTATTGGATCCGACGTCGAAGAAAAAGCGTTTGTTGTCCACAGTCAATGATGACCCCTCGGGCAACTCCGCCGGTTCGTCCTCCACACCGTAATCGTCAATAAGTTTAGCCAAAGCGTCGCGAAACTCAATAAGTCCCTGGGCCGGCAAGGCGATCGTCTGGCCTTGCGTGGATCCCAAACCGGGCCCCCGGTTAACGGTCTGTCGGATCCTCAGGAACCGTCCCCTCTGGTTCTCTTTCAGATCCATGTAGTATTTCCGATTCTCTCGGACCAAGAACTCGCTCTTGAGCGCTCGCCGGGGCTCGTCTTGCACCAGCCCCGGGTTGCTGGGACCCAGCTGGGCGTAGTGTTCGATGAAGTCCCCCAAGTAGTCACGGAACTCGACCGCCACCGACATGGAGAGAGTGAGGCGGCTCTTGTTTCCACCGGCCCCGACTTCGGCTATCTTCAAGAAGCGGCCCTTGGCGTTCTGCTTTACGTCCAGATAGAAGCGCTTGTTCTGGATGTCAACCCGCTTCGACGCCAGCTCCTGGGTCTCGTGCTGGAGGCCGGCGGCCGGGCCCGCCCCTCCTCCCGCCGCGAGGTGCATGGAGCCGAAGCCCGGGCCCGTGGCCGCTCCTCCCTGCTCGCTTCCACTGTCTCTGTCCGCCATGATGCTGCCTGCCTGCCTTCTCCCTCTGTCTGCTGCAAAGCCACGGCCAGCCACAGCCAACGCCGGAGCTCTCGCGAGATCTACACGGAGAGGTGTATTAAAAAAGAAATAAATAAATAAATAAAAAAGACAGAAAGAAAAGGCGAGGAGGGGGAGATGTTAATGCAGGGCGATGTTTTGTTTTTTTTTTTCTTCCGCAAGGTATTGAAAACGAAACTTATGGTTGCGTTTTCTCACCCCCCCCCCCCCCCCCCCACCCCAACGGGATTGGTTGTGTTTCGTTTTTTAGACGCAGAGTCTGATACTGAAGGTGTGTGTGTGTGTGTGTGTGTGTTTTTTGTTTTGCCACCCAGCCGTGACTGTGTTTCAGGGAGAAGAATACGCATCCTTCCAAAGCAGCCCTGGACACACCGCAGGCATCTCTGCTCACACCCAGCGTGCAAAACCGTCAATTAGTTGACAGAAACATGGCATGAAGGAAGAAAAAAATAAATAAATAAACTGCTTATTTTAAGTGAGTAGACATTCATGTCAAGTCTAATTCTTAAACTTTGCGTCCCAGGCCTTATCACTAATTTAAATGCGTTCTTAATATTTAACGGCTTTGTTTTAGTAGGCTGTTAGTAATAAAATAATATTCACAATAATATTGCCCCCCAGGCCTACTATCCCCGTAAGGCTTCAACCGATGGCACCGCATCTGAAGCCTAATAGACGGGCTACTGCTTCAACCAGTCCACCTTAACCTCTATCAACGCCAGGTAGTAAATAACATGCACTGAACCGACACAACATTACAATTTATTTCAATAAGGCCCATTTATTTTTCAAAGCGTGACACTTCTCGTGTGAATTAGGCAGCACCCCCATGTTTCTTTTTAGACATAAGGCTACAAAGCATGTGGGGGAAAAGGCAGACAGAGCCCGTTCAACCCTATGTCAATGTCTTTAACAACAACATGAGATGCGATGATGACCTCGCCACATTGTGCCAGCGGGTTGATGTCATGACCGCAAAGCGTGCTTACACAGCCCACCTACCTCTAGTTACATCGACAGGGACATAAATATCCACCTTTTTTCTTTTTTTTTTTTTTATTTTATCAGTGTTGTGACTCACCGTGGAAGGCTTGACAGGGGAAATAGTTTCTTCCATCAGTGAACTGACAGCTTGAAGTAATTTGAAATGCAAATTCTTTTTCTTTTTTTTTTTTCAGGGAGGGAAAGTCCGTAAGAAACTTTTTAAAACACCTGCATCCTCAGCAGGCCTGCAGCTGTGGCTTCTTAAACCTGACTACCCGACAACTGACTGCATGCGGCCGTCGCATCTAAGTAATGTTAATTGTGTCAGAGCTGTAGGCTATAGTAGATTTCTTTAAATCTGTGTTGGACAGGACTGCAAATAATGCCCATCGTTTGCTGTGCTCTTATTTTGTAGGCTATATTTACACGCTTTTTTCGCTGCAACATAAGACGTCCTTTTGAAAAAAAACAAAGCGTGCCCATGTCTAAATGTTATCCTACACAGTCGTATGCTTTTACCTATTAGACAATACTGTAGACGGTGATGTGGTCTACTTGTTGTGCACTTCCAAGGCATACAACTTGCTGATATTGAGAAATTGTACTATTGTAGTTTTGCTTTTAATTTCTGCTCCAAATAAAATGAAATAAAATAAAATAAAAAGTCAACACATCTGAGGCTACACACAACATTTACCTGCTCCTGGTCTCAAGGTCAGTTCTCGTGCAGGCGGTGGGCCTACTTTCTCCTCAGTAATTCCTCCTCCTTCTCGTCCGCCTGCAAACACGGGATTGCGCAGACCTTTCACGTGCAGCATCTGCGGGCCTTTTATTTAGCCTAAATTCTTTTGTGCCAATTTGCTATTGCTACATCATTTCTGGGCGTATATTTCCCCTGATCATTACATGCTTACATGCTGTGAGGAAAGGATAAATAAGGGATAATGTTCTATTCTGAAACAGTATGACGCCAGTAAACTGTGAAAAACTATCCAACTGGCTATTTTTCTTATAATTCAGCTTGGCCTTTGCACAGCAGGGTCGAATTAAAATATGAATGAGAGAATGCCATAAATGTCTACATTATTATATAAGAATTTTACGCATATTTTTAGCCTAGAATTGTAAAACAACTATGTTTCAGGCCACGTCGGCACGTATGACTATCCTGTATGCTGCACGGATGTTAAATCTCAGGTCGATATATATATCTTAAAGACTCTCTCTCTGTGTGTGTGTGTGTGTGTGTGTGTGTGTGTGTGTAAATGTCAATAAGCGTTTAATGTTGATATGCGCTGGACTCCTCGAGGTCTAAATAAAAAGGATGACCAGCGGATACTCTATTTGGATTTGACGCTTATTCAGAAGTTCTTTTCAGTCAATATTCGTTGCACTTTTAAAAATATTCACCCTATAACGGTGAGCACTGACCTTAACCTTAATTAAAAATATATATATATTTATCTTAAAACAAGTCGATTATTCTAATGATAGATGGGCCAATTGTGTAATATGATCTGTTGTCCTTTTTATTCAGGTTTTGTGATCTTATTGTGTATTGTTTCAACTTGCATATTATTTTATTTTTATTCATTAAAAAAAGTAATAAAAATAACTTCTTAAGAATCGTTAAGAATAAATAAGAGACTATACCTCACTTTTCAACTTGGACATTGTGAAGGCCGGAATGGAGTTCAGTAGGCCTAACACAAACAAAGGTATAACCCAAAACTAAAACCTCTTCACTTTTATAGATACCTTTGTATTTATATATACTTATAACTACTTTTTGTTGTCACACAGGGAAATATTACGACATTCATACTATTTAAAATGTTTTTAGCCTATATGTCAAATGTTGCTTTGCTCTTGTAGCCTATATAAATAAATTTAAAACAATGAATAACCTTTTGTAAATAATAAAGCTCTCCACAATTCGTTGAGGAAAACACTGAAATAATCATAAAGTTTTTGAGCATATAACATAAAACAACATAATGTATATATCTAATGGATGGCTTATAGATAGTGATACTGAGTCAGAATGCTGAAGAAAGGTGAAAGGTGAATTAATTAATTCCATTTTATTCTTGTAATTATTAGGCTGAAGCAATACAAAAAGGTTAAAATATGATCGTATCAGAGAGGTAAAATATTTTAATTAATTTTTAATATAATTACCATTAACTTTAAAACGCGGTAATAAACATGCTAAGAAATAAGTGATGTTCATTTATTGAAAATCAGAAGTCCAAACTAACGTTTGAGCCAAAACATAAAGCCTAACTACTCTGCACATTTATGTGGTTACAATTTAAGATGCCGTCTACCGTCATGTGAGGTGAACACCTCGGCCTAAAGGGATTACCACAGTTTAACTGATTTTCTCTCGTCGTTTAGATTTGTTATATAAACTCCTATAAATATGTCCTGCTCTTATTGTCTGAAAGGTCGCCCGGCCTCAAGATCAGCTCCACAGCAAAATCCAGTCGTGTTTGGGGAAGTAAAAAGGTGAGCAAAGCATTAGTGAGCTGAATGAGAGGAAGCAACATCCACGTATAAAGTAAAAAGGCATTAAAACTAAATAATAAAACGGTGCCAGTTATATGACTGGTGTGGCTCCGGTGCTCAGCAGGATGCAGGCCTGCTCAGGCCTAGCCACATGACAGGTTTATCCTCACCTCAACACAGTGAAATGTACTTGCTGTTATCTCACTGTCGGTCTCCTTGAATTTATTTGAGTCCAAGCTTTTCATTCTTGACGTTCATTTCTTTCTATATATTGTTTAGGCAGTGCTGCAACCTCGTTGTATCCTCCGTGAGGGGCTTCTTTCTTTTCCTCAAGATGTCTGTGAAGGATGCATGCAAAACTGTTAGGCCCAAGTAATTCTGATGTTGAAATTCGGATGAGGTCTTCTTGTCTTGGTATTAGATGTATAGTGTGTGGGAGGTACCGAATATCTCCTTTCCTCTCGGGGCCTCATAAGAAAAAAAAAAAAAAAAAAAAAAAAAAAAATCCCCATTTCAAATTTCACCCGACATATAAAATCCGAAATATCACCATGGGGCATGTTACATCTCGGTCTAATTTACTTACCTAATAGGCTACGGACCCTGTCCCTGCGTGGTGGTTTACCAGCTGCTCGGACAGACTACGAACAACCTGTCAATTTAATTAATCTGTCATCAATCGGTGCTTGGCCTATTTCTCAGACCAGTTTTTTTTATTTTTTTATTTATTATTATCATTTTCTTTTCTTTTTTTTCTTGTTTTTTTTTTATCATGCACATGAATCAGTCGAAGCACTTCTGCTCGGAGGCCGAGGCCACGTCCGACGCAGACTTCAGCCTCGGAACAAGGTGTCGTCGCAGTTCGTGAAAGGCGGCCGCTGCGAATACCTCCCAAAGTTTTGCCCTACATCCCGGACACAGGAATGCCGTGGCGCCGCTCCAAACGCAGCACCCTCCCCGCCACCACCTCCCTCCCTCCCTCCCCCCCCCCAAAACACTATTGTTTATTCCACCTCAGCTGCATGCCGTGCGCTCATGCCCCTGCAAGAAAAACTCCGTTAGGACACTTGGATGCTGCAGGACAGCCAACCCATCCGGATGACATGTAAATAAAGCGTCGTTCCGCCAAGCGAGAGCGAGGGAGAGAGAGGGAGAGAGAGAGGGAGAGAGAGAGAGATCCCACAGCCTAGCCTACCTTAACGCCGCTCGGTCTGCAGACGGGGGCGCCTTCAGAGCCTCGACGGTGTGCCGCAGGAGACGAGACGAGGCAGAGGAGACATGTGAGTGCGCCCGTGGATGGCGGCCTCTGCGAGCGGCGCCGCTTCTGCTCGCTTCCACAAGATGGACAGGGTGGTGGTGGTGGTGGGGCGGGGGGCGGGGGGGAGAGGAAAAAAAAAAAAAAAAAAAACGGCGAGTCGTGGCACGGAGAGAGCGACACACGCATGCAAGTTCAACGCCGCACGCCTCACCTCTGATGTCAACACGCACTGTGGGAACTCGGCGCACGGGGCGCCACCCGCCGGCGTCACCGGGGAACTGCAGCCCCTCGCCTCCCGGCGGTGACAGGCGGGGTTTTGCATTGGCGGCCGCGGTGGAGGGCAGCGTCTGAAGATGCGAGTGAGGGTTTTTTTTTTTTTTTAATTTTTTTTACCATCAGCACCCTGTTGCAAGTGCAACTCGGGGTGCAGATCGCGAACTTTCGTGTCCTCTTGCAGCATGGCTGAGTGGCACACCCATGCACACAACCGTGGTGCGTGTCCTCTGTGTTGTTTATAAAAACCACGTCAAAAAGAAGACTTCAGTTCACACCGTCAGACGTGATTTTATGGCTCAATGCCTGTGTCATACATGTGCTCTCCATAGGTCTAATTTATGAGGCCTGATAAAGTTTCAGCACCACGGAGAGCGGCCAGGTCTGCAGGACATGCACATACATGAAAACATAAGTAAATGTGCAGCTGTAATATAAATGTTATAAACAAAATGCAAGCTAAATTTACAATACAATATATATATATATTTTTTTCTGAGACTCATGGGCTCACTGTGAATACACAATAAATATGCATTGCCCTAAACTGTACAGGTCACGATTATTTAAGTCCACAACGAGCATAATTTATTGGACAGAATTCCAATTTGGTCCCCTGCTTTTCCTAAGTTTGTACCTTTCCTGTTTGATTTACAGCACCATTTAAAGTGTGTCAAATTGCTACAACGTGGTCAGCAGATGTCGCTCTTCGTGAATACTGTCAACAGGCTCCTCCATCCTGGATCTGCATTCTGTTTGGTATTTAGGCTAAACCAAACCACATCATTACAATCACAACTCCACCTAAACGTTGATACTGATGCCGATCAAACCTCTTGATAATATTCCTATGTTAAGTGATGTGTATTAGCGCTCTCCTCCCTCAGAGCTGCATTATCATGTGAAGACGTTAAATTATAACTGTAAAAATCACAGTTTCACTGAAGTCTCTTCTTCTCAAGTGATCAAAAGAGTTTCCCTCTGCTTTGGACCCCGATATTGCAGCTGTTTCAGCTGTGTGGTTTTAATGCGGTGCTTCAACATCAGTTTTTTTATAGAGGCAGAGCAGCGAATGTGACCTGAATGCAGGGCATGACTTAACGGGATGAGACGCAAAACTCATTCAAAACAGTCTCTTGAAGAATCCGAAACGCTTTCGCAGCCTTAGTCATCGCAGCCATATGATTTTTTTTTTTTTTTTTTTTTTTGTGGGCCCGCCGGACTATATGCGGCGGCATTTTTTTTAATGTGAACCCGTTTCATTTTTTATTTTTTTTGGAGAGGGTGGGTGGGGGGGGGAGCGATGCCTCGGCTACAGTAAGATGCGATTTTGAGGAGGGACGGTCATGGATTTAGGGTCTCGCTTGTTTCATTGCAACGTGAGATCGCCGCTGACAACAAAAAAAAACACACACACCATGGAGTGACTGACATCCAGTGACTGGGTTCCGGGACTGAGGCTGCCTGCATCTCAGCGCTCCCATCCTGCGTTTTTTTTTTTTGTTTTTTTGTGTTTTTTGTTGACGGATCCTCTTGAGCAATCGGCGTTATTTTCTCTCCGTCTGTGGCTAGTAGGGGGAGGCGGAGAGAGAGAGAGAGAGAGAGAGAGAGAGAGAGAGTCGCGGTGGAAGACGCTGTACTGGCGTGATAGCTGCCGACCAGAAATATTGTTTTATTTTTTATTTTTTTATTTTTTTATTTTATTTTTTTTTTGGGGTGGTGGGGGGGATGAAACGTGGCTTATGTTTTGCGACCGGACTGCCAAACTTGTGCTTCACTGCAGCATTTTTGCGTCTTTTTCCCTCCGCTGCAGATGATACAGAAAACCCATCATAGCGGCACCCCGCCACTGCGATTTTTTTTGGAGATAAAGATAAGAGTGGCGTCGTCTTGCAGTTAAGGCTACTATGGCAGCATAGGGGGCAATCTTCTGTGTGTGTGTGTGTGTGTGTGTGTGTGTGGGGTGGGGGGGCGGGGGGGGGGGGGGGAGAGGGGGGGGTGGGGGGGCTGGGGGTGGCGGGGGGTGGGGGTGGGGGGGGGGTAGAGAATCCTGCCGATTCCTTGCTTAGCCTATATTACAATGCCTTATTATTAGCAGAGAGCAGTGACTGGATTTGAAACCCGGCGTCATCCCGCGGGTTTTTTTTTTTTTTTTTTTTTTTTTTTTCCTTTCCTTCCCCCCGCCGCTTCCCGAGCCGCTGTTTACCCACTGCAAAACCGCTCGGAGAAGCAGCGGATCCCGATGGCATGGACACTTATGCAAGGTCTGCCGCGCTGCCGTGCTACTGGAGCCTACCCGCCGTCTCCTCGCTCGACCCAGCTCCATCGCCATCGCCCCGCAGCCGAGGGAGCCCTGCCGCAGCGCGACCAGCGACCACCGAGCCAAAGCAGGCGGCATGAGGCTTGATCCAGTGCATTTATCCATGCTGGTCATCGGGGTCTCGTTCGCCTGCTACTCCCCGAGTTTGAATTCCCTGCAGGACCAGGTCTACAAATCCGCCGTGGTGATCGAGGGCAAGGTGCAGTCTACGCCTGTGAACGCCTCCGCGGAGCCGTACCGTGTGAATGTCAAAGTGCTGGACGTTTGGCCCCTGAGCAGCGGGGGTCTGGAGCGGGAGCAGCTCGTCACCGTGGGGGAATTCGGGTCCGAGGCGCCGTGCACCAAAGTGAAGAGGAACCACAAGTACATTTTTTTCATGGACCCCACTGACGAGCCCTTGGTTTTCAAGGCATCGTTTGCGCCCCTGGACACCAGTGCAAAGAACCTCAAAAAGGATGTTGGGAAGATCTTGTGTGAGGACTGCGGTAAGTTAATGTAGCCTAGTGTGGATTACCGGTGAAGTCCAACCCGGAAGAATGAGCGGGTCTGTTAACAGCCCCGCGGCTTGGGGCGCTTTTTTTTTTTTGGTGACAGGCACTCCGGTGAATTGTGGTTATTATGGCTACGGCGCGGGTTGGAGTCAGTGGGTACCAGATAGGTGCCTGAGGGGCGTCTATGCAGCAATTTTCGACAACTCTCGCAGGCTCCCATAGCCCACATGATCAATCAAACTCTCTTTCTCTCTTTCTCTCTCCCGTTCCCTTTCCCCACGAACTGCATCAGACATGCGCCTCGCGCTGTCGCTTATGAGGAATTGCAGTTCGGTGTGCATCGAACTCTCTGCACCCTGCATCCAGCCCGCATTACACTTAAGACGCTGTAGGCACCTTTGTCATGATCACGTTTAGGTGTCTTGTTCCCCCCCCCCCCCCCGAAAAAAAAAAAAAAAAAAAATTGTCGCAGCTTCTCACATGAGCGTCGGGCACGAGCATTTCACGGAGCCGATGCGATTTCAGGACCAGGGACAGCGGCCGGTGTCACCGGTATCACGTGTGGAAAATCACATCCTTAAGCAAATTGGTTCCTGGTCTATATTTAGGCTCACGCCCTGCTTTAATGCTTTAATACCCCACACTTTGGCATGGCCTATCGCAGTCCGCGTCCTGTGTGCACACATGCATCTACAGTGCAGGCTGTGGGCTTGCTGTGTGTGTGTGTGTGTGTGTGTGTGTGTGGTAGCCCTGACCTGGAATGGATGGGGTTTGCTGTTGAAAATCTCAAAATGATAAACTTTAGGGTTTTTCCTCTTTTTTATTTGGATTGGTGCACAGGTAGTTCAGGAATGGACTTTCGTCAGTAGATGTCGCCCTTAGGGAGTCATTTTCAAACCACACCAGGCAGATTTTATTTGCAATACGGTGTTATTTTCTTCACATTTCTTCTTTTCTGTTTATATTTTTTAATTTTTTTTAGTTTATTCATTGTGACCGATGATATTCGATGGTATATTATTATATTGTTCAATATAAAATGCTCGGTCTCTTTCTCCCTCTCACATGGCTTGTTGTAAGATTTCACAGATGAAAATCAAGGCTGATCATTTTATTCAGGCTATGGAAGTTATTGATTAAGAACAATGCAGAATACTGTTGCACTAATTCTGATGCAGTGGGCTGCACACAAATGTGTACGTGGACGCACAGACACATATTTTTTGTTGAAAAAATGTGCATTGTTTAGTGACAGATTTCCTGGGGTGTTCTGTCACTAGGTTTGCTAGAGCCACTTGTCAACAGCTGTCTTTCTTGCTCTTCACCACGGCAAAACGAGTCTCTGCTACTTGAATTGTAAAGTAGTGTCAGTGTCTGTAACTGTATCTTAAACACCTCTCAGTGCTTGTCACAGAGCCGCTCCTTTACTTGTGTCTACAACTAATGTCCCATGCTGGTCAGCCTGCAACACAACTTCAAAATGTGAGGCAGCCCGTCTTCTGTACTTTGAATATTTTGAGCCAATTGAAGCATATGAACAGACACAATAAAAGATCGCTTTTGCTACCATCGTATGGTGCACACATTAGTACCTCCACTCAAGTGTTGTGGCCTAGAACATGATGTGTGCCCTGTACTGCTGCTTTCTTAAATCCTCTTAGCCTGTACTCCAGAGACACAAATGCTCCCATCTCTTCTTGATTTTTTCACACTCACTCTGGCTTTTAAACTCATCATCCCATTAGAGAGGTAACACAAAATGGACCTTATTACCTCGTGACTTCCTTGAGCAGCCCAAACATCCCCTGTCAATTCTTCTGCCACTCGACAAAGCTTGTCAGTGACGTGATCAAGCTGGCACGGCCACCTCACTGTATTACCTGAGAGAGTTGCCACACCCGCTTCCTGGGCCTCTGTAGATCTCTTTTATTTAGTTCAAAGTACCCAACAACATAGCTGATGTTGCTCTGGTGGGCCACTGTGATGGAGGGGCTTCTTACTCAGTGTAATCGCATCACTGTTTCTTTTCCCCGCCTCCTCCCCCGTCATGCCATTCTCAATATAGCCTTTCATACAGACAGATAAGCAGTCCCTTTGAGCTCCCTCCTTCATTCCGCAGAGACTCAAGGTCAACAATGTTCTGTTGACTGCTTCTTTCCCTCATATTAAGTTCCCTAACACCGTATCAGTGCACCTATATTATGGGCCATTATGTCTGGGCCTTGAACCTTGAGCTGCTGCATAAGCAGCTTTGTCTGGGCCCAAACATTGATTCCAAGGCCACTTAACACACATCCCAAACTTCCCTTGAATCCCTCGCGTGCAGAGGTACACAAGCTCCCAAGTGTGTGAACCAGGGGACATGCTGTACAGCTCTTAAAGTGATGCAGTTGTTGTCTTCTGGTTCCTAAGGGCTGCCTGAAAAACAGACTACTTACAGCGCTTACCACCTGCACCCCTTCTTTAGGACTCTCAGGAGCTCTGGGTTCCTGCCAAAGAAGAAATGAAAACACCAAGAAATGCTGTTCTTCTGATATGGATTACAACAAACATATGCAAACACAGGCTCATGTTAAGCTATCAAATCTGTCCATCATATTGTCTGCCAGTATCTCATGTAGATCATCTTGTATCTGACTGGAACTGCAACATTGTCTCTGTCATTATTTTACTGTAAAGAAAGGAAAGGGTGTAGTACATCTCAGTCAAGTACTTTATCACACACGACACATGACAGCAAGTATTTCCTGGAAGTCCCGTGCTGCTTTGTGACAAGTCACTGATGACGACAAAAAACCATCACCTTTAAGAGGGAGTTTGGCAAACATTTAACCCAGCCACATGCGTATTTGACACATTTGTTTCGCAGAATAAGGAAATTCACAGTGGGGTATATGCAGTATAATGGCAGCCACCTGAAATGACATTATAAGGCTCTATGACCTAATGTATTTCTCAGTGCACACTTTGTATTTATTCCTCAGTAGGCTTGGTATGGAAATATTGAACCAAGAGGCCGACATCTCTACATACACGTTTTCATCCATTTCTGATAAGTAAAATTGAATCCATTGAGTCCTTTTCAATGACAGAAGCAGAGATGGCTGCCAGAGGTAGCTTCTGTTACTAAACTTTGTTGACCGTATGCTGTGTTATGTACTGCTCTTTTAGACATGACAGAGAAGAAAATTACATCTACCTTAATGAGAGTGGATATGTTTGCAATTGGAACGGAGTCTGACATTGCTGTACGTAGAACTGTAATTTCAAGTATGTCACATCTGCCTTTTAGCTCTAACTATTTAGCATAACAATAGTGTTTTTGTCCTTCATGGCTCATTCTAAATCAAGAGTCTATATAATGAAACAAATGTGGTAGATTAGGCCCGTAGCTTTTTGGATGTGTGCATGTGTGTGGGTGTATGCAGGCTCGTGGAAGCATTGTTATCAGTAAAAGACAGTACAAATCACACAAGAAAAGGTCATCTGAGATGAGGAGTAACACATTGCCCTAAAACCGCCTTCATACTTGTAATTAACAAACGTGCAAATCATCCTCACTCTTGTAAGTATTTATTTATTGCTCATTAAGCCCGTTTATTTCTCTGAAGTAAATGAGTGTAACAGTGTTGTCGTGAATGCACGCTCTATCACTAATCTGTCACTGTGAAGTCCCACTGTATGCGGGTCGCAGCTGCTGCATTGAGGTGGTAGACAGGCAGAATTTTGCCCCGAGCTATGCATCTTTCTTTGAACTGAGAGTTCCTTAGAAGAGCTAGACATAGAACATGAATGACAGCTGATGGCTACTGCTCTTACCCCATTAGTTTGGCTGGCGGCAGTATGAATCAACAAGCGTCCAACAGGTCATTATACCCTAATAGCACATCCAAGGGCAGTTTAGCATACAAGTGTCGATTGTGACAAAGGTGCTCATTGACGGCATTTTAGCATAGAGATTATTGTCGTGTACAGGATGTGTGTTTGTGTAGATAAGAATGATTGAGGTCTGTCAACTGTCGATGCTGTAGTGTCTCCAGCCCGGGGCAGAGGTACAGGCTAATGAGATTGACCAGCTGGAAGCATGGATTTGTTTTTCGACTCAGGTTATAGTGTATGTCTGTGGGGATTGTTTCCAACGTTCACGATCATGTTTATGTAGACTTTCGCCCCTGCTCGCTACTTCACTACGACAAAATAGCTTGATGTATGAATTTATGAGATGTATGAAAAAAGGGCATGGCCATTTTCGGTAATTGGCCCCTCATTTCCCTCTCCTATTAGACAGTTTCTCACAGTTACTCAGATTTGTACTCTACACTTCTAAAGACATAATTTTACAAGCTATCATCATGAGTGAGCATATTTGGTCTCTCTCTTTTGCGTCTACAAAAGTCACAATTCTGCAGCGACGGACCAGTTTTCAAGAGTTGAGGTTTACTGATCAGGTCATTGTTGATCTATTTGCAGAGCACAGCTGTTACAAAGCAGATGTGTTCAGAGTAAGTGGTGTGCTTAGAGCCTTTCAGTCAATGGGGTTTAATATCCCTTAAAAATATCAAAGTGTTATACCACCATGTGTGTCTGTCTTTTCACGGTCACAAATATTCTATATTTATTTGCCTTGTACAACAGATATAACAGTTATGAGATAAAAGAAGATTCATCACAAAATTAATTCCCTCTTTGCAGAGACATGATTGCCACAGATTTGTTTGGTAGTAGTATTATGTAAGCCAATATTTTGTGTAGTTCACTACAGTGTCAGTTGATTCATTTAATCTGTAAAGCACTGTGAAGCTCTTTAGAATGATGCATGTTTGTTGAGGTTAGATGACTAAGACAGGAGTGAGGAATTGAAATGTCTGTTCTGCTCCAACTTTGGGCTTCTCAGCTTTTACTTTGAAGCGCTTTACATTCAGCAGTCTTTTTCACATTGCATCAGTCCAGGCCTCATACACATTATCCATCTAAAAATTCAGACATTTTCTGGATCATGTTTACTTAACTGGACTTAAATCACATACAGTACTGTATAATTATTCGTCTAAATATTTCATCCGCAAACAAATTTTGATATTATAGTATAATTTCTGTTTCTTTCCTTGTTTTTTTTTTTTTTTTTTTTGTATGTAAACACAAGCACTGGCAAGTGCAGATACTATTAGCTATGCATGCAGCATCTACTCCTGCAAGAATCAGGGTAAAGACATGGTGTGTATTGCTAAGAGGATCTTGTCTACTATAGAGCTAAGTTAGTTAGACTAAGCCTTTTGTATTTTACTGTCATCAACACACTAACCTGTTGGCCAAAATGTTTTGCTGGCATCGCCCAACATTAACACACATCTACGCTTTCATGCAAACATACCATTGATTGCTAAGTGTAGTTCTTAATGAAATATTTGCTAATATTAAAATAATAATATTTTTGCCACTGTAGCATAGCCTCTTTAGTTACAACAACACATTAAACCAAGTGAAACATTTCTGTTTGGTAGTTATTGAAATTTCTGTTCCTCCAAACTTTTGTTTCACACACCTTACAACAAATAAGTAGCTTTTAACAATATGCAGATGAATGTTGCATGCTGTCGGAAATACTCAGCTCCTTTGTTTGATTTCACTGGATTTTTGATTGTGGTTAAACACAAGCTTATGACATCTTTGGCATATAAAAGTCTTCCCAAATGAGGGAAATTAACACTTTAATTACTGAAAGAGCTTTGGCTGAGGCTAACCTGTGTGCCTTCAGTTACAGGCGAACTTAACATTGTACTACTTTATATAAAAGCAAGCATACCAAAGCAATATCCCACAACTGTAGAGTATGTGTTAGATTTACAGATACAATTAATAGCACTCATTTGGTGATAGCGCGGTATGACTTTTATTTAGGAACAACAAGCTGACAAACACATTATCCTGACTTATTATCTGCTTACAAAATTGTTATGGCTTACATGTCTGTGAAGATTCTCAGTCATCCGTGTTTTTGGATGACAAAACGTCCTCAAGAATGTAAAAGAAGTCCAGTTGCCTCTGACTTGGCACTTTTAGACAAACAACACTTGCCTTATACATTCAGTTAACGCTTTGCAACATTAGCACTCATTTGGCGTCGTGTTTCTGGCCACCTTATGAATGCAAATCCAATATTCATTCTCCTTGTGTGTTTGTTTTGGTCTCTACCAGGTGCTGCAAAAAAATACAGTATTTGTGTTTTTAGCTTGCTAGATGGTAGATAATTGTAAAGCCGTAAAATGAACTATGTGTTGTGATAAAGACTCACTGGCATCCCACATTACCTGATATACCATCCATCCTGATTTTGGCCAGAGTGACAGTAGACCTTCCTAACGTGTACAGTTTGACTCGTCAAACCAAGACAAGCGCGGGTGTACCAGGTAATAACTGTTGCTCTGATGTTCCAGTGGCCTAAGCTATAAGCCGGCATGCACAATATCAGGGGACTCACCTAAATGCTCACCTAAATGGCTTGCAGCCATTATCAAGGGTATTAGTTACACAAAATGTCTGCCTTGAGAAAGGTCTAAGCAGCTTGTCTGGCATTACACGCTAGCAGACCTCTGACGAATATATCCAGAATGCGATAACGTCACAGATGAGATCATGAGCATGCAAGGGTGATAAGCAATAATGATAATAATAATGCTGCCCAAATTAAGCGTATTTTAAGCACTAAATTTTGATCATATTTGTTTTGTTTTTTCTTTTATTCTCATTTTAATGTTAGTTTTATTGCTCCAAAGTACATACCGAGCGAAAGGAATTCCAAGAACTGTAATTGGGTGCATGAAGATTTTCAGGATTACTCTTTAAAAAATGAAAACAAAGTTGTGTTTTGATAGACTACAGTAAGCCAAAAACCTCAGATTACTGTACATACTCTTATCACAACAAAAGATCTACTTGTGATGAAAAAAGACGTCCTTTGATGAGCTACAGCACTGCTTGTTTCTCAAAGCTAAGTTGTTATCACTTATATTATCGCTTAAGTTATCACTACTAATTCTGCTCTTATGTGCTGCATCACAGAACTAAAGTACTATCAGCCATTATGAGTGGTTTAACATGGGTTTAGTTCTACATGAGTGGTTTAACCACCCTACTGTGACAGATATTTTCCACAGTTTTGAATGTCTGTTAACATGCCCTTTGATTTCACACACACTAAAGCTATGCTTTGGATGATTATAAATTGCCATGCTGTAATACAGAATTATGTCTGGGCTCATGGAGAATAATGGGCTTACTCTAAGTTCAGCTGGATAAGAACTATGAAAACAAGTCTGCAATGCCATGCAGTTTGAGGCTTGTAATTTTATATCAAATTAATCATGTGCTCCACATAACTGCAAACTGTCTCAGTAAGATTTTCAAAGAATTTTAAAATATCTGTTAGATGTTGGGAAGGCTAAGGAAGTAACAGGCAGCAAAATGGCATGTCAGCAGAGGTGGGGAAAGAAGGGCCAGATAGTTTTTTATAATTTTTGACATGAATGGCAAACTATGCATTGCGCATTTAAAACATGTTTTATCTACTTATAGTATTGACATTTTGAATTAATAATAAATAATATTTTTTGTATCAGGTTAGTAATCAAGTAAGTAATACCCTTCTTTTATTTTTAAGGTAATTTTGTACAATACAGGTACAATAATTAGAGCAAAGATGGAAAGATACGATTAGAAATATGCATCTAGCATCATTAAGTGGTGGACATTTTGTTATGAGAAACTTAGGAGAAACTTGAGAAACAAGTCACCATTTTGTTTGTATGAATACAGAAACATTGGTGTTACTTACCTCGTTTGTAAAATCATTGGTACGTGTTTCATCTACAGCACTGCTGCAACACTGCAGCTTGCAAACAGCTGGCTGAAATCAGCCATCAGACATGCAGGATTGGGCCGGCTGCTGGTGGTGTGAATACAGATTACGGTAGTTTTACAGTTAGTACATTATGTCACAACCAATAATCTCCATTAATCTCTGGCTTGAATTCATAAAATGGGATGAAAGCTGCTTTTGGAACAGCAAAACTATTTAGAACAAAATTGTACTATTTTCAGGGAGGACACCCACATGTATGTCTTACGGGTTTTGTGGTAGAATTGCATTAGCATTTGTCTAGTAATATCAGTATCAATCCATGAGATCAAAATATGGTATTGTGTGATTCCACAGCTACATTCACCAGGTCTGAATGAAGAATATGCCTTATATCAATGTAATGAATTGTAGGGCTATAATTGGAAAGCAGTCAGTGGTTCTTTTTATGTGGACATTAAGAGACGACCTTGATTTAATTATAAGAGCACTTTGATAAAGACAAGGTTCTTGTTAACAGCTTTACGTAATTATAGTACCATGTTACTAAAATCTTATTTATTTGTGAAATGATTTTTGTGTTGTTTAGCTTCATTATTGGATGTTTTTTTGGGCATTTGATTAGTGCTATTAGTAAGCTTTTCCATAACAGATGTCACAAGTTGCAACATATGCTAAATAACTTGAGGTGTATGATAAGGCATCAAACTTTATTTACATCTTGCATTCATCCCTTAAATCTCAAAAACAGATTAACTGCACTAAGTGGAAGAGGAAACACAGAGTTACGGTTTCACTTGCATTAAAGGTGCATGAAATAACACTGTAATGGTGGACATTTTGCTGGCTGCAGAATTGAAATAACTCTAACGTTGATTCTTAACTGTTTATATAGTTTAGTTATTTCGTCTGACCCTTTGTATCTCTATTACGGGCAGCTGTTCAGTAACCACCAAACTTATATATACTAACTATAACTGTAATCTGAGATGAAAAAAATAAATAAAACTTACAGTAAATGTCCTACTCAACAGACTCACGCACTCTGCTTTTCCAACAATTAGGACTCCAAAATGTTCAACCCACTGAAGAATGTTTCCTTCACCACACTGAGGCAGTATATGATCAGGATCAGGAAGCAGGAGAAACACCGAAAAGTTGAAAGGGATGAGTCCGTTGGGAATGTCACAGCAGTTGTTAGACTCCCTGCCCCTGCGGCTGGAGCTGTGTCAAAAACACTCAAAAGCCTACAGTCACTGCACAGTCTGGGAGATATGTACAGGATAACAACTGTGAAAGTTACTGCCATTTGGATTTTACTTTGCTCACAAAGGGAGCCATCTTTCTAGTGTTAGACCTATGCTGTTAATACGGGAGTCAGCTATAAACAGATGTGTTCTTTTGACTAAACTAACCGTAATGGTGTCCCTAAGGGAGAAGCAATGATGTACAGTGTTGGACTGATGACAAAAAGATGCCCAGTAATAACTCTGACCAGTTGTGTAGATAAAAACATCCATGGCTGCCCTCAGTGCTGGATATTCCCCCCAAAATAAAGAATCAGTAACTTTTAAATACAACAGTATTAGATAAGATTGATATCTTACAAACATGGTATCCTGAAAACATTTTTTTTTAAAATCACAATTAGTATTGAACAATATAAAGCACATGCCATCTTTAAAATATCACTATAGACAAATCACAAAAAACACAAAATCTGCCATGAAATTAAAAACACAGAAACTCCAGACACGACCTTGCTTTATAATATGGCCTATTCATTTTCCCCACCTGATACCGCTGTTTAATGTGTTTGTATTGGCCTGCTCTTTATGATTTGTATCCTACTGCTGTGTGAAGGCAGTTTAAGTTTACCCTGCCTTTTGAATCATTCAGTAATTTGCAGCTATCTTGGGCTGCAATACTCTTCCTTCACAGGCTGCAGCCAGTGCATGTAATTAAATATTTAAAACGTTTTTTTCTGTGCACAGCATGAAAGGTTGTTGACAAAGTTAACCCTTTAAAGTCACAAATAGTATCAGTATTAAACAAGAAATCAGGGTCTAGAGTAAAATAAATGCACGTCAGTAATGGCAAATATAAAATATTGCACTATATACTGTACAACACATGCAGGTCTAAAAACTTGAAAAAGACCACACCAAAGATTTGTTATTTTACAACCGAAACCAAGAACAGAGCAGAAAACAAATCAATCATTCACCATCTTTAATAAAACATTTTTGTCCGTCTGTTTTGGCATGGAGTCTGGAATGTCTTATGTACTCAAAAAATAATGTTGTTTTATGCCCTAAATTTGTACGACATCAGTGTGGCCAACAGATTGACTAATACTTTGGAGAAAAAGGCTGCCAATAATTTGTGTCAGGGCTATTAACCCTGTTCCATATGCATTCAGCTTTGTTTACATCTATCGCCAGCTCCATTATTAACCCTGTTTAGTCTGTTAATCCGGCCCTAGATCAATGCATGTAAATGGCATAACTCTGAAAAAGCCAGAGCTAATTTTTCAATGATCTGAAATCTTATTAAGCTGCTTAGCACTCACCAATATTAAATTGGTTACTGTGGAATGCAAAATCTTTTTCTACCCACTTCTCTGAAAACTCATACTGATGCAGGGTTAGCTTCACAGTTGACGGATGATTTTTATGAACAGTATAATTGCCTATAACACCAGGCTTGATGTTAGTAGTGTCAACATCACACAAATTACTGTTGAGATCAACATTGTTTTGGCATGTTGTAGAACTAACCTACTATTGCTCAGTCCAAAGAGGGAGGTGGAGGCTGGTGGGCACAAATATTCATGTTCTTTCACTTGTGTGGGCGTAGCACCACAGAAAACACATTCCATAATATCCCATAAACTGCTTCGTAGATGACAATAGGGGTCTTCAATCACAGTCTATCAAAGGTTTGTGTAAACAGCTTAAGGTCTTCAATGTCAACTTCAGCTTCAGTTTATTTATAGTGCGTCTCCCAAGATTTTAGAAAATAAGAACATTGTGTTGTTGCCAATGGTAATGGAAGGCACGAGTCAAAACTTGAGTAATGTTGTAATTTTTTGTCAATTCAGGTGATACACAATGTCCAGCTGATAACCCTGGAAAAACAGGACGAAAGCAATGCTGTTCCCCTTTCTTGGGAAATGATGAAGTCATGATGATGTTCCAGAAAACAAGGCAACGTGTTTTAGCCGGAAGGAAAATGTCTAATCAATTGTAAACGTAGAATGCCAACAAGAGGTGTCAAAGTTGCTGGCAGAATTAGCACAGCTTATTATCACTCAATTACTACTGGGTTTTCCAAATAGAAAGAGGCCAGTAGTATTGAGCCGTATTGTAGCTTATGCTACATGTCTACATTTGTGATGGTGTGTGTGCATCTCTTTGTGTTTGGTCAGTGGTGCTATGGTGAGTCAGTTTAAAAGTGTTTGTAAGCCAGTGCTGCTTAGAAAATGCAGCTTGGAAAATTGATTCAGTACAACAGTTTGTGCATGAAATCTGCTCGTCCGTTATTCATTTGTAGCTCTGGGTGCTTCTTCATTGCAGCATCTCCTCACCAAGGTGTCAGGTAGATTCACAGGAAGCAGCATGACACAGAAGGACAGTGCAGGAGATAACCTTTCACTGCAGACTCATTCTCTGGCATTCATTTACTATAGGCCCCAGGCCATTTCTTCTCTCTCATCATGTACCAGTATCTAGTCCTCTCCTGGTTCTATCTGTAGATTTGACCATGTTATGTTACGTCATGATTTGATTGCAGGAATTACAGTCTTTTGGCCATTTTTGAGGTAATTTTATGGTAATAAAATGTGTTATTCCAGCACAGGAAACTGAGTATTGACTGGGACTGGCATACAACTTTATATTCGGTCATGTTTATCCACATATTCTTAAAGTAGTACCTTTACAACCTTTTTTAAAGCATACATAAAACTAAAACTCGTCTCTTCCAATTCTTTTTGTCTGCATCAAGTTGACTGAGTTTTGCTTCAGAGAGTTTCATAAGGAATGCAAGCAATTTAAGTACATTTCTTCCCAGGTCTGTGTAGATGCTTGCCAGTGCTTGGGTGTGTTGTTCTTTGGGTAACTATCTGAATTATTATAAAGTGCATTTGGTATAATTCTGTGTCGGCAAGCATATGCATGTTTTCCTGCGTCAGTTCTAAAATGGCTAGTTTCAGAAGCTTGTCTGCATTTGCACAGTGATTCAAGCATGAGTAGTCCCATGTCGTCCTGAAAAAAAATCATACATTGAAGAGAGTGTTTGTCCAAAAGTGTAATATAACTGTCATTTATAAAATGTCCAGAGAAAGCTGACAGTGTCCATGACAGGAACTTCAACAAATTGATAGGGAACAAAAGGACCATGGGAAGGGCAACTGTGTTTGTGTGCAGCGTGCTGAAGTGTTGAAAAGAGGGGCTGCCGGCACTCCCGCTGGGCGCCTCCCGGTGTGTTTAAGGGACGTGTCCGGCCATGTTCACCCCACACACACAGTACATATCCTGAGAGAAGGTTTGTTTCCTCAGGTATGTTGTAGGTGTGGATTGATGTGTGTCTTAACATGAAAAGACTTTAAACAGAATGGAATGGCTTGTTAGCAGTGGTTGGAAGTGGACCAGGAGAGAAATCATGTTTCCCTCAACAGTGAAGGGGTCTCCTTCATAGAAGCAGAGGTTCAGTTCAACAGAGTTAGAGAATACATGCATTCATAGCTGAGTGGAGATGAATTGCCTAATTCTGATGTAATGTAACACAGAGGAGGAGCTGATAAAAGATTATGACACTGCTGATTCACACAAGAATAAACTTGTAAACAACTGGATATTTAGACATGTTTTACTCCACCGTCATCCCACTATAAGATGACCTGATTCTTGACACACACCCACAGTGACTCTTGCGTGCTGTCTGTGTTTCTAACAACTGTGACGCCATCAAGCTGTAAATCCTGGAGTTTTTCAAGAGTGAATGATTTGGGAAAGAGAAGCGAAAGATAGTAAATCTCCCTACAGGGGTTTCATCTATATTGATAAAGGACTTTAACTTCACAAGTAGCACACCTGAATGGTTAAATTGACATGCAAAATACAGTACAATCGACAAAATAATGTTGCTAATTTACACAGTTATTAAATATTAAGTTCTGATAATTAAAGATAAAAACACGAGTATCTGTGATTACTCTTGCATGTATGTGTGGGTGTGTGTTTTGTTAGTAGGCTGTTACTCTATCCTTTACCCTTGCTTTCTTCTGACCTTCCACCAGTGCTCCTGCTCATTATTGTGTTGCTCTAATCTGGAGGGGACAGGACTGGGTGCAGAAGTGTATTTATCTTCCTGCACAAATAGGACCTCTTTCCGTCTGGTCCCTGCTCAGCTTGTTGTTGAAAGATAGTGAGCAGCGTAAAGCAAGCTTTAGTGTGTGCCTGTGTTTGTGTGTGTGGGTGTGTGTGCACGGGTGAACTGAGATGTGTCCCAGCTGGCCCACAGACCAGCACACTAACCATCACCTCACTGCAGCAAATGCAGACAAAAGAGGAATATATCTCCCTTGTGATATTGATACCCCTTAACTCCGGGGGTGTTTCACCCTAAATGAGAAAGCAACATTCCTAACAGAGGTCTGTTGTACTTGTAAAAGCCAGTAAGATCAGTGTTACAGAAAGTCCCTGTAGTGTGAGCCCTGTAGCCCCATTTCCGCTTTTTCTCCATCACATCTGTTGGGATGTGTACTTTTGCTACGCATTGTCTAGGCATGTTTCTTTTCATTCCCCTGTTGTCTCCATGACATTAGGCTTGCAAACAGCAGTTATCGTACTGCAAATGGCCATGGGCCAGGAAACCACTGTAGGCAAGCCAGCCTTACAAAAGAAGACTAAATGTGCCACGAAAAATAATACAAAGGATGGCTTCACCTTTTATCCTGTCAAAACTCTGTAATGCCATTCTGATGAAACTATTGGTCAACTGTTTGACCTGGGATTTGAACTGCGGTCAACAAGTTGACACTAACCTGTAGCTCCCATGTCCTCATCTTTATCCACACAAACATGGTTTTGTATTATATTATTACTACAAGGCTTTTTGAGCAACAATTAATACTCTGTTGGCTAAAACTCAACTATTAGATTTTAGGATAAAGCTTTGGTTCTGCTCCTCCATCACTAAGCTGCTCATACTGGCTGTGCCTTGCCTATTTAGAACTATTATATCTTTAGCTAGCTTTGACCTCCTTCTTAGTACTGGGATTGTCAGTCACTGGTGCACTTGGCGATGGATTTAACTGCTTCTAGAGGGGTGGAGAGGGTTTGTGGGCCTGTGCAGTCATCTCGTCGCTCTGAGATGACCCAACCAGAGTCCTGGCTTCCTGTCAGCCATGTCTGGCTTGCCAGAGCGCAGTGTGAGGCCATCCTGGCATCGTCAACTGGGGCCACTCTCTTACCCACTTATCAAGCATCACTCAATTTGAGACCGCCTTGATCTGGGCTTAGGCCGCCAATGCATGATCTAAGCTTACACATGCGTAGTGGCCTGTTTTCCAGGAAAAGCCTAGATTGGTGAAAAACAAACAAAGAGATAAGACAAGCTCTTGATAAGCCCAAGCTCAGCCATGAGAGGCAAAAGCAGAAATGCAAATGATTTGACCAAGAAGCTGGTTTCACTCTGTGTGAAACTCCTCACAGTGTCCTCATTGTGACATGTTTGTGCTGCTCTAAAAGCACATTCTGGAGATAAAGGACAAGTGCAGAGCGCAAAAGGAATTTGATTTGATGCGAAGAATGCAAAGCAGAGAGCGGATGCACGCATGTTTTTGCAGGGGGGGTTGCTGATAAGAGCACAACCTTCCCGTGTTTTCCCTCATGTGAATTTACATTTCTGCAGTTTAAAGTTGATTTTAACCATGTATGAAAAGTTAATTGATGATTAATTTACAGTGAAATGACATTTATCATTGATTTATTTAAATCCACAATTCCAATGTTAATTTAATATTGCTGTCATGGGTTTGCTCAGAATAATTTGTGAAGGTTGGGAATAAGTTTTGATCTTTCCTGAGATTAATCTTTGCTGTGAATAATACATCACCACGCCCAAGTGTGCATGCAAAGACAATAAAAATTAAAACATTTATGGCTGTACTGTACATCAAATATTAAGACTAACTAGTTTAGATATTTACACGTTTTTTTCACACATTCAAAATGATATGCAATGATGACATGTAAGATGTTTAAAAAGTTTAGTCAGTTAGTTTCAGAAGGGAAAAACCTGTGCGCAATGGAAAAAAACCCACAAGCCTGGTGTTATGCTGTGATTCAGCTGTGGTGTTTTAAAAGTCCATTTCGTAAATGAAGTATGCTTTTATACAGGGAAATGGTTTGTATTAGGTACACTATGAGTGGAAAACAGGTCCATTTTAAACGCATCATTGACCCATGTGCTTCTTCGTATTTACACATGGATGCACCTGTGTGTTTGTATGCGTATGCATATGTGCGTGTTTGAGGGGGTATGTTTGTATTTGAGTGTGACAGTGTATACTTTGTCGGCCTGAGGACACTTAGATTGAGTGTGTGTTGTTCTCTCTGGTGAGAGCACACATATGTGTTTGCATGAAGACCTGGTTCTATGTGGGTGTGTGTTTGATAAACTGTGAGAGCATGTGGGAGACTGTTTGTCTATTCATCTGGGTGAGAGCAAGAGAGAAAGAGCAGAATGAGGAGGTGGAGGAGATCTGCTTCCAGCCTCTATCTTCAAGTCAATCTGCTCACAAACCTCTTTATCTCTCCCTTAGACAGAAGGGAGGGAGACAGGCAGAGAGAGACAGACAGAGACTCAGAAAAATAAATACGTTTAAAAAGAGCGAAAATACAGAGGGAAAGAGAGAGACAGAGATTCAATCAGGCAGCCTTAAGAAGATAGGGCGGATTTTTGTTTAAGAGGATCATCAAAGTCATGCTCAGACAGCAGCTGTCATTAAAAATATTTGTGCTATTTCAGTTTCACCGCAATAGGCTATTATTGTCCCATTGAAAGGGTCTTTGTTATCAGTGAAGAAAGATATATAGACAGTTATGGGTTGTACATCAACTTTGATACAAATTTCTATCACCAATGTTATCGGCAAGCTGAAAATTATTTTACAGTGTTTGGTACTTTAGCACCAGTGGAAGTTGAGTGGCAATTGACATCCTCTACAGCTTCTTTTTCAATTACACAATATCCTCACACACATACAATACATACAGTGCACACTCAGATTTCACACACACACCTACACACACACACACACACACACACACACACACACACATTAGCACACATGTCATCACATAACCATGACTGATACCAAAAAGAGGCATCAATTTTCATTGATGAAACTGAAAAGCACACAATTGTATCTCAGTGTGAGCGTGTCTGTCGGTCTGCCTGCAGAACAAGCATAAAGAACAAATAAAGAATAAATCAACCTCGGCTTAATTGTAGGTCTGACACAAATGTATGGCTGTCATGTATGGTGAAGCTCTGGCAGCTGTCCAGGTAAGGAAGATGATCAGTGTGAGTTTGGAGGCACATAGATCACATCTGGCAACGGGGTTTTGTGTGTGTGTGTGTGTGTGTGTGTGTGTGTGGTTGTGAGAGAGAGCGATAGAGAGAGAGAGAGAGAGAGAGAGAGAGAGAGAGAGAGAGAGAGAGAGAGAGAGAGCAAGGCTGCCGTGGTGCTGGCCTGTTATTGCAGTATCATGCCCCATTGGCTGATGAGTTGCTATGCTCATGTCTTGCTCCTCTCAGCCCCAATCAAACCTGTCACAATATGAGTCAGCGGGGCCATAAGTGGGGAAGATGCCTCTTACCATTAGATCAATCAGTTATCAGACACATCAGTCAGATTTCATCCAGTTTGGAGCCACATCTGAAGCAAAGAGAGGCACTGGTGGTGGGATGTGCTCATGAAAGCTGGATAGTGACAGATGGAGGCTGGAATAGAGCTGGAGAACTGAACAAACTAAGAGGCTAAAGAGCTAAAATCTCATTTTCTCAGTGGCCTTGAGAGTGGAGCATGCTCAGTGCTGATGTTTGTCATCTCCCTCTCTGAGATGCTACTGCAGTGCTTCCCAGCAGGCTTGGCACAGGCTTACTCATGGACATATCTCTTATGGAGCTATACAGTGGCCAGGCTGCAGCTGCTCAGTGGATACCTCTCTCTGTGTTTCTTTGTTACTCGGTTTTGCGCCGTCTCCCCTGTCTTATCTTTCTTTTATTTCTGCCCCTCTCACTCTTCCTCTCATTGTATTTCTTACACATTATCTCCTACTTTCTCACTTGCATCCTTTCTTGTTTCTCTCTCCCTGTCTCTCATCCTCACTCCGCCCTTCCACATCTCTCTCACATACTCTAGTTGCTACCCTTAAGACTGTGGTTACCATGGTGACAGCTATGTGCTGCGGAAACGTCAAAGAGCTGAATCCACCCAGGATCACTTCCTTGTTTAACACTTAAATTCTTTCTTGCTGTTTCTCTTTGATTTCTGGCAGCTCTCTCTAAATACCAAACAACCATGCTTCTTTGAATTCATGCGTTCATCTGATATGTTGGAAATGAGGCAGTGAATGGGATTTCTGGTCTCTTTCTGTGATCCCGATCTCAGCTGTTGCTGAGCAGAGTCATTAGTAACACTCGGATTTAGAATTTCAGTTGACCTTGGCACAGCTGACCTTGAGAAAATAACCCCTTCCTCGGGCCTCCAGATGTCACTGACATTTATTTGTGTCGTGTCTCCCTTTAAGGGGGCTTTGCCAACCTGCCCAGTGACATGAGTCTTCATTGTCTCATCACTTGCTTCTCATCTTTTGTCTGTCATTCGCACAGAGATCCACTTGCACAGGCACATTCAGTGCACACATATAAACTCACATTGAAAGTAACAAGACTGGCAGCATCCACCAGATTGTGTTTGTGCTGAGAAATGTGTGTTTTACGCAGTCTCCTTGGTCTGTACTTACAACAAATACTACTGCTGGATGAGCACGTTTTTTTTTCAGTAATCAGGCAATCTGCCTGTGTTGTTCCAACAACACACCTCAGTGCATGGTCAGCTGAGGAAGCAGATGCCTTGTTAAAAGGTGAGTATCAGCAGGTGGGGCTGTTTTCTGTCATCTGATAAGGAGGACATTATTTTCACTCCCAAACCTCTTTTCACGCTTTTTACCTTCTGTCCTCGCCTTCCCTTCCTGCTTTCCTCCTCTCTTTTTTTCCCGCCCTTTCCATTTTTCCTCTTTCGTTCCAGTTTCTTTTAGAGGTTGTGTCCTCTCTCCCCCTCCTGCCCTTGCCTCACCTCTGAGAGTCAAGACTACAGACGTTTGTTAAAAGCAGGCACTAAACCCTACTTTAAGCCCCCCCCACCCCCCACCCATATACCCTTTGTTGGCAAAAAAAGCAGACAGATGTAAACAACATAACGTAATGGCTGTTTAAAGCCATTATGTCTAAAAAGATAAACTCTCGTGCCTGTGAAAGGGCAGGAGTGCTGTTGAGCGGTATCAATGTGATGATGTGCAGGTATGCTGTTGTTAGGAGGGAGCTGCTCAGCTCCATCATACAGGAAAGCTGTCTCCCCCTTTCTGGGGGCTGCGAGGAGGGATTAGGAGGCAGGCAGAGATGGGGCCTGTAAAGCATTTATGAGCAAGGCATACAAAGGATCCATGTAAGAACTTTTAGTGGCTGGCTCCATTTTCTTTTTTTTTTTTTTTGATGTGCTCTTCAAGTCATGCTCCTCCCACACTGGCCCACTGTGCCCCTCCACCTCCAGACCCTGATCCAAGGACGGCCCACGGCTGTTGAAAAACAGCAGATGCTTTCGAGTAGACTAGAAAAAAAGAGAACAGAGATTTAGATGCACATGTCCATGACCATATTTGTGTCTGAGTTTGAAAAATTGAGTTAGCGTCATACTCTTGTTGTAGGCTACTCTACAACCTCATATGCAAAAGCTCAACCTTGTTCAGAGCTCATAACACAAGCTTGTGGACAAAAAAACCTAACCAAATTTTCTAACATTAGTAGTCTACTATGACTCCCTTTCCATGCCCTTTTCTTGCGTGTGTGCATGCGTTTTTTGTATATGCATGTTTCATGTAACACGCCAAGTGAAACATAGTTAGTAGTGATGGTAAAACTCGTACATTTTTCGCATCTTTACTGCTATATGCTGCAAATTTTAGAATTTCCAAGTTCCACAACAGTTCAGCAAGTTCGCAAAAATCTTGAGACAAGAGCTACATATTTATGTCCACACTTTCCCCAAGGTTAATACACTCCCAATGCTCCCACAGTGATGTGCAGTACACCCTCATAACTCATGTCAGCTAATTTTACAGTTCTCTAATTTGCATCTTGTGTGGCTCTGCTTGAAGACAATTGTGAGATTTTGAAGGAGCATGTTGAGAAATGTTGTGAGAAGCACTATTGTTCTAAATCTACATCCCATCATCCCGCAAGTCGCATTTCTTTTGTCCTGACGTCACAAATACTCACTTTTCTGACACATACATAAACCGCTTGCCCACCCACAGACACACGGGCCTGGGAAACGAGTCTCGTCTTGTTGAATTGTAGAGGAGGAAGTGAGTGTTGAGATTGGGGGGAGATAGGGCGGTAGGGGCAGCTCTCTGACACACCATAGCCTCTGCCAGTCCTCAGTTACCTCTGCTGACAGCTTAGAGAACAACCACTGGGAGAAGAGGAGAGAGAGGAAAGAGCAATTCGTTTTTGAAGTAGGAAAAGCACTACATTGGACCTGATTGGCGTGTCAAACCTTGGCCTCGGTTTGACCTCTCCCGTTTTCTTGCCCACAGATGAGGCTTATGCTATTGAGTGCGCTGACCTGTTAAGACATGACCCTTCTGCTGCCCCCTTCCAATCCCTGCTGCTGCCGCCTCCTCCCAAGAAACGTCAAGAATCCTCTGAGGGCTGGACTGAGACAAACCCCGGGAGGGCCCCGCAGATGACTCATTACAGATTTTCTTTTTTTTAGGCACACCAGTTTCATTGAGAGTCACCCTTTTGTTGTTACAACGCATTTTATTTACTTGTTACTTAACAGGACAGTGGAGTTCAGTCAGCATGAAATTAGAAAACCTTACTTTGATATAGCAGCTTAAGATAACACTACAATCATCATGTAGTCACAGTTTTGGCTTTGGCAAATGAAGATAAAGAGATTTGCTGCAGTGTTGTTGTTGAAGTTACGTTTGCATTAGATACTGTTTCACACAAACCTGAGTAAAATATCCTCTTGTTACATTAAAGTCAGACAGGGAGTCGATTGCTACTTTAAGAAAGTTCTCTACTTATGGTGCCACAAATGTGCCCCTGCTGGCCTTCAACTCAGCCCTTCAGGAATAAAAAAATATAATGAATTGACTTATTTCCAGAAGGCCAGGGTCTGGTATCATATGTGTAAAACTGCGTTCTTTTCAAATACAACGGTTCTAAATCCTTATTGCTGCGTGGACATTGATGACACCTGGCTAACAGCGACAGTGAAAGAGAGAGATACAACCATAGACATGCTGGGACTTGCCTGTGATACTGAGAGGGGGACTGACGGACAAGAAATTGAAGAAGGGGAGCAACTAGGGAAGCCAAAGATGATTCTGTGTAATTTTGCAAGAGGCAGTCTGTCATAGATTGTGATCTGACATTCTGCACCTCACACATCGCTCTCTTACGCGTAGCCACATAATCTCGGCTCAGCAAATCTGAACCAGATGTAAAGTGTTTTGGGACCCCGACATCAACCTGGCAAGGGCAGGTCTCTGAATTATCTGGGTGGGGTCCGCAGTACAGAGGGGACAACTTAAGTGGTCTCGCTTCACTTTTTCACTGGTCATTACAAAGGAGAAGATGCTCCCAAGGTAGTAGAAAAAGAGTTGGCTTCAAGCGGGGGGCCATAGAACTTGACTGGGCCAACTTCAAACTTTTGTGTTGACTCCTTAGGACCGGTCTCTCTCTGTCCTCAGTTGTGGCTGCAGGGCCTGGAAGACCCACTGCTTATCTGATAGATCCAGTAGGGGAACAGTTGATTGCCTTAAAGCAATGGGAAATGCCTTCCTCGCCCCCTCCCTCTTTCTTCCCTCCCTCCTTCTCTATTCTCTCACTTTCCCCCTCTTAGTTTCTTGAGCGGTGCCTCTCTACCTCTCTCTCCCTCTCCCTCTCTCTCCCTCTGCCCTGCTGTGAGTAGGTGGTTCCTTTCTGTACTTGATTGGTGTGAGTCTATATAGGAGGAGAGACGCTCTAACAGGCTCAGACTCTGGTGGTGCCCACTTGCCACACGTTCCCAGTAGGACTACCTGGTTTTTTTCCCCCCGTGTCTACTCCTGAGAGGATTTACTTTCTTCTGACAGCATGACGGAGAGCAAGAGGAAAGATAAGAAAGGGAGAAAGAAGGGGGGTAAGAAAGGACAAAAGGAGAAAGAGAGCGATCCCCCTGAAAGTAAGGGAATTAGTTGGTTTCTGTGTAACATTTTATGTATATACATATGTTTTTATGTGTGTGTGTGTGTGAGAGAGAGAGAGAGGGAGAGCGAGAGAGAGACTTGGAGAGAAAAAGAGTTAGATTAAGTTTGTGTTACTGTATCACGGAAGTGTGGGACAAAGTAAGTATCCCCTTGGCTTGTCAAAGCTTGCTGCTAGGTTGTCACATGGATTGGTCTCCTTATGTGGACAGCGTGTAGAGGCACATCTGGTTTTGGCAGAACTTTTGAATGGTCGGGAAGTCAAATGATATGACTTGTGTACAAAATCAACTGACACTTTAGCTTTAGCTAAACAAGCTCTGGACCTCACAGAGTACAGTTGTATTATGAGCTCCCTGAAAACCAATGACTGGCAATAACTGTAACTTTAAAGGTTTTTGGTAATTCATCGCATGATCATGTTTTCGCAAATGTTCTGCCACATATCACAGGTTTTTTAAAAATGTCTGCTCTTTTTTAACAGTTTTACTATAAAGGTGATGTTTGTATAACTGAATACAATATTTCATTACACACTTTTTGACAGGGTTAATAATTCAGCAGTTGCTACAGCGCTTTTATCGCAATTCTGAGTCTGTGGTGAATCATCCAACATAAAAGCCTGTATTTTAGCTGGAAGCTACTTTGACATTGGAATAGCATGGGAACTGCTTGTCTTTCAGAGTCAGAAATGTAGCAGTGTGCTTGCTCAGTGGTGGATCCTACAAGCTGCAGCATGTCACTGTAGTTTGACCTCAGGTCATGGGGAAGCCCAACCCCCGTCTCGGTGACACTTTAAGGACAATTCTAATGTGCCATTCTTGGTTTGATCAGATACAGTATCATAGACAGCATCTCTTCATGTTGGTAGCCATTTTGTACCTGCTGATATCACTCCTGTCAGCTTCTAATAGACTATCCCTCAAAACTGGATTTTCAAGATTTTGTTTCTGTAGAAGATTTTTTCTGTAGGCCATCTAGGTATTTAAATTGCATCTTTTCAGCTTCAGTGTGCTACTGTAGTTGTCTTTGGCATCAGTGGTTCATTTTCTTGTTTTATTACCCATGAAAGTTGAATATATAAATAATTACTGATCCTCATTCCAAGTTTGATTGTGATCTATAAACATGTAAGATAAACAGCTCCCCGAACTACACTGGACACAGAGTGCTTGCAGAATAATTTTTGGCATCTTTGTTATTCAATGAGCACAGCTGCCGCACACATAGAGAAGAGCTGTGTGTGCTGCACATATTATGGTTTATTTTCCCTACTATTCATAAAAATTACAAATTAAAATAGACTATAATTATTCTCTATTGTTGAATTTTATCAATATGTATTTAACATTGTAACTGTAAGATGTTGTTCATTGATACACTGACATGTGTCATATCAGTTCAAAATGTATCCAAAGCATGATAATCTCCTTTTGAATCATAATTTTCTTTTTTTGATTCATCACAGAACTGGGTAAATGGGTAACCTGTGTGAAACTATGTGCTTACCCATTGTAAAATGGAGCTTTCAAAGTAGGTCAAAATGAAGACATGCTCAAGGGTGATGCTTGTTGTGTCTGGTCTAATGGTCCTTCGCGCACTGCATCAGGTGTGTTCTGGGCCTAAGGCTCCAAAATGGGTCATCTAAGATAGAAAGAGAGGAACCTAACAACACTTTCAGGTATCAATCCTCTACCTCACTACCTCAGTCTGATCTGGCTATTTAATAAATGTTGCCAGCTTGTAATTATCCATGACTGGCATCACTTTGTTGAGGATGTGGTTTATAAATAAATCATGTTCAAAAGAAGTCAGAAACTAGAGGCAAGAAGAAGCAACTCTGGGAACAAGTCTGCACAACCAGAAGTGCTGTTAGGTATTCTCTGTAGGCTACTAATTAAATATAAGTGAAATGAGTATAACTGTATACAGCTTAAGAACAGTATGCTAGCGTCCTATATGTTGCCTTTGCTTCGTTTAAAAGGTCAACAAAATCCTAACTAAGCAGCCGAGTTGCACTAAATGTAGTGAAATGTGCTCAAACTGTGGATGAAATGTAGATAAGCAAGTCATAAATAAGTCACACAAAAATGCTATCTGACAGTTACATTTAAGGAAAGGAAAGGTAAATTATAAAGAATTTAAGAGTCGATTTTTGTTTGAGCAGCTACAAAGTTTGCTGGAAATCCATGGATGTCTGAGAGCTTCCATAGACATGACATGGCTGGTTCTTCGCTAATTTTCCATAGCAGCTGGTCAAGTTGTATGGGATTAATTTTTCTTTTTTTGTCTTGTAGTGTTTGGCTCCTGGTAGTACTTAGTACTTGCCATGAAACTGTATTGAGCAATGTTTTACATTTTTAAATTTTTCTTAAATGCTAGACTTCTTCAAGATGTAATTTCAACTCAACTTTTTGCATCATTGCAACAGTACGCTGCATTGTGGGTAATACGTTAACAATGTACTGCGTGTGTGTGCATGTGTACATGCGCTTGTGTGGATGAGGTGTGTCAAAATATAATTGTATGTAATCTAGCCCATGAGCTCTCTTGCTAGACTGTCAGTCAACCATCAGCAACATCACAGGAACGAGACAGTGTTGTCTTGTGTAGCCTACCTTAGGTTCTCCGTGAACTTAGTTTTCCACATTTAATTAAGGAGATTACTGCACAGCAAATATTTCTCAGCTATAATTGCCCTTTCACTGGCTATGACGTCTCCAGGATTTGGACTAGAAAGTGTTGATTTAAGACATTCTGCTGCTGCAATGTTACATGATGATTTCCATTCAGGTCTCTTTTTTGAAAGTCATGTGTATTGTGGCTGAAAGTTGCATTACTTTTCTAATGATACAGGCCCAGGGTTACAATTGAAAACTTCTGCAGATAATAATAAAGACATTTGTTCCAAAAAGTTAGTTGGAAATCATTCAACATTCATTCGTTCATTGGAAAGAAGACACATGAGGGAGGCAAAAATTGTGCAACTTTGTTTTCTTTCTTATGAATAAGACAAGGAGAGCAAAATGCTACAGGCATTTCATCAAATCTGTCATCAGTACAGTGCAACATTAATGTATGTCTCTCTTTTTTTAAATGGTAGTTTGAAATCCCTGTACAGTCTGCCTGACCTACATAAATATGTGTCTGCTGGTGATGATGTAATAATTCATAAACTTCTCTCATCCATCGTATCTTATATCAGTGCAAAACACAAGTTTCTTTCTGTGTGACTGGGTTTGTATGTGTGAGGGTCTGGTAATAATTAGTTACGGAAGTAAAGAGTTGGCGCCTTCATCATGTACTTACACATACCACACCTTTATAATTGAAATAGAGCTACTTAAATTATTCAGCAACAAAATATAGACCAGTAGTCAGAAGAGGTGGTGGTGAAGCCTCAGAAAACCTCAGTCTCCAATTTAGGTGTGATCTTGCTTCATATAATTGCTCTTACAAAATGGCTTTTTGGTATGCTGGTAAAAACAACGACTGCAAAGAAGAAAACTAATCCAAAAGCCAGCTAATGCCACCTCAGTCTTCATTCAACTGACCTATACGTTAGAGTTGTACAGAGACGTCATTATCTGTATCTATAACAGAAGTATTAAACAAAATTCCCATCCCTAATACTAATGCCTGTTGTCCGATGTCAGTAGCCCAGGCTAAGGTTTAACCTAAATAACCTTGTCTATCTGAAAGGGTATTACACATCTAGCAGAAACAGAGTAACATGGGCATCCCATTGGAGTCATTTCTCCCCACAACTGTTCAAATCTGGTTTGCCCTGGTTTGATCCAACTCCTGAGAAACAACTCTTTGGTTCTGCTTGATGTCAACTTTCTTCACCAGCCTGTATTTAACGTTGTCTCCAGTGAACATCCAGTGTGTGTGAGTTTGTGTGTTGGGAGCGTCTGCTCACAGTGTTTTATGGGGTAGTGGGTGAGAGCCAGAAGCACCAAACCATGGTGAAACCAAGTGGCAACCTCCGCGTCTGAAAAAGTGAAGCCAATGCGGGAGTACCTTAAACCTGCATTCTCTCAAGCGGCCTGCAGGGGTTGACTCCACTGGCTGCAAAAAGAAGTCGGATAGTACAGAAGTCAAGAGGAAATTACCTTACCTTACTTGATTTATTACCTTAGTTAACCCTGTCCTAATGAGTTCATGCTCTCAATAACAAGTCTTCTTCAATACAGCAGGATGTTCAGTCAGTAAATTATGATCCTGTTTAGAGTAAAATAGACGATAAAGCAGCGTATGCCTTAGGGCGGGGCTACCGTGTGATTGACAGGTTGTTACCATGGCGAGCGCCAACCAAGATAGAGGCAGCGCTACCCTCTTGTCTGGCTAACGCCACTTCTGGTTCCAAGAAGAACAAGATGGCGACAACCAAAATGCAGAACTTGCGGCTTCAAAATGACTGGGTGACGTCACAGAGGCTACGTCCACTTCTTTTATATTGTCTATGGGTGAAACCAAAGCAAAGGGCTGAAAGTGGCTGAAGGCTGCATGGAGCTGTATACTGGGGTGGTCATTGTCAGTGGAATCAGTAGTATTAACAACCCTTTCACATTATTACGGATAGTCCTTACATTGATGGTTATTGTACAAATATTTTTTAGTGGAATACTACTTTTAGTTGTTCATCTAAATGTTTTCTTGAAATTGGGTCACATAAAAACTTCGTACATCATGTGGCAAATGTCACGGAAATGATCTCTCTCAAACAGTATTTGCATGCAGGTTTTTGTAGCACAGTTGTGACATTCAACACAACAGTGACTCCAGTGTACAAATAATTATGCAAACTTCCTGAACACCAAAGTAATTTACTAACCAGTAAGACAACTGCAGAGCTGGAAGTGGGTTAAAAAAAGATGTTTAAAGTTGCATAAAACTAATATTGAAAGGGAATTAGTGTGATCATTTAATAGATAATTAAGAACAATGCGCTACTGTCATTTGTGAAGGTAATTGAAGCACACCTCAGCTCAACACCTGGTTACTTGTGAAGAGGTGACTCTGGACTCAGTTTTGGCGATGTTGGTGGTTTTAGCACTAGACATGGTGGTCACAAAGCTGACTGTGAGCTGCCAGCTATTTCACATATACAGTAAAGTATTGCGTGACAATTTAAACTATTGTTTCAACTCTTCAGCAATCCAGTTTGAAATTTGGCTGATCTGAAACTATCTGACCAAAAATATAAAATTGATATACTATAACACAATTTTTTATATTTTAATGTCTTTAATATTCTACAACCATTGCAAAAACAGTTTACATACTGGATCATTTAATTAATTAAACAAACGTAGACACAGTTTTGCAATCACTCAGGAGGAAAAACCTATACCGTGACTGTGGCCGATGGGTAAAAAAATGGAGGCCAGTTCTGCTGCTTGTAAGCAAATATGAATGATTTGGCCTCTATAATGACTTTTTGAGTTCTTTTTGAGTCCATTTACTCTACTTTTGTGCCTGCTATGAAACCCTGACTTCTAGATTTAGGGTACATCAAGTGTCAGTGATGGCTTGATGGATTGTTATTAAAATTGTTAGAAATGAGAAGTGATGAAAAACTAAAATGAATTTACTTAAAAGAAAGTAGTGATTGCCATTTTGTGAAATTCTACTCTTTTTCTTCTATAAATAAATAATATTCTAAATAATATATTCTATAAAATCTCTTTCATTAGTGTCAATAAAATGATGTTCTTATAGCACATAACTGGATGGAAGTAAAAAGGTCAGAATAGTTGAAATGATTAAAGTTTGACATGCAGTGTTGGACTTCTTCATATGTTTTACTGTCGCAGAGAAACCTAAAACACATCTTATACATTTGAAAAGTAACACTACTAGTAGCATGTCTTCAGAGTTTAGTGAGAGAGAAGTAGAGCGTTTTGAGTCATATAATGTACCAGATAATTATTTGGTGAAAGTGTATTGGTTGTGGTGGGAGGATGTTGAAATGATCTCTTTGAACAGATGTTGGGTTACAGTGACTAGTGTGCAGTGTCTGAAGACCATTCCCACATGCAAAACCCATTTCTCTAGCTGTCTCACCATGTAATTTGTCTTTTGACAACGTGCAGTGAAGTGACATAACACCAGAGTAATCAGGGATACTTTGTCTAGAAGGGAAAACACAAAGGCATGCCTCAGATTCCTTTCTAAGCTTCTGGAAGTAAAACAGAAATGTTAACTCAATAATATGAGCAATGCATTGTTAATTCATCAAGTGACTTTGTTTTTGAACCTCTTCCTGGGCTGAGGTTTCCATCTGTTACCCATGGCATGAGCTGTTGACACGCGGGCTAGGCTTCTATTCTCAAATTTGGTTTTTATAGTCCATGTCTGCAGCTGCCCCTCGGCTTCAAAAAGAGAGAATCAGGCTGTTGTTGAGGCAAGGGTTTATCATTGCTGCTGGACACTTTTTCCACTGGTGTAATGGAAAACAAGATAACCATTTGCCTCCAAGAAATTTTTTTTTCAACAATAATGACTCTTTATTTTCTTGTTACAAAACATTCATTGCAATTGGTAAACTTAACGTGCTTTATGTCAAATACAGTTGACTTGATGGTACTGTACTTAAGTTGTGTCCATCAAACTCTCCACTGTATGATGCTGTTTTACACATCTGTCATTTCAAACATCCATGCATGCTGTATATTACTGACCAAGCTATCTGAGTATATTTTTTTTATGATTTTTTTAATAAATGTATGGATTTTAGAGGCATTTGATGGAATTTATTACGCAGATGAAACAGCTGGAAAGATAGACATGCTTTAGATATACTGAAAATGGACGTGAATACTAAGCTCTATGCAGTACAATGTTTAACATAGTATTTTAAAGAGTGTCTGATGGACTCCTGTGTCTTCATTAGAACTATGTCCCGTAGATGGAGCAGACCCTCCTGCACATCTGGCATACTGGGTTGATGAGAAGTACAGTCCTGTGTTTCTGTAACATTTCCAGGCAAGGACAAAGCTTGTTTAATTTGCTTGGCAAGGACAAACCTGTGTCCAGGCAAAGTACTAAATATTTTTCTTTATAGTGCAACTTCATTCCTCCTGTTCTCTGACTATGACTGACAAGGCAATCCTCAGGCAGTGTGCTGGCCTGAGTCTGGCACAGCTGAGTATGTATAGAAATCATGCACATATGCACAGACTTGAGTAGTTCTCTTCTGTAAGTTTTGTAAGTCATACAGCAGTATCCAAACAAATTTTCTAATTAGATTAAAATAAAAAAGATTCTTGCCAAGTTACTTTTGTAACCTAAGAACAGTTCATGAAAATGTGTGATGAAGCCGCTTACGAACCATTACACACGCGCATACAGTATGTTGTGGTACATTCATCAAAGTGCCATGTAGTTACAAAACTCTGTGTCATTACGTACAGTACAACTGATGGTCTTGGTTAATTTCCATTAGCCAGTGTAATGTGAAAATTAGGCGGATCAGTAGACCATAGGGCATTGTGCAGTCCAATCTTTATTTAACATCAAGTCCAATGTAGTAATTACATTTGTTAAATAACAGAAAATGTTAAATGAAAAACATCTGGAGCATCAGGAGTCTCATGTTTAGTATATGGCCTTGCTGGAGGCTATTACTAAACCCACACCACTAGAAGAGCTGATTTTAAAAGGCGATATACAGTATATGTTCAGTCTATATAATGTTATGACTTTCAGCAAAACCATGTTAATGCCTTGCTGCATAAATGAAGGTTTTATTGTCCCAAAACCCTTTTGGGACAGTAAAATCTTGAACTAACTGCCCGAGAAATTGCAGCACAAAGATCCAACCCGAGAATAAGCTCATTAAGGTTACTAAGTACTATGGTACAAAGGCACATCAGCCTTGTGTGAGAATATTTGTCTTTACGTTCCATGAATATCATCACTCACAATTTCCAAGAGGAAGCTGTTCACAGATAGAAGTCCACTGTCTTACCAGCTACAGAGTAGTTTTAGAAACAAATAGCTGCTATTGAACTAAGAATAGTTGCTTTTTCATTGTTCTGTGCTGTTTGTGAGCTATTTTAAATTTGACATTTGACTATCTGTGATTCCAGTGCATGTCAGCACAAAGTCTACGTAAGACAGACAACTTTCATACTATATATGGTAGTTGGTATCGTGGAATAATCATGCCTGCTTGTAATGTGAATTGCCTTTGTATTAGATTGGGCAAATTCATGCTCCTCAAGTCATTTATTTAAGCAATCAATATTGTTACTGTAGTGGCAAAAAATGTCAGTAAATGTCAAAGGTCACTAAGTACATGAATAGCGTATATTTCTAAAATAATCTAAACATGGGCACCATACCTTTAAGTGAGACAAAAAAATATAGAAAGGATGAATGATAGTAGACTTTATCTATGCTGTGTAATTGTCATCAACATCCAATGTTAGTTCGTTCGATGCCACGTACAAAAAAGCTTCATAGCTGGAACTGAGAGCTGTGACCTCTGGATCCTGCCATAAGTTCATTGCCAAGTCACCAGATGTGGCAGAGCACACAGGACATAATCACAAGGTACTTGGTTTGCCATCGAAACAGCTCTTTAATAGCCACATCTGCCATCCTTACAAAGCTTAAGAAAGGGCTGCTGTGCATGAACACCTGTGTGTATATGGCTGACTGAAGTTAGAAGTGAGTTAAGTTAGGATCAGTAAAAACGAAGTGACTTCTGGATAATTGATAGGACGATTCCCTCAAAACACTGTAGGAATTTTTGATAGTGACTATTACACAACAGCTAACATATGTTTTTAGAATTCTTTAAAATTGTAGGTACACAGTACATTGTCATTGGCAATACTGTTTTAGATGCAACAACTAACTGTACCCCAAATCCATCACAACTGTCCATTTAAATCCACAAAGAAAATAAAAAATGCAGCATCATTAAGGTTTTTCTTTCTGTGCAGACATGTCGCCTGTACCAGGTCAGTGAAGTAGGACAGTCTCTCAAAAAAGAGGACGACAGGGGATAATTTTGGTGCACCTCTATTTCACTGTTTAATTGAAGTCATTATCTATGTATACTTCACTTTGCTTGTCGTGCGTTGTTTGTCTTCATTCTGCTGTCATCCTTTAGAGAAGATGCACTGCAAACAGCTGTAATTTGTAGGACTATTCAGTTTAGCATATGCATGAAATTGTAAATGTTACACATGAAGAGACAGAGAGAGAGAGAGAGAGAGAGAGAGAGAGAGAGAGAGAGAGAGAGAGAGTGTTTGTGTGTAAGAGATAGAGAGGGGGGCATCTTGGCCAGCCCCTGGTTGACCCCTTTTCACCCCTTCTCCCTCTGGCCCCGCCCTGGATGAGTCTTCTCCTAAACATGTTTGCAGCTGTCAGCTGGCAAGTGTTTGTGTGAGTATGTGTTGTGTGCGCATGTATGTGTGCATTTGGACAAAGATCATTTTGTCATATTTAAATTGATATTGAAATCAGGGACTGTACCAAGACCATGATTATCCAACATCACGTATAATTAACACCACAGTACAACCATTGAACATAGCTCAACAGAATATGAAAGTTCTGAAAAGAGTGACTGAATCTGGATTTAACAGGTTTATTGTAGCAGATAAAAGAGTTAGGAAAGCTTTTTCTTTTTGATTTTGTCATAACAACAAACTAATTATTATAGTGTCAAAATGTTATTGGTTTTTCTTGTTTAGCAATTGCCTCTAATTGCGCATGAGCTTGTGGTTGCAGGTTTTCTTCATCAGCTGGTGGATGTTCACTAAATATTGCTTCAGGTGTTTTTATAGCCACAAAGCCAGAGTGAAATTCAGCCTGTTTATTAGTCTGAGGCAAAGTTGATAATGTCTCTAGTGACAACATCTGGTGGTCACATGAGAGAGTTGCTGGCTCGGTCCACAGAGATGATGATTGGCTCTATTGCTGTCTGACCGTCCTTCTTTGTCTTACTGTTTTTCCTAAAATGCCAACGCGCAAACATAAATGAACTGTGCAATCAATCAAATTTGTGTCTGTAGTGGTTAATAACGTTGAGTTTTTCTCTTTCTCTCTTTTTAGCTGGGGCTCCAAAGTTAAAACCGATGAAGAATCCAATAATAGTGGACGAGGGAAGCAAGCTCACAGTTAAGTGTGAGGCCACAGGGAACCCTCCTCCTACCTACAAGTGGTTCAAAGATGGCAACGAGCTGAAGAAAAGCAAAAAAGTCAAAATAAGGAACAGCCAGTGAGTACAAGTCACCCATGTCCTGTAAACCTAACACAAAGAGTGTAAGATGAAAAGAGACGGAGGCACTCCAAATTTGAAGCAAGGTTGCTATTATCAGCAGACTGAGCTAATGCAGTTTTTCAGGAAACTGCAGTTTGAAATTTATTTAAAAATCAGTAGCAATATAGAAATGGAATAAAAACATTAAGTGTTTTTGTGCAATTATAAAGGCTTATACCTTCATTAAAAAGTAGTGTAATGATTTATACACATTAAATAAATTAAGTAAGCCTTGCACATTACTACAAGTGAAGTTTTGCTTGATGGAGTACAAACAGTGGCTAATGTTTGCTTACTTTAGCAGGACATTGCTGTGTAAATAACTGACCTTACAGGGTCATTTTGCTGACTTCTGCTCAACTTGTGCTACTGTGCTTATGTGCTGCATCACACACACATAAATTTGCCTTTTTACACTTTAAGCATTCATAACGCAAAGAGTTATTGCTGACTTTGTCTGCAATTTGAAGTATCCTGTCAAAAGTTTTACAGACGTCTCTTTAACGATAGTGCCCTGTTGGGAAAAATGCTTTTTTGGGTTGCAGAGAATCTTTTGTTGCAGTTCCACCAGGCGACCACCAGGGCAATTTAGCGTCAAGGATGACTGGTGCCACCGTATCCAGCTCTCTTAATGCATCCATGGTCACGTTCCCCTGTGTCAGTCAGATCGGCTAATGATGACATAATTAAAAAAACACCCTACAGAAAAAAAAGCTTAAGCAGACAGTATTGTAGTTAAACTTCCTATTGATGTAAGGATATTAACACGGTTTGAGCTGTTATACCAAGCTCCCCTTTTATAGTACAGTACGATAAGTAGCTTTTAACAATTGGTCCAATGCTTTCTTATTGGTAGCACTTTCCCCCCTTCAAATTTGGCCCCAGAGTAAGTGATTATGTATCTGTATCAGAGCAGAGAGTTGTTGCCATGCTGCTGCTTGCCCTGTTGTCTGCCTCTCTGTCCCCCGTGTTTCCACTTGTTGCCTTTCCATGCAATTTCCTCCCTGCCCTGATTCCCCTGACTCAGCTGTGCAAGTGTTGTCTCCCACAGGAAAAACTCCAGAGTCCAGATCAGCAGAGCAAAACTGGAGGATTCTGGGAATTACACATGTGTGGTGGAGAGCCCGCGGGGAAAGGACAACTCCACTGGCACTGTTAATGTCCAAAGCAGTGAGTACTGACTCCTAAGCAACAAGTGAATTGGCACAGATGTACATTGGTGTTGTTGTTATGACTGTTCTTCTGCCAAATAAGAGATCACGAAAGGAGCCACCGCAAACAGGCATGTAACAATGGTAACATGCATGAAGAACAACTGTCCACACATGTGGCGGTGGCCCATTAATCAGTGGAACAGCACATTGTACTTGGAGGTGAATGGAATTTGAATGCAATGTATGGCGTGATCTCTCATTCACTGCAGTCTGCTGGCAATGTGAGATCCAACAAAACCACACAGCGCAGTGCCTTTGACCGTCACTAGCGCACAACGAAAGCAGCAGAATATAGAGCATAAAATCTAAAACACGGCTCGACGGAATATGAAAGTTGTGAAAACTGTCTAAATCTTCGGTGTGTGTGATAGAATCTTACAGGCTTTTTCAGTAGTGGTGTGTGTGCATTGTTGAGTTTTGCAAAGTACTGTAGCAGATGAAAGGGTTTTGATAACAGCTGCTTCCATTTGGTGGGGTGGTGAGTTTGTGTTTGTTCCAAGCAGTGCGGGTAGTGATTGTGTGGCTGCTGTGGGTAGCTTGTTGTCTGAGAGGATGGAGCCAGCATAAAAAATATATAGGGATCTTATGGAGCTGATACAATTCATGTAGCTTTGCTTCTGCCTCGATCAAGGATTTGATGTTATCTGGTTCTGGACTGTCAGCGAATTATACGGCAGATTGGCACACACAAGTCAGAAAGTGCTTGGTGTCCTTCTGCTACCACATTGAGTTCACCTGTTCTATCTGAAAACCGCTGAATAATGACTCAATATTTCAATAAAATGCAGACAAGGGGCTGTGATGTTGAACAGCGTCGGTACAGATAGTGTTTTTTTTAACCTAACATGCATGACCACATATTCGTATTCATGCTGTTGCAGGAGGACCATGAGTTGTCTGAGTAGTCTGAGCTGACTAGATTCATATATTCGCTATAGTTTCACTGCTTTTGGAGAATCAGCGAGTGAATAATGTATTGCCAAGGAGGGTTCCTCGTACTGTGCCACAGAGGAGATTCTCTCATTCTCAGTGCTGACCTTGACATCAGGATGATTTCTGTAGACATCCCACACTGGCATGAGAGGTATAGCTGGTAAGGAAAAGGGAGGGACTATAGTTAAGCCATCACTCAGTGTCCTTGTGTTCACTTTCAGGCATAATAATCACTCCCCCCTTCCCTCTTTATATTTATCAAGGCCACCTTTTAGTGCTATTGTTTCCGGTTAGCAGACTTAAGCTGAGCTGCATTATTAGTGTAGCAGCCCTTTTCAGATAAAGAAAGGGCCCATTGTGTTTGAAAACACAGAGATTCTCAGTGGTTCCAACATGCAAGTTTGATTTCCAGCAAACAATTGTGCAGAAAAGAAGTCATCCATCTTGTATTTAAATGGGGCTGCACATTGCCTCTTTTTATTTCCTGACATCTGAAAAGCTTCAGTTGAGTTTTATAGCCAGATCGAGTGACTTATACTGTACGCTTGTAATGACACTTGGTTTTATTCCAGTGCAATAGTATATTCCTTTTTACCCGTGACCATGCAATATTTAAAGGGTCAGTTACGCAATATTGCAAGCCCTAGACATACAGTGCTAACATTTATGAAAAATTAATTTGATAAATGGTAATGACTGAGTAACAATCATGTTTAATGGCAATTAAATAAAATAGGTTAAATCGTGCGTTGCACCCTGCAAGGGTCGGGGGGAATCCCTGGTGGTAGCACCTGTTTGCCTGAGTGTTTAGTGAAAGGTTATGAACATGTGACTGGTGGCCCATGAAACTCTATATGATGATCTTAGCAGGCAAAAGTGCTTGAGATGCAACAATATCAAAGAAAATATAATATTACAAAGCAATGAACAAGTGGGCTGAGGCGTACAGTAGCCACAATGGATAAAACATGACTGAGCAATGATATGGTACACTAGTGTTTTCACTTAAAGCACACACTGTTTAAAGAAGTAAAACTTGATATCCCTACATCTGGTGCAAAAGTATGAGATATCTTTGATAAACAGGGTGCTAATAGTTAAAGCTGATGTGTATGCACATATGTGTATATTTGTGCCCATTGCCTTGAATCACATTCACATTTTCTGTGTACGTGCTTGTGTAAATGCATCTCTGTATGTTCTTTGCGTGGCTGTCTGTCATTACTGACATTTCCTTAGATCAGTCCTGGATATTCCAACAATGGCATCACTGTATGTGGTATCGTGTGCCACGATCATCAGGTGTCTGCCTCCGAGTGTTTTTGTTTGTGTATGTGCGAATGTGTTTGTTCACTGTTCAATAAAAAAAAGTCCCATTGTGTTACAAGAGCACGCCTAGTTCCGTCACGCTTCAGGGGAGAAGGCAAGACAGGGCGAATCAGGGGTGGTATGTCCATAGGCAGGGGGAGGGCTTCACCGAAACTACATACGTCAATAAAAGGAACTGGCAGCAAACCGTGCATGTTGCTATGATTTTCATATGCTGATGAGAGGCTGAAATCAGCAGATGTGGAGAAAAAAAGCTACATTGTATTTGTAGAAAATGTTTGTGGCAATAATGGGCTTTCTCTGCCTATGAAACAGGTTGGATTTTAAAACATCTGTTTGAACCAAATGTGCTGTTTTCTTGATTTGATGCAGTGGACATATAATTCCTTTAGAAAAAGCACTGCTTTTCATCCTAAGGTCATAAGAGAAATGGCTATTGTGTTAAAGGGCTGCAGTGGAGTATGCTTGCCTGCTGCAGTATGTTGCCGAAGCAGCATGTAGCCGCAGTATTATCTGTGTATGTGTGCCTTCTAGGGAGGGAGAACAAGGGGAGGGGTGCAGATGTAGATGGACAGAGAGAGCAAAAGAAGAAGAGAGCGTGAATAAAGGGGGAAAAAATACAAAATGAGGGAATGCATGACAGGAAGCAGACAAAGACATAAGGGTAGAGATCTAGAAGGGGATACAGCTAGAGGAAAGAGAGTCAGACAGGGAGGGAGGGATAGAGAAAAGTAAGAAGAGGAGGAAGACAAGAGCCCGCTGTGTTGCAGAGGAGACTTTCACACCCATTTTAGAATGCAGTTAGTGCTTGCTTGCTTTGTCCGAGGCACCGTCCTACTGTATCTGATGTCTACAATCAGGTGCTAGAGCGTGGCTTTTTCTCCCTGTGTTCTACCACTCGCAGTATCTGGCATGCAAGCATGCTAACACAGCTGGAACCTGCTTTATGAATGTGAAGTCTCTGAAGTAAAATGGAATCATTAGAGATATTGGCCGTCACGCCGAACTTGCACAGACAGAAAGTGAAATCTAACGATCGCGGATGATAAAGTCAAACAGCAGCTCAGCACAGGAGCATCATTCCAACCCTCACAGTGAGAGCGAATGCAGCACATGGCTGTGCCTGCCTGCTGTCTGTTCTGGTGAAGGCAGATTTTTGGGAAACCATCGCTCAGCTCCACCACATGGTGAATACAGGCCACCACAAGCTCAGCAGCTCTCACATACTCCTGCACTGTGCCAGTCACTCATTATTGTGTGTTTGTGTGAAGTGGAGTGTGGATTAATATTTTTTTAAATATCTATTTCTTTTTTTTTTTTTGGGGGGGGGGGTGGGGGGGTGGGGGGTCTTTCTACATTGCTTTTTGTTTAAGAGAAAATGCGCAAACGTATTTTTAAACATTGAAACAGTAGCTCTCTTATGAAATTTCAGCTGTTCCAAACACAGCAAAACATTTAATCAACTTTAAGTTGATACGCATTGCATCAATTACACAAGGAGTGCCAGACAAACCTGACATATAGCCCTGAGGTGTAATTACATTGCCTGAGAATTCCTCGAATAAAAGGTGATAGCCCAATTTAGTGCAGAATGTGTCATATAAAGGAGTATGTAAGGAAAGAATCACTGCCACTTGCCATAAAAAGCAGAAACATATAAACCCCTTATTATTGATACTACACATAACAGCTGGTCATTACTCAGCCCAGCCAACCCATATCAATATTTGTGTAGCAAGACAAACGTGACACCCTTGTAACTCTGAGCCGATGTGGAGCATGTTGTGCAAATTGCATTAGTTGGGAAAAAATAACCAGTGTGTTCAAGGCTGAACTTAAACTCACAGTGAATCCCTCATGCATTTTAAAGCACGCAGTACATTGTGGCTTCATGCCAGCCATGCAGTTTGCCAATAACATTGAATGATTGGACCTGTGTGGGGATTTTACTTGTGTCTTTGTGTTTGACCAGTAGAAGAGAAACGCACACTGTCAGCTGATTAAGTGCCAGTTACTGTATAATTATTCAGCACAGATGGTTGGATGTTCTGCTGAGCTGAATGTTTAAGTTGCTTGTTATCAATGTTTCAGCCTTAAGACTCATTTAATACTCTGCATCTCTGCGGCTGCATTTTAGCTGCTTTTGAAACATGAGATCAGTCGGTGGAGCAATTTTGGCAATTTTTTCCTGAATCCACAAGACTTTCCTCCATGTTTTATTGTTTGTATTTTTCCAACTTTGGCATTATGACACAATGCATAACAGTGTACAGCATGTGCGTGAGTGTGTCTCCTGGTGGTCCGGAATATCATATGTCCTTGCAGCAGTTTCTGTAACAATTGCTGCCTTTTCCAAAGTGATGTTTTCAGCCTTATGCCCAACCCCCAGTGTAGAAGACCAGGGACCATTTGTTGTCCATTTGGTCTGACCTCTACCCTGTAATCAGTCTGGCATGGTAAGACCTGCTGGCCTTCTGCAGAACGGTGTAGTATATCATCGACTGTTTTCTATAAGGCCAGTGTGAAGGAGCAACACTAGTCAAAGTTTGCTTGGCTCCACGTGGCTTCAGATTAAGGCCTCCCATTATCCTACAGGCTGCTGTGTTGTGATAAGCGTTTGTGAGGCAGCCATGTGTCTGCAGGCTGCAGGTCACATCCTTGGGGGGTGCTGTGCACAGCTCCACTGAGAGAGTGTGTGAGCGTCCAGGAATGTGTTGATGGAAATCACAGCTGAACATATGATTGCTCCAACCTCAGCAGTCATGCTGAGGCCCACCAGCAAAAATTTTGCGCATGCACACAGGCCCACACACACACACACACATACATATACACAGGCACACATGTGCACATGTGCACATACCTTTACATGTTTTCACTCTCCATCCTGAAGCCAGCACAGTCACAAAACTAATGCTTTACTAACTTAAAATGACATTGTAACTTTGAATAAGTGGACAAAACAACACTTTAGCCTCTCAGCATCATGACAGTGTGCTCATTTAGATGAAATATAGACTTTACAAGGTGTCACTTGTCACTTTAGCCTATAGACAGGTGAAATCATGTTTAATGTCCTCTAGTCGGGTTCATTCCTCATACTTGCTGAGGATAGTTGGGGGCACGCTAGAGAAAACATATCAAAAGATGTTATTATACACTTGTCTCTTGACTCATGTGTTGTACAGTATGATTCAGTAACCTTTAAGCCCTGGAACGGAAAGTCATTATTTTGCTTTGCTGGTTTTTTAGTTAGTGGTACGGAGAACCATGACCTAACACAAATAAACATAAACTAGACAAAAAACTCAGCTGCTTTTTCTGTTTTATTCCAGTAAGTGCTCGTCACTGTCCTACGTAGTGAAACATTACAGTAAGTACTACTTAGAACTAGATAAACAACAACTTCCTTTGCTCCTTCTATGATTCTATCTAGTCTGTGTAGAAAAACAGAACTTACTCACTCTTCCTACGCAAGCGATAGGATAAACTCATCTTTAATGACGCTAAAGGATGTTAGTTGCGGTCGTGGCTGAATGTGGAGTATCTGTACGCCAATCAATTCTATTGATTGGTGTGGGTAAGCAGCAGCAGCAGCCATGTCTGAGAGGAACAGACCTTCACATTTGCCAAGCGTTCTGTATTTACAGGCCACTGGAGAACAGCTTGTCAAGTTCCGTGGATCAAGCTGCTGTGCTATTAGTCATGCCCACTTTTCTCAAAAATTATCCTCAGCCCTGGGGTCTGGACAGGCATTCCTCTGAGATGGCCGTCTGATTGCACCAGAATCTCAGTTCTTGTCAGTTGGCGGGTTTGACCACAAAATCAGGATCTGGTTTATGCAGTTTGGAGCAAATAGGGTGTTGTAATCTAAAACACACTTGAAACAATTGTTGTCAGAATGGATATTGTAGTTTGGAAATACTGCTGAATGTGTGCAAATGATGCAAGGAATTGATCCTGATCTTTTGTTGCGTTCAATCTTCATCACCACAAAGCCTAAGTTCTGCATGGTATTCAGAGATGTATATAAAAAAAAAATCAGAATCTATGTTGCCAAACTTGCAAGTGTTGAAAAAACAGTTTATGTGTACACCAGCTTCCCACAGCACAAACAATAAAATCACATTGAAAATGACCTCAATTTAAAGGTCAAAATGTTAAATGAACAATATCTAAGCAGATACCCAACACTGATTACACTAACAGTTTAAAACTAAATCCATTAATTATTTTCACAGTCCATGCTAAAATGTTATTAGCTGAAATGAGAGTGTTCAGTATTCTGTCCGACGTCATGTCTTACGTCATGACAGCTGGAGCGTGTCAGTTTAGACCTTGTTTTGAAGTTCACCCACAATAATGTTTAGTTCCAGAGGCAGTCACTACATCGTCACTTCACCCACACTGCATGTTGTTTTTGTTTATTGTTAGGGCCTTTTTGCATTAGTGGGCAGCATCCGGTACAGTGGGAAGATCTAGATTAAATGGAAGAGTTTATGTCACGAGCGGATGAACACCCACAGTATCATAAGCACACATCATGGGGCCGTGCAGCCTCACTGAACCATCAGGGCACGGCATGTGACATAACAAATGGGTTCAGTGCACTGATAAAGCACATGACTGAGGAGGAACCCTACGCTTTTAATATCATCCAAATGTATAATAATCTACTAATACTAATAATATTAATTCATGAGGAATATCAAGCAACACGATAGGATACTAAAAATTGTTGCATGCTTGTAATGCCTGCAAGAAAAGAAACACCTCCATGTATTTGCGGCTCTTTTGGTATCTTGGTGTACATATTTTAAGCATTTAAGCCTCGGAATGTGTGTTTTGATCATGCATGCAATAATTATATCTGGTAACACTTATACCTTAGTATACCTTACCATAAACCCTTTATCTTAGAGCATACTGGTTTTCAGATGCATTGTGACTGTAGACATGGGTTTTTTGACATAGGAATGGGTGCATTGTTTACTGAGCAGCCCTTCAACTCAAATGACCTGAAGTTAATTTGGTAGAGGATAATTAATGTTAGGTGGCTGACAAATAAATCATAGATCAGCTTCTGAATAAGACAGTAATTCATCATTTTTTTGTAAAGGGCTATGCATGGTATGAAATTGTTGGCTTAGACATGCATGTGCTAATGTGTAAGAGAAGAGGCAGCTGTTGAATCTTGTCATTATCAGAAAATAATAGTAAAAGATATTAAACAAAATGACTTCAAAAAGTTTCTCAGAGCATCATTATGTTTCGCTTGCTCTCTTAATTCACTTTAATCCTGTCGATCCAATGTGATAAGTGGGCGCCCTCAATCAAATCTTTGCAAAAACAACTAAGTTATTGAAAATCAAAACACATCTCACTTCTTAGAATATCCAGTAATCTCACTGTGTTATGTGGGACAGTTAAGCCTCAGTGTGAATGAGTGAGGATATTGCTATGTGTGTGGAAGGAAGCAGCTGTTACACTTGAAGAGCTGAGTGATGTGAGCAGGAGGTGACATGAGGTTTTGCTGTGTGCAGGGCTTTGTTAACTCTTCCAGGGCCCGGGACCAAACTTATCTGAGACTTATTTTAATAGCATAATAAAATATTCCCTTTCTGGCCCCCTCAGCTGTCCTGGTGGTCTTTCCCTGATGGTGACCCTAACTGTGGGTGACTGTGCAAGATTCTGTTTTAACTTGCCAAATAACTAACAAGCACTGCAGTGTTTGTTAATACTTTCAAAGATGAAAACTTCTGGCCTAAAAATGATTCATTGCGTCATAAAGGCTTGCTTGTACTGAGTCAGTAATAATTTGCAGTTGCTTGGACGCCCCAGTGAAGAGAGCCAGCACACTGACAACAGGTCAGTGAGTAAACTATTGTTCAGTCACATCAAACAAAATCGTTGCTCCTCTTATTACTTTGCATTTTTCAGAATTGGACATGAGCAATCGTGGGTGTCTTCACACAATTTAAAGTTTTCTTTGAGCACAAGGGGAACATATACTTACCATTCCATTGCTTAAAGCTCAGGCGCGCAATACTATAGTTTGGTTGCCACAGCTGTCTTTCATCCTAAACCTCCCATTACTCTATCACGCTGCTTCCGTTTGTTGGCCATTTTGCAACTGTATCCATCACGTCATATCTTTTGGGTTATTTCCTGGGGATTCTGTATGAGCGGGTACAGCGTTACCGTCAGCAGTGTGGAAGCCATTTCCTTTTGAGTGTGTAGGTGTGCACTGTGGATGGAATAGGCTCCACTTTAATCACTGATACACTCACAGTGAACTCATCCTTTAGTATACAGAGGGCCGGCAGCCTAACAAAACAGCAGAGCTCCGTTGCTCGTTTTCAGGACGTACAGCGAGTGTGGGTGGTGTGTGTGTGTATATGAGTGAAGGAGGGCTGCAACACACACACACACACACACAAGCAGACTGTGTGCTTTCTGGGTTTCGGGGAATAGCAGAGGGAGAACCTTTAGTCCTAGCAGCTGGCCACTACTGTAGCTGTGAGCACAAGACCCAAATATGGAGCTGTGGTATATGTCTTCTCTATCTGGTACACAGTTGCAAAGTCTGCCCTTCGTACGAAATGAGGACCAGCTGTTGAAGATGAAGGGCAACGGAGAGATGTGGATGCCTCAGATTTTGTCCTTTTAAAGTTATCAAGAATAGTTTTGTGATACTAATATATTGTCTACATTTTTGGCAATATATATAGTAATTGATAAAGTTTTTTGTTTTTCTGTATTTAACCGGCGTCGTCTTTGTCTTTCCTGCCCTGGTGACTCTTCTTTTTTTCCAAACCAGCTGCTCCTGCTGCTTCGCGTGTCCTTACTTTGGTGTCTTGTAGATGAATCCGAGTTGTAGATAGATGTGGACAGGCAGCCACCAACTGATACATCCTCGTATAGCACTGTAATGTATGTAAGGGATTTCATTTTTAAGAGCCCTTTCCCAGAAATCTGCCCAGGCGATCCTGTCTAACCCAGTTACAGTATATGTTGAAAATACAGTATTCAAATTACATTAAAATTAAGGTTCTAATCTGCAAAACTTTTCAATGAAATTTACGCTGCGTATATCTTGCTACCTGGGTTCTACGTTTCCTGAACAATATTCAAATTTAAAATCATAAGCAAAACATTTCTGCTTCCACTGCCAGTGTAAATGTGTTCAATTCGACTCCTCTGCAGTCAAGGCGGTCAGACAGTGCATTTAGTCACTTTATTAATTGTGTGAATCCCCCGCCTTGTGTAATGGCAAAATAATACCACACACCATAAACAATAAAAGCAAAACAAAGTGAGTTTAGACAAAAGATGCCATCAGGTTGAGTGGCTGAAAAGTGGATGACCATATGTCCCGGAAACATGTGAGTTTTATTATTATTATGTTATATTGTTATTTATTTCTGAGCCCATGACAGCGTCATTGACAGTTTTCTTGCTCCTCCTCACCTTTTGCTGCTTGTCTGTGACTGCGGTGGTCATACCTATGAGTGGGGAAAAATGCAAGCAGAAGGATGCAGTAAACAATTGTTTCTCAGGTCAAAGTGGGAAAATGAAAGCAGCAAGAACCCTCAGACTCAAACAAGGAAGCAACAGCAGCGGGAACGCCACGCTGAGTCTGAACTGCTTCTGAAAACACAGAGGAGGGAACAGCCCTGTCTGGAACTGTGCCATGGAAAACACCATGTGTCACTTTGTTGCCAACTGCACATATTCTGGTGCCCGCCAGCGGCCATACCAGCACACGTTTATGCACACGCACCATACCATGCCCTTCCTAAGTGCACTTTGCTTCTTTGCAGTGCATCAGCAGCTGTTGTGCAATCACACACTGGGCTGCTCTTTGATTTCACTTCAGTGCTGAGACGATTGAGGCAGGCAAGACCAGGCATATCAGCTATGTGACTGAAAAATGGTAATAGGAGACAAGAATATAAAAGAAGACACACTGGTTGTGGCAGTGGCAGTCTCACTGAAGAGTGGGTGGTAGATTAATGTTCCTGGCAGGCTCCATTTTGTTCATTTCTAAACATTCCTGTTTCATACTGAAGGTGTTTGAATTGTGGATAATTTTCTATTGAAAAAAGCTTTAAGTGCACTCTCATTCATAATGGGATCTTTCGTGCGTCCTACCTACAGTAAATAGTAATTTAATTCCTCTTTGGGTATTTGACATGAAATGTCTTTTGCTCATTTTGAACTCTGTACACAATGCTTGAAGACACAGATGCTTGATATTGCCATTGATTGGGTGTGCCTATACTGTCTGTGTGGAAGTAGGTGCGTGCTTGTTTTTTGTTGGCTTTGGCAAGCTGAAATATTTTCCAACTTAAGATCCTGTCAACAAACCTGCTTTTCTCAACCCTCCTCTTCTCTGCATTGCTCCTGTATCCATCTCTTTTTTTTTTTTTTTTTGGCCTTTCTTCTCATTTGTTTCTGTTTTTTTCTTTCATTGCTGCTACATTTGTCTGGACTTGAGCTCCTGTCAAAATATCTTGTGGTGCTACATCTGAAACCGAAAACATGTATTATATATAATTAACAAAATTAAAACAAGTTTCACTCTTTCATAAATATAAAAGCAAAGTTTTACATGTAGCAAAATCTTGTAGGATATGCATGTCTTCAAGCAGGGTCCAGACATTTATCTTGCTTTGTTATTGATTGGTGTAATTTGTCTTTGATTCCAGTTTTCAATAGAACTGTAATACCTCTATTCAATACCTCGCCAACAATATAAATATCTAAAAAAACACAAAAAAGTTTTTTTTCTTTTCTTTCATGCATGCATCATCTTAACCCTCACAGCACATCCTCTTTCCCCACATCAGACCGAGCTGTCAACAACTTCTTATTGAACCGAAACCACACTTGCCAATTTGGACTTTTGTACTTTTTCCTTATCTATTTATCTTATTTAGTCATTCCTTTTTGATTAGACAGTCCTTTAAGAATTACAGAAAGGAACAAAATGCAGTCCACACAAGTGTAACAAGAATGCATGCAATATGAATTGGCCTCTAGTACAGAGATAAAAGATCTTGGTCCCAGCTGTAACAGGAGACATGTCGGACATTCCCTGCCAAGAGTCGGGAGGTGAGGGGAGGGGGGCACTCAGGGCTTCTTTCTGGTACATAAAACTGACTTGTGGAAAAGCATGTCTGGGTGGCAGAGCTATTACAGATACCATTCTCTTTATGTGTCTGCTGAAGGGTCTCTACTTAAGAAACTTATCACTTTCCCATCTGACCGATTTTTATGGCCTGAGTTTAATTTTTCACCTTGTCTGAATTGCGATGATTTACATTATCTGATAAAAGAGAGAGTTAAAGCCCCTGTCTGGCATTGCAGTATGGTGCCACCTGTTGACGCACTACTGCACGTTATTTAGTTAATATATTCATTTATACGATTTTTGGTCAAGTATATGTATGACTAAAAGAGTATTGCACGTATTTGAGGACTTAAAAAGTTTGCATTTGTAACATGATTAAACATTTACATGACTGTTCAAGATTATATTTTAATGTTAGTTTTTGGACTTTCATTGCAGAAATGTAGTAGATTTAGAGATGGGCCCAGTCTGCACACTGTTCTTGCTCACTGACATACTCCCAAATAGGCTACATAATTTATGCTTTTTATCCTGATAACATTGCTTTTAAGAGTGAAAACACAAAGCAATAACAAAGTCCAGATGGAACCGATCCACCACTGGTTGAATAACTGCTTTGGCTCTCTCCCTGCACAGAATCAGGTTCTGTGTTTTGAGATGGCTTTCTGTTCAATTGCAGTGCAGAAGTGAAAAAGATCAAGCCAAGCAGCAGTAAATTATCAACATTTGTCATAAATTAGGGGGACATGTGTATAACTCTGCACCATAGACAGGCCAATTGAAAATGTATTTCCTTACACAATTCAGCATTTCGGGCTGGGTTGTGAGGTGCAGCGCAGGGCTAGGATCCAGCGTGAGCAGTTCTCTGTTTGCTGCATATGCAAGGGTGCCTCAAGAGGAAAAAAAACTGTGCAATAGGGACCTCTCTTTTCATTTTTACGATTTTCCTAGAATCCTTTGGAGAGCGTGGAAAGACAGACATGTTTATGAAGGTTTCCAGATGGTCCTGCTTGCACCCCCAGCTTTTCTTTTCAGTTCTGGGGCCATGAAGGATTAATCAAAGTCAGTGGCAAGGGCTGATGGCTAAACACTGTGGCTCTCACTTACCTAGAGGAAACCTCTCGTCAAGTCCAACTCAGATTCAGCCCCTGGGCTACAGGACAGAGGAAAGTTGAAACCTAAGGTTAAAAATCCCAGCAAACTAAACCCTGGCCACATACGTGCAGATAAACGAACCCTGTTTAGCAGAGTGCCTGATCTCCTCCTTGGGTTAAAGGAATTTGTCTCCAACATCCAGCCAGGAAAGTAGAGACAACCTTGACAAAAACACCTGAACTCTGGTCCTCTTTGTGAGGTGGGGGATTGTACTGCATGCTGTAAAGATTTTACATATAACATAGCCCATTCTCTGTATATAAATCTGTTTTCAATGACTGAATGCATTCTGACTGTAGGCAGTTGGAAATAGATTGCTATGATCAGGCTAAGGTCTCTCTTTCATCAACCATTTTAGCCTCATCAATACCATCTTGCCTCTTGGGGATGGATGCAGTTAAAAGTGTTGTCTCCGGGAAGAAGATGACAACAGATAAAAAGGATGAGTTAAAACAAAACTGTTAATTTAAGACAAAGCTATTTTTATAAATAGTGCTGCCCACTGTCCTTCCCTTAATTATCACTTCAAACACGATATAGAGAAGACAATCGTTCAGCTGACAGGATTAACTGGAGCAGGTGGAACAGATGAGCTCTCAAGGGACAGAATATGTGTCTTGATTGGTTTGTAAAATACACTGTTTGAATGACAAAGCATCTTTCGGGAGGTTTGCTATAATGCACTAAGACCAATATATATATTACTCACATGACAGCGCAATGTAGTTTCTTTACTCAGTTTATTTTTCTGTCCTTTATTAGACACATGCAAATACACTGCCACTCTAACCCGGCTGAGCAGCTGCTCTACATGGCAATGATAAACACGTACAGCATTCACTACACATGTTGTTATACCAACTGTCCGCAGAAATTGCTGTGGTCTGTTCAGAACAGCCTCACTGGATGATTACAAATGAGTCCACCTCAGATCAGCCATTTGGATTCAACACTATTCATACACAATAACTTGTTTAGATAAAATAATACAATACAATCCAAAAGCAGAGTTTCAATTATCCTACCTTGCTGTATGTGACAGACAATACTTGATTGTTTTACAACTAATGCAAATAAAAGTTTAAAATCAAATATAAAACTCAAAAGTTGTCCTACAGTTGGTTGGCCACCTATCCTCTTGATAACAGTTGTTTCAACACTAAGATTGCCTAAAATCGTCATAAAATTATGCTCAAATGTATTCTTAATAATAGTAAAATAACTGTGAAATAATAAAGTACCTGCTCCTATCAAAGGAAAAAAGTTGTCAGCTGTATTACAACCACACTAGTGCAATAATTTTAATATGATTTTTTGATCCACATTATACACCCCTGAGAGCGATGCTCCTCTGTTGTTTGTATGTGTATTTCGCACCATGTCAATACATTTTTTGGGTCTTGTCATCAGTTTTAATCTAGAATAAACATGTGGTGCAGCCTGAGTAAACACTGAATTGGCTGAACCAGATCACCTCAGAAAGAAGACACTGTTCTTGTTTCATCACTGGGACAGGATCTTTTTGTACCTCTCCTTGTATGGGTTTTCTAATAAGTGAGAAAACTCCTACCAGCAATATTTGTGGTGGTTTTGTCATTTGTCTAATTTTCTGGTTTGTCGTGTTGTGCAGTCGGACTGAAGTCAAGGGGCCAAAAGAAGCTCTGATGGTCACTACAGTTGTGACATTGAAGAGACTCAATTTAAATGTCAAAATGTCAAGGGGGGGGGGTACTTCATCGCCAATCGCCTTTCAACTTATTACACAGTAATTTTATTAATAATGTAATAAAATATGAAGGATTCAAGGCAATATAATGTAGTTCACTGGTTTAGCAAATCATTACTTATTGTCAGAACACATCATTTACATCACATATGCCAAGGAGAGGCACTTGGATAGTGCATAATCCAATCAACAATGGACAACTCTCGAATCTTAAGTTTTTATTACTTTTAAGTGATTTCTTGAGCTTTCAACTGTTTGAAATCCCTATAAATGCCACATCCAGCCCTGTATGCTAGACATTACGTGTATATCCAGCTATCGTAAAATACCAATTAAACACAAGGTCCTGTTTACTCGCTGGGTGTGGCGAGTGTCATGAAAAATAAAATATGTTAATTCACGTTTCTTCATTATGTTAATAGAAAACATATTCCAAGCGTATTTGCTGTTCAAAGTAGTATTATATGAATATAATTTCATATGCACTGAAGTTCATATTGACCTATGGGTTGTTCGTGAGATCAGATTCAGTTGCTAGTTCAAGTATTTAAAAAAAGTTCTGCCTGGATATTTTACTGCTGCTCAGCAGGTTTTTACATAGTTTTGTCAAGTTTTACAAGTTTATTATAAACCTGAAGTGGGTGCACATGTGTGATTTATAGATACTTGGTGCCTCAGTTTAGTTGCAGTTTCCTTGCTTTGGCCTCCAGCTGTTTGAATCAGTAACCATAGCCATAATAGTGATACTTGAAACTTGACATAATAATTAGAATGGTTTAATCCACTTGTTGATAGTTCCTGGTGACTTCAAGTGTCCATTGTGTTTTTATGTGGGTTCTTAACATATTCAGAATATGATCATTATTTGAAATAGATGTTTTATTGAACTGTGTTTTCTTTACAGATTATAGTTTGATTGTGTCCAGGCCCTGCACTGTATACTGTCATGTCCAGAAAGTGATTTTAATTACATGCTTTTTTTTGCCAATGTATATATGCTTTATTATAAAGTATATCCAAACCTGGGACAAGGACTGACACTAAGTTTATATAAGTTTATACTTACTGAAACCAGAGCTTTTCCCCACTCTAGGGGAGTAATTGGAGGACACAAAGGAAAGAAGGAGGAGAAGAGAAGAATATTGGGACACTTACTGCAGTATCGTAGATTGGATGTCAGTTGATGACTGCAGGCCAATAACTATTCTCAAATGGGTTGTTTTTGTTAGTATTGGGATGCATGCCATCTTTGAATCCACTGGAGCTAGCTGCAGCAGTTAGTTGAATGTTGTTATGGGGAAAAAATGATCTTGTGTTTTTAAAGGTTTGGGGTTCCTCCATGCACATGTGACACATTAGATTATGAAATTATTTACCTTCATATGACAGGATTAATATATAATCCTTTCACATATTTTACATATATAAAGCTGATTGATAAATAGTGTGACAGCTGAGGTTATTATCACGAGTACATTACAGGTAGGTTTCTCTGCAAGACTCTTTGCCAGTCTAACTTCTAAGCCATCATGCAATATTGCCATTATTTTGATATTGTTTGTAGTTCTACTGAATCCTTTTTCAGATGTCAGTTGAGAAGATTTATAAATGAATTGGTGCAGATACTTACAATATATACTGTCTTTAAAAGAGATACTGTCAGAGTGTGCAACTTCCCTCAGAGAGCACTGAATCGTCCAAAGAGGACTCACTTTTTTATCTTTTTTACTGCACTAAGGGTAAAATAATGCTCCTCCGAGGCACTTTTGAATAACAAAACAAGGCTGGCGCTCCAGCTGGGTCTAAAACCAAGTCTGTAGCTCTCAGGTTCTGCTCTGACTGTAGATATCCATCCTATACTGATGTGCACACCGACATGTTGTCATTCAAATAAGGATTTAAGTCCTTCTTTATGGTGATGGAGAGGGATTTAATTAATCCACCAATGTCAAAAATGTTGAAGTCTTACTCTCGAATTTTCAAAAAATAAACTCATGCATGCTCCTGCCAGAAAAAGTTATCTCTCAATGAAAGTATTGTTGCGTCATATGGTTCTGTTTCATTTTAAATCCAAATTTCATGCAAATCTGGCCGAGGGAGTGCAGTTGGTGGCCCGCTGAATATTTAATGAATCACAAAAAATTTTAATATAGAGATCAATGCCCAAAGCCATCATGTAAAAAGGAATCTTTAACCTTAAAATAGTTCAAGGAGCATAAGCATTAGATCATGTAGCAGTCCTCTGATGACAACAAAGTACAGACTGTCATTATGAGGTTTTGCGATAACCTAATTCACCTAGACTGAACTGCATTCTGAAAAAGAGCCAGATTATAGAAAGTATTTTTTTGACTGAAAATAATGAGATTGGGTAAAAAAGTGAGTACAGTGAAACTGGTTCAGAATGACCAGTAGCCATAAATTTTGAAAGAAGAGCATGTCCACGGGTCAAATATCAGCCTTGATCCTTTCTGTACGAAGTTCACATGTTCTCCACCTCCTTGTTTGGGTTTTCTCCGGGTTGTCTGTTTTCCACCCACAGTCCGCCCACATGTAAACCAGGTGGACTGGAGATTATGTGTGAGTTTGATTGTGTATGTGTTAGCCCGCCCTGCCGAGAGGACTGATGATCTGTTCCGGACGTTCCCCTCCCTACCACCACTGCATTCTAGGATAGGCCTCTGCCCCAGATAGAAATTCACGCAGCTTGTATTGCCGCCCTTTGTTTCGTGTGTTTAACAGTTGAAGACTGCATAAAGGCTTCTATTTTCGTAGAGTAGGGAAATTTTTACAATGTTTTGAGGTTCCTTCTTCCTGATAGTTTTGTCTGATCTTTTTTACGAGGTGTTTTACACGGCAGCACTCCAAGTGAGAGGTCAGGTGTGACGATGAGGTAGTTCTGATTAACTGGTGAACCTGGAAATGTTTTTGGAAAATTTTGAGGAGGCAGTGGATAGGTGCTGTTATGTTGGAAACATTAAATCATTTGTAAGGAACTATGGCAGAACAATACCATGACAGTTTATGACTTAAGCCTAAATATTTTACCTTTTTAACTCCAAAAATAAAAGGTCAGTTATAAATCACAACGCAAATCTGCACGTCTCATCAGATTCAACCAGATGTAGATTTATGACTTAGCTGGTTGTTTGATGTTTGTGCATGAGAACCACCCGAATACGTGCCTAAAGCAACACTGAAAGAAGGATTTGGGGTAGACACAGTAGTATTTTTGCAGAGTGATGACATCTTATTTTGGTAATAAACGACATTTACTGAAAAATAACACAGCATTTCTATTTTTAATCATAATATTGTGTTTGGAATTGGAAGTGCTGACTTATTCATGTTCTTCACAGACTCATTCTGGCTTGTGAATCGCAGACTGATGTCATCCGTTTGCTTTGTTATGTTGACTAGCATGGGAATTAACCTCTGTCTTTTTTAGCAAAACCAGAAGTGTGCCTCTGAACAAGACACACGATGGAGCACTCTTCTCCAACCAGCGGAGAGAGGCAAACTGACTCCTTCAATTGTGTAACAAATGGGAGTTGTGAAATCTAGTCCCGGTGGCAAACAGCCTACTATATGTCAGAGTCAGTGGCCCAGCTGAATAAAACCCTAGTGCAATTTCTTCTCACAACATCCTGCATGACTTGAGCATCAGACTGCTGAAGCTGATGTATTGTAGTTTAAAGGTCTTCCAATCGGAAACTTCTGTATTCCCTACCAACAAACTGTCACATTCTGCATAGGTGCTAATAGTGCCTGACAGCAGGTACACAGTTGCTATCACGTGTCAACATCTGACATGCGAAGCACGATCCACCCTTCTCAAGCCCAATCCTGCCACTGTGCACCTCTCTCAGCACTCCCCTTCCTTCAAACGTCCCCGCTTTCGTCCTGATAAGCAGACTTCATCCCAAACATATTATATCTATTCAGTGGGGGGGATTAAGTGCAGACACATAACATTTTGGGCCATTCCAAGGACCTGAGTCAACGCATAAACACCTCCTACGCTATGTCAGGGAAATATTTATCTTTGCTCATAGAACTTCTTGAGATAGTGTCAACACTGCTTAGAGACACAATTACGTTTGTGGATGGAAAACTAAGAGTTTTCGTGGAATACAAGTGTGTAATACGAGTAAAACTGAGAATACTGGTCGAGATACAAGACTATCGGACTGATAAAAATAACAGCCAATTTCACATTAAGTGAAAATCCTGTGCGTGATCATGTATCAAGATGTCGCCTTATTTTGACTTCAAATTCTATTTTTAAAACATCAGATATTCTTCACACTGGAGCTATTAAAAGACTAAAATTGACACATAAAAGATGAATTAAGATTATGATGAATACAGCGGGCGGTAATGTGTTTCTTTCTTGTTTTTTTTTTCTCAGTAACCACAACGCTATCTCCAGGCTCAGGCCACGCCAGAAGATGCAACGACACAGAGAAGGCTTACTGTGTGAATGGCGGCGACTGTTACTTCATACATGGTATAAATCAGCTCTCCTGCAAGTGAGTTACCTCTTTTGATTTTGGATTTACCACAAAAATGTAATTTTCATTTCCCACAGTCTTAATGAAAACTTTCACAACGTTTTTACTCTAGTTAACATCCTAACTACAATTTTTTATCCTGCTGTTTATTTTCCTGATAGCACTTGATTTCCGTTCTTATTTCTTTCAGCAGCAGCAGCAGCAGCAACACATCACAGGAAAATGCTGCCAGTCTGCCCACCTGTTGTGTATTTTAACACTAATAATGGAGTGAGGCGGTGGTGCACTCATCCTTTTAAGTCATGTTTAGTGTACAGGAGGGCTGCACATTAAAAGCCTTTTCAAAATGTCATGAGTCACTGGTTTAGTAGTGAGCAAATATTTATGCCTGTTAGAGGCCCCCAGTGAGGTAAATAGAATCATTGCTTACATTTGGGGTCCTTGGCAGAGGAGATCAAGACCCGTGTGTAAAGTGTGCTGGAGGAACCATGTATCTCAGCTTTTCAGGAAGAAAACAGGTTGACATTATTACAGCAACAACCTTTTTTTAATCTTTGACATTCACTTTTTTGTTTGTATTAGACTCGAGTTCAAGAAACATTATTAGGTACGATGTTCAGGAGAACATATCATTTAAAATAAACAGTTTTCTTTCTTGTTTTTTCCGCATACTGACGCATTTTTATGTGCAGAGAAGCAATTGTGAGCTGATTGCTCAAATTAATCAGAAAAATAATTGCTTCTCTACTTTGAAATACTAAACATTAACTGGTTTTCTTATCAAACTGAATATCTTTTGGTTTTGGACTATAGGTCGGATTTTGGAAATTGTGATCAACATTTATAAATATTTTCTGACATATTATGGACCAAAAGATTTGTCTATTAAACAACAAAACAATGGTCAAATTAATCGATAATGTAGCCTAGTTTTGTTCAATGTAGCACCACTGCTGTCAAATATTATGATGTACGCTCTTTTCAACCATATGTCATCATAGCATAAAACCTTGGTTTGATATAGAGCAGAAACATTGGCGAGACTTCTGTGTCCTGTTGGCCCAAGGAAGAATGCTCGACAAGCAATGAGGACATGGCTGCAACAGCCGTTCAATACGCTGTGTACAAATTGGAGGCAGCAATAACTCAATTGCTGCAGCTAATTCACTCACGGCTGGGGCATGGGTCCAGAAAAGTTGGATAATGCAGTGAAGGCCTGCAGGGATTTGTTGCCCCACAGCCATCTCATTCAATATAGGCCAGGCTTCAGTGGGTATTACTCACTGGCTAAACAAGTCCTGCAGACAGCTAGCCCTACTTTTATGCCCAGCTCCGTCACTTTGAGGTATAAACTTTGTTTTGGGGAGAGGTAAGGTTAATAAATGACCCAAAGTAAGTAACTCACTGAACCTATTTTTTCAGATGATTTCCTTCAAATACATTTATTCTAAAAAAAAAAAAATAATAATTTGGCCTCTTTAGAACATATTTATTAGTAATTGTCATTTTCACATAAAGCACAGACATAATGATGTCTTTTTTTCACAGGCAAATCCAAAATAATATAATTTGTTTATTGAGTTTACTGGTGTTTTTGATTGGCTGACACATCAAAATGAATACAAAATTAGACTCTCTCTGACCAAACCCAAAGATATTGAGTTTACGATTATATAGAGAAAAGCAGCAAATCTCAGATCGGAGATGCTGGAGCCACAGAATTGTTGAAGACGGTCAAAAAAGTTGTGTTTTCCTGTCAAATGACAAATCAATTGGGCGACCAATGGTTTCAACTTCATAAAAGTGTATTAGCAGTCTTCATTGGAAGAGAATTATTTCTTCAGAAAAACAGAACAAAAGCAGAATTATTAACAGATCACCTCGCACATGGTAAAACCTTTACCTTCTAAATGTTACATGTTTTTTTTTTGATCAAAGAATAATGAGTAATGGTGATGATTTATTTCCCCTTTTTGAAGATGAAATAGTAATAATAGAGTTTGCAGCTGCACCTCAGTGGACATTTGCATGCTCATCTGATTTTTGAATTATGTAGAGACTTCTTTCATCTTTCAGCCAAGTTTCCCTGGTCTAGGTGGTGCTATCCCCCAGTTAAACACCATCACTCAGTATGAGTAATTTAATGCTGAATGTTATGGTGCTCCTGGGAGGCATCGTGTGAAACCAGTAAATCACGAGCAATGACCTTTGTTGGATTGGTGGTCTAGTTGTGACTGTGAGTGGAATGTTGGTGCCCCTAAAAGACAACTGCTCATCCTAATGGGATTATAATGAGGAAATATGGTTTGGCCCAACACACTTGATGGTGGTGATGTTACAGTAGTCTGTCTCCAGTTACAAAAACATGAAGTCAAAGCTTTTCTTGACTCTCTTGACTTATGATTTAAACCACCAGTAAAGTAAAGAGAGCTGTGCCGTCATGTTTATCCACTGAGAACATCCCCATATTCAAATCATCATTTTAGAACTGGAGATACAAATTCAGGATTTCTTTGTATGTATTTTATTATTTGTTTGTTTATTTACTTCTTTACCTCACTGTCCTGTGGTATTGGCTTCAAACTGTCACATTTGCAGGTTATGAAAACAGCTACCAGGTTCCCCAACAGGCACCAAGAGAACCCTAACCCCCAATTTCAGCTTTCCTGCACACTTCCTAGGATGATTTATTGATCGCCTACAAAACAATACAATGTTATATCCCTAGATATATTCAGTTTTGTTCGAGACATCGCTCTTCTCTCATCCCCCAAAATACAGGCTGAGGTCAAAAAGAGAGTGAGCCTTTGCTGTCGGGGACCCTGAAGTCTATTTATTACCTTTTATATCATAATTTAATCGTTGTTGTTTTGTTAGTTTTTTTAACTTTCTTATAATTTACTTTTTGGATTATATATATTTTTATCTTTTGTAATATACTGTAGGTCACTTTTAGTAGCAGTTTTATTGTTTGTATTGTTTTCCGTTTAACTTTGTTTTTGCATTTCTCGGCATTGAAACAGTTTATTGGTTGTTAAATGTCTTAACTTAGATTATAAAATTGCTATCTAAGTAAGGTATTGTTAATATTATTAATATTGAGGAATATTAAAGCTGGAGTATGGAACTTTTGTCTCCCCCCTCTGGCAGTGGGAATAATTACACAACACTGTTGACGCGTGCTTATTACATATTGTAGCAGTTTGACTAGGAGCTGGGATGCCAATCAGAGTGCAGTCCAGTCATTCCTACAAAGGACCCGTGTCTCTCAGTAGATGTCCCCTTTACAATCACCAACAACCATGTATTTCAAAAAGCACCAGAAGACAACAAGAAAAACAAAACGCACAAGAATCCCTACAGTGTACCAATGAACAAGTCCTTATCTCAACAAAAAAACTCCTCTTCAGGATCCCAGGAACCAAACAAAAATAATCATCATAAAGTTTGAAATCAATACCACTGTTGGCCAATGAAAGTAAACCCAAGTGACGCCTCTTGCGTGCAACTCCTGGGCCAAACTGCCTGCCTCTACCTGCGCGTGACAACTACCTTGCTGAATTGCTGTGGCTCGCATGCATGTGTCCACACAGACAGTGCTCCTGCTGCGGCAAACAATTAACAAATGATGGGATTCTGTCCACAGAAATGCTACAAGGCTTTAAATATGAAACGGTAACATGAAGTGTTGAGTTAAAAAATAATAAATATATTTTTTTCAGGTTCTTTTACATATTCTACAGATGTAAACAAGGTGTAATGCTGCGGGTATGATGTCAATACACCGTGCGCGCATAAGCAGGAAAAAATAGTAATAAAAAATATTTTTTTGTAATCCTTCCTATATTTATCTGGAGCATCAGAAACTTGTCTTGGATGCTTCTTAGGTTTTTTTTCTGCCATAGCCTCCGCCATACTCAAGTTGCTGTAGCTTACTCCATTGCTATGGTTGCTCCCCCTTCAGCTCTGGCAAACCCATCGTTGCCGATCGATGTAAAACACATCATTACTGGTGCACCAGCACAGGAATGTTACCATAGACACCAGATTTAAAAACTTATACTGCAAAATACAGAGAGATTTACCTGGTGATGAGAGGCTTAGTCACAATTGTGTTAACTTGTTTGGCAAAGGCTTGAATGTAACGGACGTTCATTTATATGTAAAAGTTTCACGCTCCAGCTTTAATATTACTATTAACGATAGCAGAAGTAATATATTTTTCATATCTTTTTAATATAAATATGAACAGGTGTCCACAGTCATCACTACTGCTGTTGTGTTTGATGTGTCAGTGAACCCTTGGGCTACCTGTGGAAGGGATAAAGTTCCCTGTGTTTTCACTTTTTTTCCTTTATCCTTATGGCTTCGCTGTCACCTTTAAAGGTCACAGTAATATTTACAGTGCACCTAACTTCCTGTGTTTTCCTTTTCATAACACTTGTCTGCTCCTTCTCAGATGTCCGGATGGATACTTTGGCCCGCGATGCTTACAGACTGAGCCGCTGCGGTTGTACATGCCCAATCCTTTCAAAAGTATGTTCACTTGATATGAGCAGCTGAGAACAGAGACACAGTTTTCACTGGATTACCTCTGTGGACTCCTGCTGCCACCCCAAACCCCCCCCCGCCCCCCAGTTCTCTTCCTCTTCTCCTCCTCTTTCTCCTTCTCAGGTCAACACGCAATGAGCTGTGCACTACACCATGTACACGGTGGTGTCATCCATGGGGACACTCTGCTTCTGCTGTCTGTAGTTGTGCTGTTGATCTAATTCTGTGTCTCTCTGCCTCTCCCTCTCTCTCCCAACCTCCCTCCCTCTCTCCCTCTTCACTTTTTCTTACACATACTCTCCTTTTCACTCCACCCTTGCTCTCCCTCTCTTTCTGTTTTTCTTTCTTTCTCACTCATCCACCACCCTCCTCCTCCCTCTCTTTTTGTGGCTTTGTTTCTTTCCATCAGGTGTCCAAATGACTTTACTGGTGATCGCTGTCAAACCTACGTTATGGCCAGTTTCTACCGTATGTCAATTTCCTCTTCCGTCTCTCTGTCAGACTGTCCTTGTGTCATGCGTGCATGCTGGGTATAGAGAAATTGCAATAATTTCCTGTTATTACCTAATAGTTCTTTCTGTGCCTCCTCCGATGACTCATTCACAAGCTGGCATAGTTTAGTAGAGTCTGTTATTGTGTTTCGTCTGCATGTAATATTGTGTGCCCTTTAACTCGCAGTGTATTGCATGCGCACTCTCAGAATAGAGCTGATAGTAAGTTTGATAGCAACAAGTAGGCGGATGAATTTAGATGCTTTGTGGAAGTTGATTTGCAGTCAGCTGCATGTACGAACACTGTCTACTTGCAAGACGATTACTAAAACCCTGCCTTAACTCGCCAACTAATGACGCTTGTTTATGAAGTCAGCTGCAATCACAAACATGTATGATCCTATCAGTGTTGATAGATGGAAAGCCAGGCCTGAACAATTAGCATTAACTAATAGGCATGACAAAAGATTGCATCTGTTAGGTGGTGCTCTGGCTTTACTGATAAAGAAATGGTTCTTGAGGGCCATCATTTAAAGCTCAAACTTTAGTCCTTTCTGTTTTTAATATGGGCCCTATACAAGATATGCCATGTAGGATTTCTTCATGAATATATTAGTTTGAAATTGTAACAGTTGTGCATTTATCAGTATGTATTTCATACATGAGTCAACATGTCAAAATTCCAGTTAGCACTCACATCATTCTTGACTAATTATTTTAATTTAATTCGGGATTGCCCAAAGGCCCAATCATTTCCAGCAAATATTTCTAAGTTAGTGTTAGTGTTTTCAATCCGCGGATCACAGTTGCTTTAAGTAAAACATACATGCACATTCAGGCTGGACATCTTCTCACATTCAATTCAGCCGATAACTTGCTTAAGACTTCAGTTACAGCCATTCTCTAGTAAACACCGAACATTGTTAAGTTTAGCATTCAGAAAATTGCATTTGCTGCTTTGTTGCTAACACTCATTGCAACAAATTGGTGGTCTCACAGCAGATGTCCTCAGCATAGAGTTAATGCACTGTACTAGAGTGCCTTGTCAAACAGCTTTGCTAGCCTGGGGTAAGATAAGTCAACCCTGCACAAATCCACATGGTAACATCAGCAAGCACATCCATCAACTGCAGAATTATACCAAGATTAGATGAAGGTTTGTAGCTTGATAGATCTTGCCCTTAAGGTTTTTCAATTTAAAAACTATCCACTTGGTCTGGAATCATGCAAATTTAGATTATCAACTGCAGTCTTCATTGTTTTGCACCTCAGTATTACCTGTTGGTTGATTACTTGTAAAGCATTTCAAGCAATATTGAAAAGAGTGAGTGACCTGACATTAATGAAACATAAAGAACTGAGATTTCATTTAGCCTGGACTCGATTCTCTGCAGAAAATATACACATACTAATTCATGTCAGATGATAGCAAAGAATCTCCTGCTATCTTACTGCATATTTGTCAGTGTCATGTCTTTGCAAGCCCATTTGGTTGCAATTCAATGTAACATTACATTTAGAAAATAACTAACTGCATCTGCTTTCAAAGTTGCCTAATGCTGCCGAGTGCAGAGTATCATCCCTGTAGTCTGACTTGTACAGCTTGCACGTACTGTTTGTTGTATGTTGGCTCAGAGTACAATGCAAAAACCCCCCTTCTTAACTACAAGTAATTTTATCTCACATTAAGTCGTAATGCACTGTGCTGAAATTACTTGCTTTTTTGGCAGTGGTGTGTGGGAGCTCTTTTTCCTACACTCACCACTGTTTCTGCATTCTGTTTAACTTCAGTGCAGCTGTGCGAATGCATCAAGGACAGCATTTATATCCAGTTCCCGTCCAGCATAAATGCAGACCAGGCTTTGATTACTTGGTTTACATGCCTTTAAGTTCTAATCAATGACCTTACTATTTGTAGGCTTAAAAGAAGATAGATTTAAAACAATCAGATTTAATGAAAGCAATGTTTAGACGTGACACATTCATACCTGTTAACATGCACACCACGCAAAAATGAAAAGTGCTCTCTGTCCATGATTAATGTACACTTTGTAATTTTATATTTGAAGCATCACATCAAACTTAATTAAAGGCTGTAATCTCAAATAGAAAGAGTAATATGTAGGATGTATCTTTTTATATATATGGCTATTACCCTTTCATTGGTTCAAAAATGCAGATCAACAGTACAGAAATCAGGTTCCTGAAAGCCACATTCAGACATGATAGATATAATGGATGTAGGCATTAAAGCAAGCTTTAATGGCCTCTCGCATATTTCACATTTTCGCCTCACAATTAAGGAGAACATTTTTTATTTTCTCTCAAAGAGCAGGCAAATGTGCACACACACATCCATTCCCTACTGAAAGAACCGCCTCCTAGAGGGGCCCCTCCCATTCCCAGGGGATACCAAAGAGAAGGAGGATGGCTTCTGCTCCTCAGCCATAAGGGCTTGGCTTAACAAGAGCATGTTGTCATAAGAACAGCTGGGACTTGCTTCAACCCAAGTAAAGCAAGTGAGCTGCCAGAGATATGGACTCAGCTGGTTGGTGCAGCCTCCCTATGGCCTCACTCTGCCATATAATATATAGTCCAACAATAATTCTTCTTATTTGGCGGGATTATTCCAATACAGTCCAGATACACTCCTTTTAACTTGCCTGTTCATGTGATGGGTGTGTTCGGAAACTGACTGTCTAGCAATTTTAGAAATCAGAAAACTGAAAGCACAGGTAATCTCAGCAGATGACGCATATTTTCCTGTAATTACAGTGGCTATGCTCCTAATGTGTCCTATTCCCATTAGGAGATTTGTTTCATTATGTAATGAAATGGCACTTTCTGCAAACCTGAAACCTGTATTGAGCCATACAGTGAGATATATTTCACAGAATAGAGCAATAGAAGAGGAAAATCCTGAGCTGACCTGAAAAAAAATTTATAAAAGTTGTAGTTGTGTAGTCATGTAGTTTTGTGGAGTGTGGTTTGAGGTCTGTGTTGCATGCTGTAAGTGTGTTCTGGTGTCTCGTCTTGAACGTTACTGACCGGGTCATTCTGACAATTACTGACAAAAGTGTTTGTTGTCTCAGTTGCTGTAATGCCTATTATTGTTTGCTCCACTACATGTTGGAAGGTGCCACTCTCTTAATCTGGTCTCCTGTTTCTGTTTGTTTTTCTTCCAACTGTCAACCCTCTGCAATGGCAGAGCATCTTGGGATTGAATTTATGGGTATGGAACAATCCATTTTGATTCTCAGTCCTAGCATAGCTACTAAATAGATGTCCTTCATTTTGACTTGCTCCCGTTCCGTCTGTGGTGTGAACTGTAAATCATATTGTCCCTCGATTAACCAATCAATCACTCGATCAATCCTGCCATAACTCATTGTAATGACAAACCCTCAGTCAGTGCAAGTGATCCTTCATCAAACATCATTAACATGGATGTCGTCACCTCTCATACGTGTGCAATGGAAATGTAGAACTAGCAACTAGCATATTTTCCCTTTTGGACTGATTTTTGGTTCCTCATTCCATCTGTAACAAGCATGATGTATCATGTTTGTAGCTACCAGATGTCTTTCCTCAATCTTCAACTCTGTCCAATCCTTTTAGTCTCATGCCTTTAGTGTCTGTCTTTTCCTTTGATATGCCATCTCTTTTCTTTTTATTTATGTGTGATCTTGTCCATGTTCCTTGCATCACCCCGTCTTTAGTATAGCCGAAATGTAACTTTGAAGTATGAAATATAATACATGTGTTACTGGTTTGAATTACCCTTCAAGGAGTAGACGCTGTGATGTGCGCATGCAATGCTATATTTAGAACTTACAGTCATGATTTTCTTCTATCTCCCGCTATTTCCATCCTCATTCATTGTAAGCTCTTGTTTTCTGCTAGCTTTCCAGAAAAGTTCTTCAGTGGTTGAGAGAAAATAAATGCTAGAGGCATCTTTTAAATTATTATGTAAGTGCATTTATGCACAAGACAGGACATGTGTTGTTTTATCAACAACAATTTCATTTATGAATATGATTTGTTTTATGACATCAAAAACTTGACACAATTTGGCATTCAGTTGTAAAATGGCTGCCGGTATATGAAAAGAGGATACCTCAAATGGAGTTGTACAAATTCAATTCATTTTCATTACATTATTTATCAGGGACCACACTACCTCTTTGCTCCATCATTTTCCCTGGGGACACAAAGAGTCTACCTCAACTTCACAGAAGCTCTTCTCTGGAAAAGCCAAAATCATCATTCAAGATTTATCCAGATTCATATTTAATGACTTTTCATCTCATAATTCACTTGTTTCATGAATTACTGTAAAATAAGATCTCATAATTCTGTTTACTGAATGCCTGAGTAGATGAAGACTTCTATAAGTGAATGAGATTGTTGATCATGCAGGCACCACGATAGAACCAGCAAAATTGAGTAATAAAATATAGACTTAGAGGATCATGTCTTATGTTATCATTGGTGCAATACTCCACAGTTTGCAGGTTCTACTGGTCATCAAATAAAGGCCTGGACCATCATATATAACTTGGTTATTACTTAGATTTTAGAGAATACAGTTGCTTAATAGATCAGTCTAACTATTGCTGAGCCCCTGCCCCCACCCACGCCGCCTTACTGCAGCACAGGCAGCAACAGCATCTGTTGTATTTGTGATTATGTGAGAGGAATGTTTGACTGTGAGGTAAATTGTCAGGGAAGGGAAAATGAAGCTTCATACTGCTCAGGATTTAGTAAAAAAAAAAAATAGAAAGAAAGAAAGAAAGAAATGTGGGAATTCCCACCTTCAAGACACTAATTTTTTTTTTCTTTTATTTCTCTCACTGTGTGCATGTGGTGTGTGTGGGTGCGTCTGTGTATTTGTGGGTGTGATGTTGACAGAGGCAGAGGAACTCTACCAGAAAAGAGTCCTGACAATCACGGGTATTTGTGTGGCTCTGTTGGTGGTGGGCATCGTGTGTGTGGTTGCCTACTGTAAAACCAAGTAAGTCCTGCTGATAAATGGATCAGCTCATGATTTTTGAACATGTAGCCTTTCCTTTCAGATTTCTATTACCACCTGCATTTTGTTAAAAAAATAACAGTTTACTGTGTACTCATGCTGCTGATGTACTGTTGGTAGTGCTGTAGTACTGTAATATGCAGCATAAGTGGGAATACTGTCTTTTCATATTATTAGAAATATTTAAATAATTAATCTGTTTTTTACACCAAGGAAAAAAAGCATAATGTTAAATCATTACTTATGGCATCTTGGCAAGAGAGAATGACAGAGATTTGCTCAACAGGAAACAAAGAAAGAAGATGCACAACCATCTGCGACAAAACATGTGTCCAGAACATCCCAATCGTAACCTAGCTAACGGACCCAATCACCCAGGACCAGGCCCAGAGGAAATCCCTATGGTAGATGTGAGTTTCTGATAGGATTCCTATCGTTTTTTAACTGTACGCACACAGATGTAAACCAAATGGTTTTATGCTTAGTTATGTAATCAAAGCTCGTCTTTGTTCATTTTTTACATCTGCCAAATCCATTTTTGTCCGACACAGTACATATCGAAGAATGTCCCTGCAACTGAACGAGTCATACGGCCGGCAACAGAGGGATCGTTCGCTGCCAGCCATGCCTCTTCCAGATCCCACAACTCTTCCACACGAGCCCATTCATCAACTCACAGGTAAGCATGCACCATACAACACGTGTGTTTGCCCTCATGCCTACCTTACATTAAGGATTATAATTTTATATAAATACAGAATCTCACAAAGCGATGGATTACTTTTGGTTTATGTGCTATAAATTTCCTGCCTCTGGAAATGGCTGCATCAGCTGTCAAGCTTCTTCTTGAGAAAAGGATAGAAAAAAAAGAATCACACTGGGACCCGCTGGGGCGTGTGCATGTTAACACCTTTTTTTATTTGTCAGACATGAGGAACGGACATGGAGCCTGGAACATTCTGACAGCATCCTCTCTGACTCGCCGGGAATTATGTCATCATCCGTGGGGACCAGTAAATGCAGCAGTCCTGCGTGCATGGAGGCACGGGCCCGGCGCGCTGCACACTGTGGTTACTCTGACCCCCATCGGCCGGGCCTACCGTACGGAGACTCCTTCGACTCGCTGGGAGACTCTCCGCACAGTGACAGGTGGGAAACAGGCCTGCGTGGCTGATATGGCACTGGGTTTGTCGTGAACATTTTGAGAAGTTTCTTTCTCTGCTGGTTCTCTCTCAGCCTCGAGAGGCCAGTCAGGGTACTCTGAGAGACTCAGTGGAAACTGACACACAGCAGGCATGATGATGAAATACGCCAAGGTAGGCAAGAGTGAAAAGCTCTGTGCATACAGCTACTGAAACCTTTTACCCTGGCCACTATCTACTTCTGATTGGCTAGTGTTCCCTTTAATTATATGGAAGGAACAATGTGACATATTGGGAAATACACTAATTTGCCATCTTTTCCAGAGACACATAAGAAGATATCAATTTCATCTCTGCATCACAGAGACACATCCACAATGAGTGTAGCCTAGCTTAGCACAAATAATAGAAACAGGAAGAAGCAGTCAGCTTTGTCAAAGGCGAGGAAATATGCCTCGCAACAACTCCAAAACTGCCTATATATATCCTGCACCTATTTCTGTACTCAAGACTTCTCATGTGGCTCTGGGCAAGATGGCAAACAGGCATATTTCCCCAAATGTTGGACTGTTCCTTTAACATGAACTAGAACATGACTGATACTAAAATTAATTCACTCTAAATAATGCTTCAGGTCTTCCACATGCTCTCTATTTCAGTAGTACTCAATGTCAGTCATGGCCTGAATTTGAACTTGCTTTTTAACAGCTTAAAATACACTCCTTGGTTTTGTTATAAAATCCCAAAATGTCCTCCCATCTCACTGCTGATGTTTTGAATTCCAACACATTTCACAGCGAAGTATTTGCGCTCAACAAGCCTACATTAGTGGTGACCTGGGGGGACATTTTGGGATATGGGAGCAATTATGGAGCGTATGTTTAAGTATCAACACAAAACCCATAAAGTTGGTTTGGTATTTTTGCTAATATCACACATATTTTTTGAAGAAAGGGAATAATGGCCCAGTTACGTAGAGCACGTCAGTCCTTGTCGACCCTGTAATTGAAGAACTTAAGGTTTGAAAAAAACAAGCTTAAGGTTGCTATACACGGGGACATCCTGCCCTTTCCTTTGGTATACCTCATACACAGGCCCTCCTTCACCTTTGTTCAAAGTCTTCAGAATCACTATCAACCTTAATGTCTTCCTTCAAGAAACCTTGATTATGCTCAGCATCAGCCAAACCATATCAGAAGGGTCACCAGTAGAAAAGGTACTGTACAATGATGGCTCAGTGGAACCTGAGCAGTAGGTTCGAAGGAAGTGGGCCCAGTGAAACCACATAAGATCCAGTGGATAAGATCTCACAAAATGTAAGAGGGAGCCAATGTGGCCACAAAGCAGATATGTGTCATTGAGATTATTTTTTAACAAACAAAAAAGTGGTCACATTCTCAGACAAGTGGGATGTTGTAAGTAATTAAACCCTTGCGCAGGTTTGTCACAGCAAGCAACTGGTTGTGCAAGTGCAAAGCTCAAGAATCCTCTATTTAAATGTGCACAGGTCACAGGTATGAAGCTGAATTTCCTTTGCACAAGCAAAAAGTGGAGAAGAAGACAAATCTGTGCAAATGCAGAATATGTTTATGTTCATTAAAAAGGTGTGCAGTGTAAAAGCGTCAACTGGATCAGTGTGCATAGTGATCATAGTGATAGATCATCTGCAGCAGAGGTTCTATGGATGAGCCAACTGGTGCTTGCCTGCCTTTTGACTGAAAAAACTTCCATTAGCAAATCAGTTTTTAATTACATAACATTCAGGCCTACCAAAGGCACACCCAGAACCAGATGTTGACCTTTTAACACATTAGTTAATTGTAGAGCTGAAGTTATGCTCTGTAATACATAGCCTGCTATTCCTGCAAAATGTATGCTTGAGGTGTTGAATAGGCAATTCAGCATATGTCCAGCTTCAGTCATGCTTTAACAAACTGAGCCAAAAAGGAAAGTAATGGAGCAAGGAGGTTCTTAAAGTCTGTATAGCTGTTTCATGCATGTATCTGTAAAATATTTAAACATTTCTAAAACCGACTGCATGACTGACAAAGTGTCCTACATAGGGCTGGGTATCGGTACTCAATACCTTTAAGGTATCGAGAGAAATAACCCAGTACCAGGTAGTATCGAAACTTTGCCAGTCAAACGATACCTGCATTCAATCCTTTTGTATCCAGATCTAGGAAAAAATGACTTTTTGTATGGTTTTGCTGCCAGCCATTCACTCCGAGCGTTCCTCGATTTAATGCGATGTGTTATTGGCCCACTACAGCAGCAGCTACAACCCATACAGTCTGTGGTGTGGTGAAGTTGAATGCAGTCTATTTGACAGAGTTGGCAGTTCACTGTGCCAAGATGCCTCCAAAATGTCAAATTATGAATTTACTATACGCCTGTGGCGTGTGATAAAAATAAATGCCTAAAATGGGGAAGCATTATTCCAAGAAAGTAACATGATAAAGAACCTTGTGTGATGTTTAAAATTACACTACCCAAATAATACTTAATTGTACAATTTTGTACAGGTATTTGATAAATATTCATAAAATGTAAACTCTTTTCAAATGTATATGAGTAAAAATTATTTAGATTGGGAGGAGTGGTGGCATTTTACACAACTGAATGCTTCCATTCACATGATGAGCATCAAAAGAAGTAGAAGGAGAAGGTGACAACCACAGTAACTATGACTTGTGTAGATAGGAATATAAGGAGCTTGTTAATGTATGGGAAAGAATAGGAATAGTATAGTCTGTATAGTAATAGTAATGTTAATCAGCCTATACACTGACTTGCTCAAAAAGATAGAGTGGCTAATGTGCTGCTTCAATATTATGCTTAATATGAATACAAGACCAGTAAAGTGTAAACCTTTGCTAAAGTAAAAGCCAGACTTAAAAGGTTTGTTTTTAAAAGTGTTTTAAAGTAGGACACTGGGTTGGCTGGGCAATCTCGTTGGGCGGGTTGGTCCAGAGCCTAGGGGTGCAGAGGAAGACAGTTTGTTTACCGTCAATCTTCAGTAGAGAGTGAAGGGCAGCCAAACAACTGCTCCTGCCTTAAAGCTTTGGCTTAAACAGCTTGAGAAGCTCAGATCAACCAGGTGATCATCAAAAAACTGGTATTAAGAAAGTCCAAAACTGCAATTCAGATTGTCTGTCATTGGAATTTCTCAAATAGAACCTTATCTTGATTGAAAGTATGTCACTGGTTAGGAAAGATTATAAAAAGTACAGTCGCTATGCCCAGTGTGTAACCTACCTTACAGCAGTTCAGCTGTAGTGAAAATCTCATCTAAGTCTATGTATGGAAAAATGCTTTTTTCCTATTGAATATTGAAGTGCCCATTTGCTAGTAACTTAAGGTGCAATGTTCATTCAGTTAACAGAATGCCCATAAAACATTCAAACTGCTTTTTGTATACTCCTCTTCTCTTCCGCTTCTGTTCTTTGCTCTTCTCTACTTAACTGTTTACTCCCCTCTGTATTTACCACAGATACGTGTCAGCCCTGACGACACCAGCCCGCCTCTCGCCAGTGGATTTCCATTACTCATTGCCCTCGCAGGTGCCTACCTTCCAAATCACATCCCCCAATGCCAGCCATGCCATGTCTCTCCCTCCTGCTGTCCACAACCCTTACCCTCTGGAGGATGACCAGCCTCTGCTGCGCCGCTACCAGGTGCCCCTCCACGATGCCCAGTGCCAGGAGCCCTACCGGCAGCAGCGTCGCACCTATCTAAATGACAGCAGGGGTAGCCTGCCCTCCAGCCCCTACAGGCTGGCTGAGGAAGAAGACTATGAGACCACCCAGGAGTATCTCTCCTCTCGGGAGCAACCAAAGAGAAGTGGGTCCAGTGGAACTGGTAGTCGGCGCTGGCGGAGATCCAGACTGAATGGCCACGTGGCCCCGCGTGGATACGAGGCATCTCGGGACTATGGGTCTCGAAGCTGCCTAACAGATAGTGAGTCAGAGGAGGACGGTGAGAGCACGCCCTTCCTCAGTATGCAGAACATGAATGCCGAGCCCTCCACCATCTACAGGCCGGTGGACAGTCGGACTTCTCACTCATCGGGGCGGCACAGTGGGCATGGGAACATGCATACAAGACTTACACACTCACGCTCCAAACCGGACAATACACCCCATTAAAGAGTGAAAATGAACCAACAAAAATCAATATAGTATAGACCTGCATCTATAAGAAATATTTTTATTTTATATAACTGACAGATATTCTAAACAAATGAAATATTTATTTTCATTTTAGCAAAAGTTGTCTACTAGTTAACAGCAAAGACTTTTTTATAGGGAAAACTCTATTTATATGTACATTTTGATTTACAGCATAAAAAGATGTGCCAGTTTTTTCACAACGTAAAAAATAGAGTAATATTGTGGTGCCTTTTGCTGTATGCCGATGCCAGAGGGCCAGTGGAGGTTTTTGTAGCCTTTCTTATATGGACGCCTCATTTTTTATACACGTTTATGTTTTTTTTTTCCTCTCTGGTTTCCTGTTTTACTTTCTTTCCAAGTTGCATTCTTTGAGGAGTCTAGCCCCACTGGAACACAACCCCTTCCATGTCACGCAATATAAACCACTTCAACATAAAGTGTATGTTTACATTAATATGATTCGCCTGTAGGGTTTATGATTTGGGATCTAATAGAATGCCTGATAAATACAGTGTAGATCCTTTTTGCCCTCTGACTAATATCCCGAGAGAGAAATGGAGAGATTGTGTGGTTGTGTGCGTGCATAAATGCCCGTGTGTGTGTGTGTGTTTGCGCGCACCCGCGCATGTCAGTTGGCTTGCATGTATTTGTGATTGTTAGATGAATTTCATTGTTTGTTGTGGTAACATCAAATGTGTGGGTGAGACAGAAGAGTGTCTCAGACGATCACAGAAAAGTGCTTTATCAGAAAAGTGACCCCCAGTGTAGGTGGACAGGTAAGGCTGCTGTAGGGTTGTATGTTATGCAGGCCATTGCTTGATGTGTTTACAGCTATTCTGCCCTTTTCCCAGCCTGCCCCAGTTAAGTCCCTTTTAGTTCCCAGCAGGTTTTCCTCATGTTAGTCTGTTATGAGGCCAACAAACACTGAGCCACTTGGCACAGGGTGACCCCTGCCATCAGAGGTGATGGCAAAACAAAAAGATTGCATCTGTTTTCACTCAACTCAGCCCCTAATCCCATGCCTCATCGTCCTTCTGTGTCCATTCTGTTTTCGTGGCTCATGTTAAAGGCCACACAGTGTCTCAGGATTTCCACACGCCCCCCACACCGCCCCCTTAAACCCAGTTCACCCTCTTCCTCGACTTGAGGTTTACCTAAGACTAAGGTTCTCAGATGATGAAGGCCTAAATGTTAACATACAGTCTACCAGTTCCCTGAATACTCCCATACAGAGAGAAAGATAGCCAAGTGGAAGTAGCTCAGTGCAGAAAAGTACAGAACATACTAGACAATATAAATGAAATAGCTGTGAAACTTTGGAGGATCATACAATGCAAAAATATGCAAACTTTCTATTTTGCTGTTTGATTACATCATTTTCTAAGAGGTGACTGTAGTGTGTTGTGTGTAAAAAAAAAACAATGTGATGCCTATAGTGTAGAATGAAATAACATGATATAAATGCATATTTACGTGAGTTAGTTTTTAAAACCATTATGCAGCCATCTTTCAAGTTGTCAGCCTTTCTTGTTCACATACTCATATTCATTGAATGACTGTGTCCATGAATTATGTTATCACTTGGTTTAAACTGCTCCATTTTACATGCACACTTCCAAGTAATGTCAAATAGCATCCAAGTAGTGTCTCCTCCAATAGTACTGTGTACTGCTTTCTCTTGTTGACAGATCTAGTCATTTCAAATTTAGTCCGTAAATGGTAATAATTTTAGAAGTAACCAGAATCATTTAAGCCCCCTGTCCTCCACTGAAGGAAAAGTAGGTAATTTTGATAAATGTCAAACCAATTTAAAGTGACTCAGTGAGAGAGGACAGTTGATGATGCTTCATCACTGTTGGTATGTTTCTACTCCTCGTTAAAAAAACGACTTAATGCTGATTATTGGTTTTTAAAAAAAACTCTTTAAAAGATTGATCTGCAATTCTAACTTCTATATGGTAAATGCACAGTGGTATTGTTATAGCGAAAGGTCTTTGGTCACACCTCACTTGCAGATATTTCATTGAGTTTCTCACCTCTGGGTCTAATTTTGTATGTCTGAAAAATGCAAAAGAAGACAGTGCTCCTCTAGTTTAAATGTGATACTCCCTTCACTTTGCCAGTCCTCTCACCCAACTGAGATGCTACCAGGCATGCCCTGCCAGTCACTTCTATTTAATTTTATGACCCCACCCCACCCCACCTGACCCCACCCTTGCTTGAAATGTTTGAACACCTCTCTTCTGCATGTCCTTGTGGTCACGGTTAGATGGGTGCATGGTAAAAACACAGCAGACAATTCTTTTCCAGTCAGTGAAAGTGTATTTCATTTAACATTCAGCAATAAAAAAGAACCTTTCCCCATGTCATTCCTGAAATATGCTAGAAAAAAAGAAAAAAATGCGAGATTGTCATAGATTGTAAAATAAAATGAAAAATGAATCCACCTGTTCATATGAGAAAATAAATCTTTATTCATATCATTTTACGATGTAGTTATTTCTGCCAAACTGCATTTTGAATCATCTTTTAGGTTGACTTAAGGTTTGACTTGTCTGGCATAATGCATACAATACACAGTGTGACTCAGGAGTGCAACACACAAAATCTGGTCATGGTAAATGTTTGATATGGTGATTGGGGCTTTAAAGATTATAACAAATATGTTTACATGGTAGTTCTGCTCTCTGAAGTGATAGCTCATACAGGAAGTGCCAGACACACAAGCACATATAATGACGCACATCCTGCGTGAGAGCTGAACATTATAAAACTATATAACTGTTTAAAAGAGAAAAAAAGTATGGTGCTTTTTCAAATGCAAAAAAAAATCTCGTTTGACAATGTCAAAGGATTTATTTCCCTAATCAACTTATATCTTGATTGCTTCTCCAGCATTATTGTCCCTCTTCGGATGCATGCATTTATGCAGAAGGCTCTTAATAACCAGTGCTTATTAAAGACCAGAGCAAATTACATTATTATATATGGTTTATTATAAAATGTGAAAAAAAATCCATATTGCATGTTAAAAAACATCTCGAGTGACGAATGATTATGTTTAGTTTAGCTTATGCATTAGCATGGACACACCACTAGATGGTGTTACAACAGCAAGATTCAAAAGGCCCACTCCAGTACAGTTCACCTTTTACAAGTTGTGAGTGATATTCTGTATTGTATCTAATAATATTCCCGCATTTAATAGAAACACACTTTATAGATTTACAAAGTGTGTTTCTATTAAATGCAGTGCTGTTTATGAGAAGAGCCAACATTACATTTTATTTGGTTTCTCATTTACTGAGTTTATGGTAAATGTACTGACCACCAGCAGCTTATCAACTGCTGTATATTTCAGCGTAAATGTATCAAACACAATTTTAGTTAAAGTGGAATTTCTCTATGTTGGAGATGATGAGGAAAGGCTCACCTCTGGAACGAAACTCTACCCAGAGAGTGCCATACTAAATCCAGAGCATGAAACAAGGTCACTAAGTGAAGTCAAATTTTTTTTTATGGACTGAATTTGTGACATTATTTAGCAAATTCAGACACAATCCAGCCTCTCCTATACAGTAGCACTTATCATAGAAGAACGTTTTTCAAAAGTAGGTCTAATTCAGCAACAAATCCCCCTTTCAATTTTACTTCACTGTGACCTTCAGAAATGGAAAGATAACCCATCTTACACATTGGATTATAACCACATGTATTCAGTGAGCATTAATCAAAAGTTTATCCTAAAACGTCCTGCAGGCATGTCTGTGAGACTCAAAAGTTTAATATTTACAGTGAGGGTGAGTTTTTACCTCTTGTATAGGACACTGAAGGTTTTCATGAACATGAAGTTAAAAAGTAAATTCAAATTCAAAACTGGGGTAGGATGCTTGCGTCAAGTAATACTTCATCTTGTAAATGTTCCCCTGGTAAAACATCAGGTAGGTTTACTCAATGATTAATTCAGCTGTTGCTGTTTTGTCTTTTTTCCCTGTAGTTGATGTTTTTTCTGTGTTTAAATTTAACTCCTTGATTTCTTACTGTGGTCAAGCTGGCTCTTCATCCACCTTGTTTCAGTTAATTAATTAATGAATGATCTTATCAACACATCATGCTGAATATTTGGATTCAACAGACCATAGAGACACCAAGACATAAATGAATAGGTGTTGATTTTAATGAAAATACATTTTTGCTCGCAAAAACAGGGTTGTATATAAAGTAATAAGAAGTTATAAAAACACCAGTGAAAGCATAGCATAGCCGTTAACCTGTAGGAGGCTTATATATAGAAATTAAGCTTTTTGAACACAGATATTTAAAATATAACACATAATTGGTCCAAAGTAAGACTAAAGCCCTGTTTAACAAATAAACATAGGTCTGATTGTTTGCAGCTATTTATTTCACTGTAGTGACCTGTCGAAAAAATAACATTGCAATTCCATTTGTCCAGCAGTCATGAGATACAATAAACTCTTTATGGAAATCAAACAGCAGTACCCACTCTACTTTCATTGACATGTCAGCAAAAACATCAGGAGTACAATACAGATCCCCTCAGGCAGCCTGCTTCAGGAGATCTGCCTGGGTGTCTTGCAAGCGTATTGCTTCCTTTGCTGCCTTATTGGAGATTTTCCCAGATCCCCTGTGTTTAAAATAGAAAACGCAAATATGGATGTATCTCTCTCTCTTCAACTGCACTGTTTGTGCTTTTTTCTTGAGTAAACCATGATGATTGACCCTTTCCAAAAGTTAGTTGTTTTCACTATGTATGACCTATAGTCCTCTTGTGTACTGTTATTAAAATTGATGTTTCGATTTTGGCACATGCAGAGATATAAAAAAATAGGAACACATCTGGTCTCCCTGAGCTCAGTCTTACCTGTCCTCCACATCTTGTATTGTGTCAGGAAGGGGTGAGCCAAGTGTTTCTGGAAGAAATATTGCAGCCACTCCACTGAGAATCGGAGCTCCTCCATAGATTAAACCTGGTAGCCAAGGCGTGTGGTCTCCTGTGAGAAGCACCATAGGGGCCACCATGGCTCCGATACGAGCCATCATGGACACCCAGCCCATGCCATTCTGACTGAGAGAAAAAAAGTAAAAGTATTAAATGCCAGAAACAAGCATAAGTGCCCTTGTCCCTCAAATCAGTGGTTGTGGTGCTGGCGACAAAGTATCAAAAATGGGTTTAGAGGACCCTCTTTGGTTTTTTTTAAACGTCAATAGTAAAAACATTGCTGAAGGTGAACAGTAGATATGACAACTATGGCATAAAATTTGAATAGGAAAGATGCTTTAGTGTGGTTTGTTTGTTGGTGACAGAAATAGCTTTCCTCTGAATCCCTGTTGATGTTTCCAATACCTTGCTGAATCCATAGTTGTTAAACGCTGTTTTAAACGCAAAAAAGGCATCTACGTGTTAAAAAGCAAGCCGATGTAACTCTGTAGTCACAGAGTGAATGAATGGTTGAAGATGACTCTGTTTTACACTGTTAATCTTTACCTGCCCTCTGATCTTTATTTGGTCTCATGTCACAAAACGTGTCTGTTCAATGTACTGCACATTAACAAAACACACACCCCACAGCCCTTCTTTGTTTATGTTGGCAGTAAACCTTTATCTTGGTTTGCCACAAGTGATTTCTGTCTCAGCACAAAGTAATTGTTAGACCTATTCTACATAAATCCAGGAGGAAATCATTGACAAAATCTTTTGTCAATGAACAAAATAAACAGAACTTAAGTTTTAAATAAGAAATAGATTACATTGTGTAAGAACATAAGCTGAATTTAAATGTCCTTTAAAAAACTAAATAATTGACACTGTACACATTTGCTGTGAAAAAAAAAACACTTACCGAATGATGGTTGGGAACAGTTCTCCAGAGTAAAGGTAGCAGCAGTTAAAGGAGGCAGCAAGACAACCTTTACCCACTACAGCCAGACAGGTGCGCACAGTCTGTTTATCTGCACAGGAGTGGAACATGCATCACATCACTTGCTGTTTCTATAATATTCAACCTTCACTTGTATACATGTGTTCTAACATACCGTAAGGTACCAGCAGGTTGATCAAAATAGTGACTCCAGCGACAATGAGGGCACCACATTGTGATGGCCGCCGTCCAATAAAACTCATACAGACGGTTACGACAACTTTAGCAGGGATGTCAACAGCTCCGAAGATCACTTGGATTAAATAGATGTCTACCCCAAACTTTTGGAGATCCATAGAAAGACCATAGTAAGCAAAGCTGGTTGATAACCTGGGTGAGTATTAAAAAAAAATGCATTGTGTCATTGCAATTTAATAGGAGGTGCTGAAACATTTTCACTGAGTTGTTGTTTTTTACAACAGGAGCAGATCAGGTACCAAACAGCACTGAGGCAGATTGTCATCGTCCTCATTGTGGGTGTGCGGAACAGATCCAGGACAGAGTAGGAGCCCTGTGAACCGGACATCTCTTTCTTCATGGACTCCTGCAACATCTATGCAGGAAGACAGTTGTCTCAATTAAAATCTCTTTTATACACAATTATAAACACAAATAGATTGTGCAATAACACTTTCCCATACTTTAATGTTGATTTTTTCTCCCTCTTCATGGCGCCCGTTAAATTTGGCCACACTTTTAAGGTTTTTGATGGCTCGTTCAGTATTATTACTCAGAACTAACCATCTTGAAGATTCATGAAACCACCTGTGTGAGATATTTGTTTAGTTTATTTATTAATAGTGCAGTAACTATATCTTTGATCACAAAAGTTTGAAACATTAATCAGTAATAATGGCTACAACCCTAACTTTGATTTGCCGTCCAATACTTGGGATCTCACCATGAGAAGAGGAAGAAGACATAGAATGGCAAAGACACAGCCAGGGTTAACCACCTCCAGTCCCGGATGAAGTAGGCTATGACTGCCAGTAGCAACTGCCCCACTGTGTAACAGTAACCTGTTATTGTGCCCACCACAGTCCGCACACGAGTGGGGATCCACTCCACAACTTGAAATAAAAGAATCACAGAACAAGCCCTATTATAATCAGCATGTCTTTCGACTGCATCCAGAGTACACGGATTGTTCTCTGTCCAGCAAAAAATCTTACTGAGCGAGAAGGTGTTGAGCCCTAGGCCAGACAGAGCCATGCCACAACCGAACCGGAACAGGCAGAAGAGGGGGAAGGAGGTCGAGAAAGCGGCACATGTTCCTGACACTGCCATCAGCAGGTTAGAGATGAGCAGGAGGATGCGTCGGCCATATCTAGGAGCCAGGTTGATTTCCGAAGAGTGAGGTCAGTGAGGTCAGACTATATCACATTATCCTACTTGAAGAAGTTACAATGTTTGAACAATACTGCATGAAGAAGAGGTTTTCTTATGTTATATTTGTTCATGTTTAAAAGCTGAATTAAAAGATGCAGCACAAAAGTATACATAAATTATGTATATGATTAATTGTAATTGGTTGTGACAAAACCACACTATAATAAGTGTAAAATCAGAAGGGCTGGGATTAATGTTACCTGTCTGAAAGCCCTCCAAAGACAACCGCTCCCACAAGCACACCGCCCATGTAGATGGTTTGTCCCATTTGCTTCAAAGAACGCGTGTCACACACCAAATGCCACTGACAAAAATGTAACACAATTTAACACACATGACAAGGCAACATATAAATATGTAAAAAGTTGACTGAAAAAAAAAATATATGCAGTCCTACATCAGATATGATTGTGGAGCTCATATCAGTCATGTTATAGGTCCATCCATCTGTGCATCCCTGCAGGTCAGCATCCAAACCATCCTGAGTGACTCCCTGTTCCCACGAACTGGAGGTTCCATTGTTAGCCAGAAGGTGCCATTGTGGAGTAACATAACGCTGGCACCTCTTTGGCTTCCCCGCCTGGTCTAGTGGCACTGTGATCAGCAGTGTTTCCTCTGGGCTCAGCTGGGACTGAGAGAGGTTTGTGTGTGCGCTGCAGTAGTGATCAGGCACCGCAGCCACAAAGTTCTGCAACAGGTTGTGACTGGCCATCATCAGGACAGGTATGCAAAGGAGGGTCACGTGCAGGATCTGGAAGCGTCCTGTGCTGCCCACCTGCTCTAGGAGGTCACCAAACGGCATAGTTTTGTAGAACCAGAACCTCACAAGGTGACTTAAAGTTAATTAAACTAGATCCTGTTGTTGGTAGGTTCCTTTAGAGTAAAATAGTATGTTGTTCTAGCATCTGTGAAAATTTGGAAGAAAAACGTCAGTTGCAAGAACTAACCACTGAGTATATTTGCCTTATGCACTTAAATGGTTAATAATACCAAATTTGATAGACTTACCTGCTGAATTTGTCTTCTCTCCGTACATAAATATCCACAAAATACAAAAAGAAATGATGGATCACAAACTGCTGCTCCTTCATTAAAACAACTAATGCATGGTACCAATTCAATTCCAATAAAGTCCCGGCAAGTGTTCCAGAAAGAGTCCTTAAAAGAGCCAAAAAATCAAAAGGAAGTAAAAGTCGTCCTGGTGCTGCAGTGTGTTGAAGTGAGTAATCGGCTCTCAAATTCCTAAAGCTTTTCTGAACTTTGGATTATTAGAAGTGCAACGTAACCTCTTGAGGTATTAGCAGCTCATTCACTGAACACTGAGGTAGAGTGCTATGTTCTTGCTGTGCAGGAACAATGTCTGGTTGAAGTGTTGCAGTGCGAGTGAGATCCAGCATCAAGAGTGGGCACATAACTACTGCATGCTCAGCTCCTTTCCCTCTTTATGAAGGACAGGGTTATAGAGTGTCTGTGTGTGTGTGTGTGTGTGAGCACGTGTATGTGTGTGTGTGTGTGTGTGTGTGTCTGCCTTCATTTGCACACTCCAATAATTTGTATTGTGTTTATGGCGTACATGTAGCTATAATCTGAGACATTTCTGCCTTTGTGTTTTGATGATTAGTTTTGAGGAATGTGTGCACTTGTGTAATGATCAGCATGAGATGTCAGGCTGAATGAAGCTGCAGGTGCACCAAAGCAAAACAATAAACTTTCTGTTTTTTCAGCTGTGAGAAAGATTTGTCCTGTTAAATTCCTCCTTCTTCAGGATATTTTGTATTTTGAGCCCCTAAAGTACGGATACATGACAGAATATGAAAATTGTTAGAAAAATGATAAAAGATACAAACAAAGTCCCATGCAGATGTCCTGGGGGTTCAGGGCTTTTTGTGAACTTTGGAGAACAGAGAAACAGTAAAGCACAGGTTGAGGGGTTGAGACAGACACAAATGTTGAATCGCTCAAATAGGTTGCAGAGAGTGAGATAAGTTTTAGCTCCAGCCTTGATGTAACAGAAAGTAGGACTTACCAAAGATAAGGACCAGGACAATTCTCTGAAACAGCTGATATTAACTACAAATAGGTAAATAGTGTAATGGGATCAGGTGCCCTTTTATATTGTCTTTGAGTGTGTCAGGGTGAGTGTTAGGAGATCTGCTCTGGCATGCAGAGGCAACCAGTGGAGAGAAATCAGATTGTTTTGATGTGATCAAACTGACAACATTGACATCAACCTTTCGTTAAAATTGGTTTGAGCACAGAGAAATGTGCACGACTCACATTCTCAAAGAAGAAGATTTAGGGAGGAGCTGCTGTTAAACGCGGTTATATTGTACTAGTATAATTTTATGGCTTAGGAAGCAGGCAGCAGGGGATAGTGCACAAAGGGTAAAAGTATTCAAGCATGAAAACCTGCTCCGAAGTCTGAGAGGAGTCAGTGGCAGTGGAAGAGTCACAAGTCACTAAGATCTGGATCAGTATTTAAAAAGCCACTCAGAGGGACATTTTGATTTTAAGTGCATCAATATTCTAAAAATGACACCGTTTTGTAGTTAATCTCAGCCCTGTAGTATAAGTTGCTCTCAGCAGCTTTGTGAGTAGCTCTTGAGAAGACATTCTTAGCTCTGAACTTTTAGCACCATTTAGAGGAAATATCTTGTGAGTAAGGCCCTTGAAGTACTGAACTGATTTAATTTTTAAAAAGTGCTGCCTCTGGTATCCACTTTTGTATTTTTTTCTTCTGTTCTGTTCAAGCTTGCAGCCCTCTGAGGCTGTGGTGCTCTAAACTACAGAAAATCATCATATCAGCACACTAACATGCTCACAATGGATGACCATACTTGATACTTGAAAAACTTGTTTGGTGTGAACCATTTTAAGTCTCCAAAGAGATTATTTCAATAATCCATTTACTGACTCACAAAGACTCTACAGTGCGCAATGTGTAATTTAAACAATTAAAGGCTATAGTTGTTCTTTTTTTCCTGCAGTTATCTAAAGCTGTTAAATGTCTGATGCGAGTTTGGACTTTAAACTTGTTAATTTCTAAAGACAAGCCATGAAGAGTTATCTTTACAATTTATTGTACCAGTAAACCCTCAGTTAAATGTTGCTATCACCCTGACAACATTGATACATCTATCTATGTAGCTATGTGCTTCTTTCCCGGTTAATAGTTACAAACACAAGTAAACACAGTGAACACGGATGACTTTTGACCTTTTGTCTGAAAGTTGGTTTCAGTGCATGTCCATATGCCTGAGCCCAATACCAAAACTGGTTTCACTATTCACCCAAACGTTTTACATTTTTCTCCTTTTATGCTTTTTTTTTTTTTTTTTACCAAAACTAAAAACAAAATCTTACAAAAATACAGCAATACACAGTCCATTACAAATCTGTCATTTATTTCTCAGTATTTGCAATCATTTACTTTAATACAAGTTTTACTATATAAGGCATAGTTAGTTAGTTCAAGCAACTGAGGTCACACTGATTGGCATCAGCCATTTCATAAATGCTTCACAATCAATAACTCATTTACAGCCGTGTGGCTAGTAACTTTCAATCATATTCATGCAGGTGTGCAGAACAGCCATATAACCTGACCAGTGGGGGGAGAAGTATTTACTTAAAAAAGCAATACCACAATATATATACTCTGTTATTAAGTAAGTAAAAGTCCTGCATTCAAAATTTTAATTAAGTAAAAGTACAAAACTATTAAGATCAAAATATACTTAAAGTACCAAAAGTAAAATAACTCATTATGCAGAATGGCCCATTTCAGAATGATATATATTATGTTATTGAATTGTAATTGTTTACACATTAATGTGTTCATCACTTTAATGGTGCAGCTTGCTATAGGTGGAACTCATTTTAACAACTTTAATTATTTACTTACTTACTTATACTGCTGGGTTGCATAACCTATAATAATACATTATAATGTATTAGTTGATTATATTTTGTATTAATAATCAGAATCTGCGAAAAGTTACTAAAGTTATCAATTAAATATAGTGGAGTAAAACTACAACATTTCCCTCTGACCTGTAATGGAACAGAAGTATAAAGTTGCAGAAAAAAATCGTTTGACGTAAATGCATCTGAATAAACCAAAGTTAAACCAAATGTTATGTTTCCAGAGACCCCAACTTGTTTTTTTAATCACCTAATGCATAATGACTTTTCCTAGTTTGATAAGATTTGCTTATAAATCTGATTTTGAACTGATGACATGTTTCAGAATTCTGCAGAGCTTCTCCTCTAGGTCTATTAACATTAATGTTATTGGAGTTTTATAACAGTTTGTTCATAAGACATCTTACAGGGAGTTACTGACCCCAAGCAACATCACCATGTAAGATCACATACTGTGCATTGTTTGTCTGTGAAGGACTTTTCAACAAACAAAAAGAATATATATTTGTTAATGTTGTGACATCCCACCCACCAGGCTTCCTGTGCTGCACCGTTTTCCTCTTGCAGGAGCTTGGTCGGGTCGTCAAGGCCACTGACTGCACCTGAGAGGTGGGGGGGCCAAAGCCACAAACGGGCTGCTCTCCCAGGTTGTACTCTCTGTTGCTGTGCAGCTTCAGCATCTCCCCATGGCCTACACATTTTTGTAGTTTAATTTATGCTTACACATCTTACACTCACACACATTTCTTTAATTCATCGATACACACCTAACACCACTGACTCTTTCCCTTTCTCCACACCCAACATTATTTTCTTACTAATTAAATAAACTAATTTGTTTTTTGCAACTTCTATGTGTGTGGACTCCCTATTATTACAAGCTTAAGCCAGGTTTGTAACAGATGGGGGTTCATCCAGAATCATCTTAGGTGTCCCTTAAGATCATTTCTTGTTAGTGTTTTTGTCAGCAGTTGGGTGTTTCTCTTCATTGGTAAGTAGTTCCTGTGCCCTGTGGGGAGAAAATAAATGTGGTGTGCTTTCAGTGTCACCTGTCGGCATTGTTGGTTAATAACTGCAAATTGTAAGCACTAATGTTAAAGGGAGTTCAACACACAGTGGTTTTCAGTTGCCCAGCAGAGAGGTTTAGTGCCTTGTCCACACCATAGGCCTAACAAATTCAGTAAGTGTTAGACTGGTGTATTTCAGAGCAAGCAATGTCATTGGAGCTAACGTTCCTGTTCGGACTATGAAACGGGGTCGGGTGACTGGACCCGTTGTCTGTTGTTTAAGTTTGTTATTTTTGTGTATTAGTGTGCTTAGAGCAGTTCATAGTTCGTATAACATATAGAACATCAAACATTTCCGTATTTGGTGTAATAACAGTAGCACAAGGTCGTCTCTGTTTGTGTCACAGGGAAGGATTAGCACTTTAATACTATTCAACATATTGGGTCAGTAGAAAAATAAACCATTACCATTAATAATATAAAAACCACAAAAAATATATTTTAAGGGATAAAATAGTGATTTTTGAGATTATTAAAATCATTTTTACATATACAGCAGTGGAGCCTGTGAGACCCCAAACAGTAAGGAAATAAAGCCAATGTTAACACAACAGTTAAGAATCCACATTATTCCAATAGTTAAGAGCCTATTTTTTTTTTCTGGATGGTGCTGAATGTTATTCATTCTTTTGTTATTAAACTGCTCATGTACCAGACTTCAGTTTTCCCAACTGGAGGAGGTCTTAAATCTCAGGCTCCCTCCAACAATGCTCAAACCATATGCATAAAAAAGAGAAACACGCAAGTAAACTAAGAAGAAAAAAAACCCCATCTAAGACACAACATGCATGCAAAATAAGAATCTAAAACATAAGTAAAATAGTGCAAATAAAATAAAGGAGTAAAATATAATATACATAAAATAAAATAGAATACTCTAGTGAGAAAATATACAGCACATACTTGTGAACAGGTAGTAAGATAAATATATTGTGTTAACAGTGTAAAACAGAAGAAATGAATATATATAAGGAGATGTAAACAATGGTAAAGTGTATAAGTGCAGTAGTAAAGTGTTCAGTGATGAGCTTGGTGGCGTAGGACTGGATGCTCCAGACCCTGCCAGATGGCAGCAGACAGAACAGTTTGTGGCTGGGGTGATTGGGGTCAGATGCTTAGTAGATGTACTGTTCTTCATAAGGAGCAGCCTCTTTATTTCTGTATGGGCTTGAAAACAACTTGATATGTGACAATATCTCCATTTTAGTAAGTACGTCTTTACTGCGTTTCAGTCATTCAGGGGACATCCCGTTCGTCTTAGTGCCGTATTGTCACCAAAGGTATCATTGAAGAATAAAATGAATTCACAGGGGTGCACACCTGGATATAAGGAAAGAGAACCATGTGTCTCACCAGACCCAGCTGGCGACTCAGGTGACTCAAAGAACTTTATTTTTCACTCAAATGGCTTTCTATCTACAGCACACATAGGGATGTTTCCAATGGTTTTCAGTCACTGGCAAAATTTCAGGATCCCAGTTTTCATGTGTATATTTTAAAGTGTTTACAATAAATTCAAATAACCATGAACAACATTTTAAGTAACGTATTTGTGATGTATTTTGTCAACCTTGACTAAGCTTGGGCTAATTTTCAGGTCACAAAATGTACTAAAAAATGCTGCAATGACCTAAACATCTGTGCACACAAAATCAGCTCAAATAGGCTGCAAAGAAATCCCCATTTATTTGATAATATTTGCTAAATGCGGCAAGGAATCCTAAAAAGAAGAGTTTGTCAGTTAACTGCATATTTTAAGACTGTTGCTGTACTTCATAGTGATTTTCTTTTTTATTGTTTTTGGAGTAAACTCCCTGCTGGAGCTACTGCACTACAACCAAACACTGTTATCAGGAATAGCCCATGATAACAGTTGCCATTCAGACTTACTTTACTGCCTCTGACTGCATCCCATCACTGTTTGATAAGAGTGCTGCCCTCAGTGACACAGTGCCAAAGGCTCATTTGCCGCTGAACTGGGTCTTGTGCTAGTGTTGTCATCCAGGGGACAGCTGGGCTAAGGCCATACCAAACACTGTTATCCCTCTTATTTGGTTTTGTTTGTATTGCACCACTTGAGTCTTCTCTACATTGTGCCTTTATTTGCTTTATTTCAAGCTGCCCACTTGGTACCTTTTAGACCTGTGTGATATAATTTCAGAAGAGGGGGAACCACATTATATTATTCATAGAGATATTGAATAAATGTTTACTTCACACTTCACAGGCAGCCTGCAGCTACGTCACTGCTGTCTACTGATTTGACCCCAGATTCGCGGAATCTTGAATCTTACAAATTTCATTTCATTCAAGTTTGGATCCCAAAATATGACAAAAATCCCACATTTTACTATTTGCATATTTTGTTTGCTTTTAAGATGTTAACAAAATAATCACACATTACAATAAAACAAATAATCACTAATGATGATGTGTTGTTGATGTGTTGCACACAATGTGCAAGATCAACACCAATAGTGAATCTTGCTTCACCTTTATAGATCTCCATCATGTGAAAGCAGAGTCAGTGTTAATAAGATGGTGACAGCAGTAATGGGTCCTTTACTTGCTTTCTTTACTGTGAGGCTTTTTTCAGTTTGTCATACAATAAAAAACCTCTCCCTTTGCCTTCCTCAACTTCAACCCACACATCAGACCAAAACAATCATGGGCCTCATGGAAGATTGAGGGATTCTATTATTCTATTATTCACGAGTATCTAATTATGCTTTTGACATGTTTTTCCCCTTCTGTGTTTTTTCCATCCAACATCATCATTAACCTGCTCTAACAAATACTGGCCTTCCAAATATGTAAGAACATACTTTTTAAAAACTCCCTTATAGATACAATTACATTTTATTGTCTTTATCAAAAAAAGGGGAACGATATGGCTGATGTACCCATGTACATGCCTAAGTGAAGCTGTGTGCAGTCTCAGCATCTGACATATATTTGCAATGAAATGCATGTTGTTGAATATTTAACAAAGTATATATATATATATTATTTTTTTTTTTTTTCCATTTCAGATCATGTGTAGTTTACTGTGAGACTCATTATTTATATGACATTGTTAAGCTACTGTATTTGTGCCTTCTGCATTTCAGTTTTAAGGTGATGGTTTTTTTTGCTTGTTTTGCAGCTGATTCACTGAACCTGATTCTAGGGCAGAGTCACTGTCCCAAAGTTCACTGTCCTCACAGTATGAAGTTATGACCCCAGTTGAAGGTAACAGTCACCCATAAAAATGTTCTCAGTTCTTATTATTCTTCTTTACTTTTTGCAAAACATTGGCAAAATCAATTAACACATTCTCAAATGAACTGTTGATTATCAGAATGCATTAACAGACTTTTTACGCTATAATTCAAATGGCCATTGCTTGGTATTACACAATAATTCACTTTGCAACAAACTACATTATGTGCATATTATAATACTGTTATACATTATCTGGAAATACCTTTTCCTGAAGTAGAATGGGAACAGCTTGAAAAAGTCACCCAGGCTGTTTCTGTATTCAAGACACATTTTATTCAGAATGGGTCTGAGTGTAAGTACAAGAGTTTATATTTTTGAATAAAAAAATATCACCAATAAATTCACAAAGCCCTCCACAAACCTCTTTTATCCACTTTACGGCAGCTACTGGAAATGGCCATTTCTGCATTCCTGATCATAACTACAAAGGTTTTATAACCTGGATATTGTGAATATGCAGATATGAAAAATACAAACTAAGCCAGCCCAAAGGTTTGTGTGAGATACAGTGTAGTAATACAGGACTCCCTGTGGATGCAGGTTTGTGGGGGCTTTTACCAGATGCTAAGTTGTGATACGCGCAGTGAAAGCTGGGGTGTTGGCCATCATGTGGACAGTTTAGTGCTTGTCATCAGGGGCGGGGAGTTTCTCAAGCGTGGGCTCCACGCCCCAGATCTCACGAGCATACTCGGTAATGGTGCGATCACTGGAGAACTTGCCACATCCGGCAATGTTGTAGATCACCTTCTTGGTCCATTCCTTGGGGTTCTGATGCGAGGATGAAAATGATTGATAAGTGAGTCATAAATTCAGTGATCATTAAGATTAGCTCTCCTTCCATTGGTGGTGATACTCATAATACACCCATACTAATTAAATTCATATTAGAAATGCATAAAAGACCTCTTGTGAACCATTTCTTTTTAATTACATACCTTGTAAAGAGCATTGACTTTCTCCTGGCATTTAATGTAGTCTTCGTAGTCAGCAAAGACCTTAAATCTGTGCAGAAAAGGATGCAATTAACTAAAGATGTATACAACAGATAGACTGTATAGAATAATGTAAATGCATATGGTGTTTTTTGTGTGCATGTGTGCATTTGTTTGTGTTGAGTACTGAACGTTGGTGTGCATGCAAAAGGCTGTGAGTTGTTTTGTCTTCTTCACTCCTTTTCTAGCACCAGCATGCAAGTTTATACAAGTTCCTATTTGTATGTGTGTATGCATGTGTGCACCTCAGGCTGTTAATGTTAGATGTGTCTTTACCTGTCATGATGCATCAGCATGTTGACAATTTCTTTAAACAGGTCAGGCTGCTTTGGGCTAAAGAAGCCTCCGGCAATCTGGTCAATAGCCTGCTTGAGCTCAGGCAGGCGATTGTAATATTCTTCAGCGTGGTATCTAAGCAGGACCGAAAATAAATAATATGCGCATTCAGAAAAACAGTAGCACATGCAGGCCACTCCTTTTAGTGTAGGAAACCTTAGCTTGAGCAGAGAAAACACTTGAATCTGGTGGAAGTGGTCAATACCAAAACCTCTGGGAGGGACTGCAAAACTGCTGGATTTTCAGAACACATGGAGCTGACTGCATGGATATCAAAAAGTCTTGACAGTTGGATTATTTTGGACCTATTTCACCAAATGGATCTGATAACAGACAAAGATGAACCCTTTTCCTGCGTCTGCTCTCTTTGATGTCCCCCTGTGGGATTAGGTCAAGGTCAAATTATTTTTGAGTTTGTAGACAAATATTTTGAGAAAGCTGTATATCACCTTACTTAAATATGAAAAAATGTGTGGTGAAGCAGTGGTATCACAAGGTGAACTCATTCTACTGGCTGCAGAACAAAATACGCTTGAGGGAGAATTTGAAAATGTAAATACAGCGTTTGGACAGATCAGGGTTCGTTCCTTACCCTTTCTGGTCAAGTGCGTCAACATCATCCACCCTCATGCCGAAGATGAAAAAGTTCTCCTCGCCAGCCTCCTCGGCCATCTCAACGTTGGCTCCATCCATGGTACCGATGGTTAGAGCGCCGTTCAACATGAACTTCATGTTGCCGGTGCCAGAGGCCTCAGTGCCAGCTGTGGAGATCTGCTGTGACAGATCAGCTGCGGGGATGGCTGAAAGATGACAGAAGTAGAGGGTTGATGACTCTTTAAAGCATTTTGAGTTTGTGTTTTATGCTGTGTCTCAAATAAATCCTGACTGGGGACATCTGCAGAGGAGGAAATGATGATGAGCATGAGAACAGATAGAGAGAGAGAAAATAGGACAATCGTTTGCTAATTACCTCTCTCTGCAAGTGTGACTCTGTAGTTCTCCAAGAAGATGACTTTGAGACGGTCTCCAACCACAGGATCATTGTTGACCACCTCGCCAATAGCTGTGATCAGACGGATAATCATCTTGGCAGTGTGGTATCCAGGAGCAGCCTGCATGAAAGGAACAGTTAGAGAAATAATAATGACTTGATTGGATTAATCTGAACGAATTTAACCTGAGCTGTGAGAGTGAGTTTGTTTTTAAAGCCCAGTTTTATGCGGTTCAACTACAAACCTTTCCTCCAATCATGACAGTTCTTGGAGTCCACTGCTTGTTAGGCTCCTTCTTGATGCCTGGCAGGGATATGAAGAGATTACAGGACTACGGTGTATGTATAAATTCTGACACACACAAAATCAGTTGTGAAATCCTCCTAAAGACCACAATATTTGATTCTAAACATATACTTACGGTTGTAGTAGGTGATGATGTGCAGACAGTTGAGCAGCTGTCTCTTGTATTCATGGATTCTCTTGACTTGAATGTCGAACATGGAGTTTGGGTTGATCTTTACCTTGTAGTGCTCCTCCAAGTGCACAGCAAACTTCATCTTATTTTCCTACATTATCAAAACATTGTAACTTTATTACATAACAGACAAGGTCTTCTACTTCAACTTCTGGTTATATAAGACACATATTCAGAATTTTTGTAAAATAATTATATAATAGCACAATCAGATGTGAAAATATATGCTCCTTGACTTTCATATTACTGGTGCAGAGGCGTTAATTGTATGTTACCGATTGTATGTACAGTAAATCATGGAACAATCTGTTGTATGTGACCTTTAAGGAACAAATTGCTTGATGTGGAATATGTGTCATCTCTCTCCAGGGCTTTTGTGCTATTGAGCAACAACTGGATTTAAATGACCAGCTATAATAAATTAGTAATATCTATTCCGTTGTATCTACTTAGCTTAAAACATATTATAGTGTCAATTACAAACCGACACATCAACTGCAGAGCTGAAATAGAATAATAAATGAATTACTTCACCTGCTTCACTTTGGCAACATCACGAATGAAAGCGTCATCATTCACGTACTTGCAGAGACCCCTCAGCTGGTCGAGGTCACGAATGAAGTCCTCACCAATTCTCTATTAAAAAAGAATGAGATAAAGTCAATAAAAGGTACTTCAGCTACCGGTGTTATTTGTGTGAAGCGTTAAAACACAGCTGACCTCGGCGATGACCTCAGCTAGCCCGGGGTTGCACATAACCAACCAGCGGCGAGGAGTGATGCCGTTGGTCTTGTTTTGAAACTTATGTGGCTCCATTTCATAGAAGTCCTTGAAACTGCAGGCAGAGTGATGCGTTATATATCAAAACACACAGTTGATACTGCAGCAGGCTGGGGATTTATAGAACAGATACTACTACATACAGCACATGTAATGTATTTTAGTGTTATCGATGATTTACTACTATAGAGTATTACAGGCAAATTTTAGGGACATACACAGTAGCTTTGAGGATGTCAGAATGAATCTGGGCCACGCCGTTGACAGCATGGGAACCAACAATGCACAAATGAGCCATGTTGATCCTTTTCTGTCCCCCTTCCTCAATGAGGGACATACGGCGCAAACGATCGTGATCACCAGGATACTTAGCAGCAACTCTCTGCAAAGTTAAAAAGAACGCGAGACAAAAAATAACTCATGAGTCACATTTTATTGTATTTTATTTAGCTTGCCGAAGCATAGATTTCCATCATCATACATATTAAAGTAGGTCAACACAGCTATTCTAAAAGTTAGTTAGTACATAAGTAAATAAATGAAACTCAGTGTACTATTATGCAGGTCTGGATGAACTCCAATTCATAACCTGCCCACCACAGAATTATTTCTCCCTGTATTCAGCAGGAACGTGGCGCATGAAGCTTAATTCTGAAAAGCCAATAAATAACATTTTGTTCTTGGACGTTTACAGTACAGCATTTAGGTCCTCATGCTAAACTTAAAAGCAATTCCTTGCATTTCAGTATGATTTTCTGCAGTCCAACCTTACCTACCAAGAGTAATCCCTCATCCAAATTCAATGATTGCACCAAACGGACATTATGTACTTTCCTTAACTTGTACCTTGTGTTCAACTTTGCAGATACAAGTACAGAGAGATATAAGCAAGACTTTATTACACTGGTATGGTACAGAGAACATTGACAGTGTGTGCTTCCTCTGCTACAAAAGGTAAGGTGGAGTACATTGAGTACACAATGTATGCAGCACATTATGGAAGTGACAATATGTTGCAATGTGCAATACTAACCTCCAGGTGGCGACGGTTGATCTCATAGACAATTTCCAGGTGACGAGGCAGCAGATGAGCAAACAGGTCGACTGGCCAGCGCTCCAGAGCTTCAGGAAGGACGGTGTGATTGGTGTAAGCACAGGTTTGCACACAGATGTCCCAGGCCTGAACACCAGCAACAGAAAATACATAAATATATTTTACTGTGCAGTTCATTGTGAAAAAAACATACTTGAGAAACATTGTAAATAATTATTTCATGTTATTATTTCTCTGTGTGGTGGTTAACTACTCTAAAACGGTGATTCCAATCCAGAACACTGCAAATTAAGACAACATGAAGCAAACCAAGAAAAAGTGTCACAGTTTTAAACACTAAAATAAGTTACAAATTTGAAAACTAAAACTTTGAAAGCTACAGAAAAATTCAGTTCTGCTGTTACGTCACTGTTGCTCTTCCTCACCTTGTCCCATTGAAGTTTCTCTTCATCAACCAGAACTCTCATCAGCTCAGGAATAGCCATGGCTGGGTGAGTGTCATTCAGCTGGATGGCAACCTGAATATGCAGAACATTATTAGACGTCAATACAGAATTACAATACGCCATAAAGTGCTTTGTAGATGCTGTTCATTTCAACTATTCTCATAAGATGCAATAAAACCCACCCACAACCTGTTCAACACACTGACAGAGGCAATTTAACAAAAGCACAGAGAGAACATCAGGGGGAAATCTTTTCATTTTTGACAGAAACTATTTTGTTGAGTTTTTCGCTTCACCTTGTCAGGCAGTTTGCTGAAGTCTGTGCGAGCAATCTCCCTGGAGCCAAACTTAGAGACCTTGAAACGACGGATGATGTCTTGCAGGGTGGCAGATACCACAAAGTATTCCTGCTTCAGACGGAGCTCCTTTCCTTCAAAGAACTGGGGATGAAGACACATATTTGTCTGTCTCTGTTCTGCAGGCAAACATGAATAGATTTTTTATCCATTTAACATAGCCTTTTGCATATTTCTGACTGGTATTCACCCATGAAAAGCTGAGCTCTTTTTTATTCAAATAAAAATAATTCTAAATCTAATGTAAAAAGAAAGTGGTCGGACAGCTGCAGTAGCTCTACTGTAAATCTAACATCTGTAGTACAATGATGATGCAATTATAATGAATTTATAGAAACATCAAACACCCATCTATAATATTCAATTATATGCTAATGCAAGTGTATTACATCTGTCCATATGTTGTGTAAATGTGCCATTCCCTTAAGCAGCTATTTAAGATATTTATGGAAGTTGAATTCAGTGTTTGTTTAATTCAAAATTTATATTTTTTTCATCCTCCGAAAAGCAATTCACATTTAATTTCACATTTATTAAGCTACAAAATGGTAATGTGATGTCTTCAATGACCTGAACAATAATATGAAACTGAGAGAAGGAGTCACATTGGAGAAACTGGAATCTTTGTGAAATTCCAATTTTTTTCATTTTAATCAGTCAATTAGTCAACTAATTGTTTCAGGGCTTCTATATTGTTAATAGAAATAGATGGAGCGTGGTGGAGCAGCAGTGTAACACCGACTGAACTGAATTCAAATAAAGATGGAATATCTGGTACACCACCGTTTCTTCTCTCACTCGCACTGACATAAATTACTAGACCTGACATGAGATATAGCTCGAGCTAGATGGTTATCTCCCCAATCCTCCGTCTTCAGCCTTCAGGGAGTCAGCACATGGTGGTCAGCTCTCATGTCAGCTATTAAAGACTGCTTCAGAGAAGGCTGAAAGACAGCAGCTCTAGCTGAAGACAAAGGTGGAGTCCAAATTATGGAAATCCATCTCTGAGCTGAGTTAGATAAGCCCTACAGTCATACAGCAGCCATACAGTTCACAGCTCCTAGAAGGTGCTACTATTTCCTCTAATCCATCTTTATATGTGCATGGCTATTCTGTGAGTGCAGTTCTGTATAGTCCTGTTTTCTTACATTGTCATTAGGATACAGCACGCGGGAGATATTTTCAGCCAGGTTTCTGTCCAAAACAGCCTGAATGTAGCCACCAACATTGACTGTAAGAGAAAAGAAAATGTAAAAACTCCTTTCATTCATTCTCATTTGACAACTGTTGCATGATTTAAGCGTTTGAGCTCTACCCGACACGTACAGTCTTTAAGGTTAAAGTCGCAGGGTGCCTTCGCAGACCACAGCCTCATCGTGTTGACAACGTTGTTTCTGTAGCCGGGGACAGGGGTGTCATATGGCAGAGCCAGCACTACCTGCCAAGATCATCAAGGGAAGACAGACATTTGAAATAGATGAATACATCATCACAAAAATCCTCTTTCTATTATTATTCATATTAATTTACTTTAAATCATATTTTTTTACCTGAGTGTCAACCCATTTGACACCATCGGGGTGATGCTCAGTCCTGCCATAGAAGTGCACTGGACGCATGTACTCAGGACGTGCCTTCTCCCAGGGGTTGCCATAGCGCAGCCAATCATCAGCCTCCTCGACCTGGATAATGACATACATTTATATTGAGGGGAAAAGGCATTCATTAGGTGAGTGATGTCTGCTGAGCCAGACACAGAAAATGACAAGGAACAGATAATGATAAAGCAAACTTATCCAGCAGGTTATTTAAGGTGAAAAAGAAACACTAGCAGCTATTCTCACTCACTGAAACAAGAAAAATAAAGTTTTTTAACAACATGAAGACAGCAATAAAGATGTCGAAATTGATTATGTCTAACCTGCCAGCCATTGACGATTTTCTGATTGAAGATACCAAATTCATAGCGAATACCGTAACCGTAGGCAGCCAGACCCAGTGAAGCCATGGAGTCCAGGAAACAGGCTGGAAACCAGCACATGAAAAAAGCAGATCAACCCTGTACTAGCTCTTACATAAAACAATGCATTATTTAAGTCATCCATATGCCCGTAAGAAGTGCGAAAAGATGCTTACCGGCAAGGCGGCCCAGGCCACCATTCCCCAAACCAGCATCTTCCTCCATGTCCTCCAATTCCTCCATGTCCAGACCCAACTACAGAGGACAGCAGAACACAACACGGACTAATGCAACGGTCATTTTGAGTCAATAGTTGATCAATAGTTGATCACAGTTACAAGAGGAATAAATTAAGTGTTTTTGTCTCACCTGGTATGTGGCCTCATCACAAGCGTTCTCCAGTGCGAGGTTCACCATTGTGTTCTGGAGGGTGCGGCCCATATAGAACTCAAGGGAGATGTAGTACACACGCTGCAATTTGGGAAGAAGGGGGAAATTATTAAAATTAAACTGAATGAACAACCAGTCTTTTGAACACTAATGGAGATACTTTAGTGTTACTGTAGGATTACAGTTACAGGAAGGTCCCTGCAGCAGCATGATGGATTCAAATTTGGAAGTGACCTGTGAAATCATATGCCAAATGTCACAATAATATCCACCCAAGGCTGTCAGAGAAACCTTCATGATTTAGCTTCATGGTTGGGAGAGTATAGAAATGTGCCACCTGAGCCTGTGTTTAGCCTTTGCCATTTAGTTGTTTTTTTTTTTTTTTTTCCCTCACATGGAGGGGTGGACACAGGCTGAGGTGGAAAGGCGGAGGCGAGGAGAGAAGAGAAGGGACAGGCACACAGATTGCTTTGGGTATTACATAACACCAACATTTTGGCCCGGGTAAAAATAGCTCCTGTAGAGGTCGCTGTAAAGGTCAGGATGAGCCTGATACCCTTTCATTGTGGAGTTCAGGTCTGGAGCGATAGGAGAAGTGGTTCAGATAGATGTGTAAAATAATCATGAATACAAGTGACAGCGCCCTATTACTGGGTAGCTAACAGGATCTCTTGAATTATATATGACTGTGTGTTCCAAATTGTATCTGACTTCAATCCTTGTTTCATCTCATTATGCTGATATTTTTTTCCCCAATAATGCATATTAGCAATGTCAAAAATGACTCTTGTTGTAACAGTAACTTTGCAGTACGTGCTCATACATGCAGCACAAAACTCCGAGAGCTTGGATGTCCTTCCTTTTTTGTTAAGAACTTTAAGGGATTCACCTTTGACCTTTCAGTCTACGGCACCGGAACAAAGTGTTATACGTTGGAGATCAGATGGTTTCTGAGTTAGAAGTTGCAGCCTATCATAAACAGTTTCTGAAAACTAGCTCAATGTGAGCAGTAAATGTCTCCCTACTGAGATTAATACTTGAGGACTTTAGCACTAAAGCTATTGAACAATAACCCCGCAGAGTAAGGTGTTAAGAAAAGAAAAATGAGCCAGTTTATCCAGTAGAGTTTTGAATGATCTTGCAAGAAACACTTTTTTCCTGGTAAATAAATACAATTGAGACTGAGATTCACTCTTCCTCTGAACCCTCTATTGTAATTACACACAGTTTGTGTGACATTTTAAAGCAATAATGTGGTGCAGTTTGCAATTACGCTGCTTTATTCTCGTGACGACAGCTTCCTATTGTTCTTTTAAGGTTTTTTCCATAGCTGATAGTTAATAACACTGCAGCTGCTGGGATATAGCTTTCCTGATAGACTATGTGACTGCTTATATATGAACTCAGGTGCCCTCTGAGGCATGCGCTCCTTTAACACAAGTAAAGGCTATGCGCTTCATGGTCAGACAGGATAGGAACAGAAGGTCATGGAGAGGTGTAATATTTCAACACACTATAAGAACGGCAGCATACCAGCAGAGTGCTAAGACCCGGTGAAGTTTAAATGTCATGACTTGGAATTACACTGACATGGAAAGTACAGTTGAAGAATAGAAAGCCCTTGCTCCTATGACAATGATTCAAGCCCTTTGTTTAAAATGTCAGAGGTATTTCTTGAAACAATATAAGATTCAGGTTATGGCCCAGAATTTTAATGAAAACACTGACCACTGTGTATTGGATAGGCAGTGCTGTTCACAATGCAACAGACCTCCATAAATATCCTAATCAGTGAACAGTGTTACTGTTCAGGCCATGGAATAGCAACTTTAAAGAAATGATATTGAGATATAATATAATTAATATATAACTGACTTGAACTTACTTTGGGATCTTTCTCATAGTAGTGCTGCTGGGTTCTGATCCACCTGCCAATCAAGTGTTCCCGCACAGTGTGGGCAAGGGCAAAGTAGTAATCCCTTCTGGTTGCCACATTTCTGTCCTTGACCAGCGTAAAGTGGAGATGTCTGTTGAAGCTCTGCTTCAGTTCTGCAACATTTTCAACACCGGCGAGGCCTCGCACCGAAATCTGTTTCTTTCTATCATGGTCAGACAAGGGTTTAGACATGGTGGCACAAGTTGTAGCAGCTCAGGGCGCTGACTCTGGAAGAATGTGCAGTAAACAGTAGGACAGCAGGCACACACTACCAGGCCCAGTGACACAACAAGAGAGGCACCCACACCAACATGCTCAGGTTCAGCATTTTAAAGGCACAACTATGAATATTAAGTAGAGGGTGGAGCATATTTTATATATATGGTAAAGGGTGGGGCATATGTTGGAGATAGGGGTTAAAAACTTTTCAATTATAAGACACATGAATAACGAAGGGGACAATTTTGGATCAAAGATATAAGATTAGCGTCATTACGTGGCGTCTTAGAGGACAATGACTTCATTTATAGTATATCTATTCATCATAAACTAGGGATGAAGAAAGTTGAATTAGTTTCCATCTCCTTTTTAGGATTTTTTTTGATACACTGGTCAAAACAACAATTGCTACCTGATCAAGGCATTAGGAATAATCTGAATTTTACTATTTATTTACTCTTTCTATTCTCTGTCATGCTGTTTTATAAAGCATGAATTTAATCCATTTACAAAGGTGACAACCTTCAATGATCTGAGTGGTCCAGCATTTTTTATTATTATTATTGAAATGATAACAACATGAAAAATCTGAATATCATTTTTTATACATTTTTCAGTATGTAATTTCACTACTGCCCAGTGTAAAGTACTGTGTGATATTGCAGAAGAAACACATGCTGATGAGAATATTTGGCAGCTACAGTGGCTAACTTGTTTTTCTCCCCATAGTTTGGCAGGAGGGCCTTGGCCAGCAGATGGTAACGGTGCATCAAATTTTTTTAAATGAAATTTGTTACATCTAAAAAAGCAAAGCATTGCAAATTGTAGGGTCACATTTCCTGCATTTGAGGGATTCTTTTTGTTTTAGAAATCCACACTGCAGACACTGCATCAGGACACACCTTTACTTTGGCCTGCTCTGAAACCCAAAGAGAAGTGTTGCCATGTTTACCATTTTCATGCTACTGTGTTACTTCACAAGTACTGTACGTAGTGGTACTGTAAGTAGTTATAAACCAGTGATCCCGAGTCTGTGTAGATCACATCTGTTCAAGAGCCTGGAGCAACAACAGACACAAAATCAGTTGCAGCACAGCTTCTAAAACCCACTCTATTTTCAGTTATCACTCTAGCAAGCCAAACTATCATGAAGTCTTGCCCTTCTATAAATAGTAACTCTGACCCAGTCCCAAAGGCCATGATATTTGAAAGGCATATCTTGTTAATGTCAGCAAGAGCCGGCAGACAACACAAGTATATTACTATGAGTCGGACCACAGCATAAGGGGAAGGAAGGCAGTGTTTGCTGAGCTTTTCCCAGTGGGATGCAGCACGACATGCTTACCATTATCGTGGTAAAAGGGGGTTTCTGTCTTTGGACTGAAATGGGTTAAAAGCAGGATGAAAGAGTGACTGCTACTTTAGTGTCAAGATTCATTGGATGCACTGCACTTTGAATAATAAAATATTGGGAGTAATCACATCTCTCAACCACTTGCCACTGCATGATTGGAGAAGATATAAAAGGTGCTTCTGTCAAAAACACCACAACAGCGGGATAGCACCCTAATATAAATTAAATTGAAGGTATTAGTTGAAGTGGCCATCATTGCCATGTCTGCCTCTTTTGAAGAATTTTTAGAACTTACACAGTACATAAATGCTTTCTACACCATTTCCTGTTATGTTCCTGTTAATGTTCCTGCAAGCCAAATGACCCCCAGAACCGAGGAACCATCACACAACAAATGACAGAGATTGAAGCTGGCGTGCCCCCGATTTGTCCATTATGATGAGTAAATTATGTTCTTACATGTCTACTGGCTCTTTTGTCAAATGGTACATCAAGCATTTCAAGACCACACTGAATGAATGCACTGCCTGATGGAAACTGTGAAAATATATATATATATATTCTTGATGTGAAGGCAAATTTTCAACAACCACTGGAATTGTCAGGACAGTCTTTCCTCTAAACCAGGTCCATGTGCCAGCACAACGTGACAGCAGTTTATTTTTTTTCTTATCTCTTTATTTTTTATCAACAGTATCTGACAATTTGTATCTGTCTGTCTTTTCAGCTAACTCAGTTATTTACGATGTCTCCATCATAGAATCAGGAAGCGCATGAAAGTTTAATTAATTTTAATTTTACCCCCTAGAGAATATTAAGTCAATTAACTCTGACGTTAATGAAATCTCTGATTGGCCAACAGTAACCACAGTTACCAAGGTGCCTGTGTTTTCTGGCAGGCATTACAAAAGGGTGTAAAAGGCAACTGATAGACTGCAAACTGGAATTTATGTGGCAATTTTGTTTGCTTTTTCTATCATAACAAAACAAATAGACAGACAAGATGGGGAAACAAAGAGGGACTTGATCTACAGTATGTGTGTAGGCATAGCAGGCAGTAAAATGGGGAAAGGAAAAAGACCCTTACTGTAAAATATAAAATACTATTTGTTGTGAGTTAAATTACTCAACGGTACATACAAGTCTAGCTGAGATAGTTGATTAACTGACTAGCCAACTGACACAATGTTAATTGGCAACTATTTTGATAATCATTGAAGCCATTTTTTTTATAATAATACCAACAATTTTGTGGTTCCAGCTTTTCTAATGTAAGAATTTGCTTTTTCTTTAAATAATATTTAATTATTTTGATAATAAATTTGAGGTTTAAACAACTGTTTTGACAAAAAAAAAAAAAAAAAATGATGAATGTGTCACTTTGGGCACTAGGTACTGCAATTGTAATGACTTTGCTCACTATATTCAGAAGCTTTACAAAATAAACAATCAATCGATTAATCAAGAAAATAATCAGCAGAATAATATATAAATTATAATAATCCATAATGAGAATAATCATTAGTTGCAGTCCTATAGAAAAATAGTTCAAAATTTGCTTCACCTCTACTCGGCAGCAAAATTCTGCCTCTTAATAAATGCATGAGTAATAATAACATAATGATATTATACAAAATAGTAGCCATATTTCAGTACTTACACTTTTAATACTAAGTACATTTTCCTTTTACTTAAGTAACATTTTTAAAGCAGGAATTATACTTGTAGTATTCTTACAGTGTGGTATTAGTACTTTTACTTAAGTAAAGGATACGTCTTCCACCACTGGTTTTGGGTACATTGCCTATTGATCTGGTCTGTTTTTGCTTTTTGCTCATTAAGAGCTCTGGCACTGAACAACAAAAGCTGGGACGACTTTTGTTTTTTCAGTACTTTAGTCTTCCAAATATGAAGCTGACATTACGGCCAAACATCCCTTCACACAGTTGTAAATGTATCTGAAGATGTCACACAGAATAATGTGTTACATTTGCAGGTGTAATCTGTGTCTCACAGCTCCATGTCCCAAAAATCATGTTGCATTGCATCCTTTTCATAAGCAGTCGATTTTTTCTTTTATTGATGCTTTTGTCTTTCTTCTTTTTTTTCTCTCAGTATTTTTGCGTTTGGGTAAAGGAAGGAATTATTCTTTTATTTCCACAACATCAGGATTCAGGAGTCATGGGATTAGCTCCAGTGGAAGCAAATCATGAAAAAAAATAGAAAGGAGACTTGTCAGAATTTTGAAGAAAAAAGGTTGATGGCTAGTTCACCTGAGGTTTCATTAGTTCAATGTGAGATTCAGTAAAAAACTAATAGGTTGCACAGGGTATGTGGTCCAGGGAAAAACTGATAACACACTTTAAATAAGGCGTGTTATTCAGATTGTGTGTCAGTTCACTTGTCTACATTCAATATACGCTGCTGCTGCCCAAACATGTACTTCACAGTGGCTAAGCAGCCAGATAATTACATATCAAGTTGATCTGGCTGTAATTCTCTTTTACTCACTCTCTTGCCTCCTTCACACATTGACTCCCAGACATCAACATTGTTGCACACAGTCTGTTGTGGGAAAGCTGTTTCTTTTTTTTCCTTAAAGAGAATGAGCATCTTTGTTTACATCTCACCAAAAGTTGTGGACTTAAGGTATTACACCTACTGCTTGGCACAGATTCATATCTGCAAATGAAGTTGCAGCAAGCAATTCTTACAAGACCTCAGTGTTTTCTCATTATACTATATTGAATTTAATTAAGTTACATAATTAAAAATATAATAGTCTAAAATGTAGAATCTGAACGTGTTATATTCATTTCCATAAACCGTGAAATCATTTATCTCCAGTTTCCCTGCAATGATTTCTAATAATGACAGACAAGATAAGTATTATTGTTTTTTTTTTTTTTTTTTTATGTGTGTAATATAATTTTATCTCTGATGGTGGAAAAGGGCATTTACTCCACACTGAACATTTCTGTTGTGTAGAGTTAAAAAGGAGATATGTGTGAAGAATACTAATCATCTGATTTGCATTGCATTTCTTGCTTGCAATGAATCATGGCAGAGTTGGTTCATAGGGACATTGTTAAGTTGCAGTGTTTTACTCAGGTCAAACACTTCATTTTGTCTGTCTGTGAACCTGTCAACATGAGGCCAGCACAGGAGGAATACTGTCACCTGGTGGTCCATCTGGTAATGTCACATTGAAAACCACCAGGTTTGCTCTGCATTAAGTATACCTGCAAAGAAAACACAACACTAGCCACTGCACCTGTTAGGTGTGAACATTATTATCTGATTAAGTATTTTACTCCACAGATTTTACACATGAAGTTATTTTTCACAAGGAGTACTACTTAGCCTGTGAAAAGATGTCTAACGTCTTCTGTTGCTCTGGCAGAGCATACATTTGAAATATATAACCTTGATGAGGTTTCATGAAAGACTTTCGTGGAAGATCCAGTTTTTTTACTCTATTTTTTTTTAGCTTAACCCATGCTACGGACTAAAAATCAGAATATCTTAGCCTCTGCTGCTTCTATTTTAATCATTCAGTTTTTAATCATTCTCTTGTGAGTCCCCTAACGTTATGAAAGTGAAATACTAAATTGCTGGAATACACCTTCAATACAGAGAAGTTGTCAATGTGTTACAGGTATCAGAATATTTGTGTAACATTTTTTCAGGTTTCTTCAAAGAAAATTTACATTTTCCTCTCTATGACAATCCCCGAAGCACAGGGAAATGTTCAGTGGATATTAAGGGAACAGATGAGGATTTGCAGGAAAGCATCAAAATTAATTCTTTGTCCTTTATCCTTTTAAGAGTCACATGCCATCCCCCTTGTTATCAAAATGACCAAAATGCATCCCCCTTGTCAACCTGCCTGACTCATTGATCCTTAACTGACTGAGGTTTGTTCAAGTTAGAATGTATGTCCAACCATGGCTCTGATAATATCAGTAGTAACTGTGCTGTGTATTGATAAATCAATCTTTCTGTGGTGCCAAAGTAGCAGAACGATTTGTAATTGCACTTTTTTCTCTCAGTCCCACCTTTCTGTCAGTTTTGTCTTGGATCTATTATATTCTCTAAACTAAATACTATAAATACTCAATTCTATACTATATTGTAGTCTATATACTCTACAGAGTAGTGTCACCTTCGTGATCAAACTGACAAGTAGCAATGTGTAGTCACAGAAGAGTGATAGGATCATAGAGAAACACTGATGCCTGTAGTATAATATTCCTATAATATTTCTATGATCATTCTTTGCTACTAAAAATACATCCCCAGACCAAGCCACCTTTGAAACTAAATATTTTCTGGTAAGGATTTTAATAATTGTATAATTTATGTTTGATTGATTACTACACCATATTATTAAAATATAATTCATATAGTTATAGTTTGAATTATATTATTATTACTTAAAACCTGATCTGCTTCACAAATCCAACATTAACATAAATAACTAATTGCTCATCAATATTTCATCCAAGTTCACCCATTAATCATATTAACACACTATTGCAAAGAAATTTATGTAAACCCAGTTTAGCTTTTAGCCAATTGGGTACTCTCAGACTTGCTATTAGACCTTGTTTACTTGCACTGCACTTCTGCTGACTCTATGTTATCTGGTTTGTTTTGAATATTAACTGCTTAATTGTACTGAGCAAACTGCTTGAACTGCACAACAAAGTGTATCACAAAAACTGCACAAGCCTCCGTAATGTTATTAGCTGGTGGACGAGTGTTCTTCAGATCAAAAGAATAACTTGCCCATCCCAAAGAGCACATTCAATAACACACATGCTTTCGTAAGTCCCGAGGGGTTTCTCATAATACGAATGTTGTTCAATATTCTATTGCAATTGTGGATATGTATCTCTGCACAACAGATGAGCACCTGTATTTCCTCACGGAGGCCGCAGAGCTTCACTCTGCCTTAGACCAGAACAAAAATCAATAATTGCCTTGGACAGGTCACTAAAACACACACTGTTTGGTAAGGTTTTGTGGGAGAAGAAATACCACTGAAGTTCACAATAAAAGATTGTACTGGACATAGTATGATTGTGTCCCAAAGGGAGGGACAAAAAGATAACAGCTGGGTGACTAAACATAATTATGATTTAGTGCATTAAAGTACACACACTTTTCTGCTCTATTTGTATCCTCTATGGATATTTCGATGCTTTATTGTAAAATAGTTCTGCTTTGGAGGTTTTGTTTAAAATCTCATCTATTGCAAAAGGCCTCATATGAAACAATAAAACTAAGAGTCTACAGCTTGGCAAGCAAGCTGAAGCTGTACTTCGGGATAGCGATGCTTTGAACTGAACAGCAGCATGCTGACGTTTAGCAGGTTAATGTTTACCATGTTCAATGGCTAAGGTTGATGGGAAAGTCATTAGTTTTGCTGGGATTTTGTCAAAAGCCAATGTATTGGACAGATTTAAAAATTTGATCTGATGGTGATAAAGGTGAGGAAAGGAAAAAAGTGAAGGAATCCCCAAAGATTCACAATTAATCCTCTGAGAAACATGAACGAGTGTAGCAAATGTCATGGCAATCTATCCAAAAGTTGTCGAGACGTTTCACTCAAAACCAAAAGTGTCAACCTGCAGGTGGCACTAGAGGAAGAGTCAGTCCATCACCAAAGCCAGTGAGATTCATCCTCTGGGCACACAGAAATAAGTTTTACTGTTCCCATACAGTTTGTGCATTGTTTTGAATAACAACTTGCTCAGCAAATCGACAAAAATACAGTGGAGACGGTTAGTGTATAATTTATGCTAAGTCATGGGTTTCTAAAATCCTTTTTTTTTTTTGCTCAGTGTTTGACAGATTTGTACCCACAGTGTGCTGTACGTTCAGTTCAGGAGCTCTTTTCTCTTTAAGACTTAATTAACAATTAGTTACAAGATAAAAACATTTGAAATGATAACTAAACTCAAACTTACAAATCAAAGCATATACTGTAACTGTATAACATAATCTTGGTTAGTCAAACCATGTACTCTGCACTGCCAAATAGTAATACAAAGCAAATAGTCACAGCTGAATGATAGTACAGATATTGAAATGCAAAAGGCTGATGAGAGAGGCTGAAAGTAAGATAAGATGACGACAAGACAGGAAATTCATAACCACTTGACCTCTGTGCTAAGTACCAGCAGCAAACCATCCATGGACATTTAACCTCTAAATTGTGCATGAACTTTATTCTTCAGAGGAGGGCTTGAAACAATCATCTCTCTGATGAGGACATTGTTTGGATTTCAGTGCACCATCTCTGTTATGTGACTGGCAGGCAGATGTGCTGTGGTGAGTTTTGTGGACATGTTTTTGCTGCAGAAATTGGCTTTGGGTTGGTTTGCTGAATTTCTTGACTTCCCGGTTTTATTATTACAGTAATATTTAGATTTTTAAAGTATATATATATATATAAATAGTATAGTCTGGACTATATAGCATATATAGTATATACACATTTGCTGTATATGACTATTTTGGATGCATAGGGTAACATAAGGTGGCAATAGTTATTTAGTCACTGTTATTAAGACATTTTGCTCATACACTACTTGTTACATAAATTATGTAGATTTTTGTACATATATTATAAAAAAAATTCTCACAAAGTACTCTATCATATTGGAATGAGAATCCATTACCTCCCATCAGTGTTAAATTATAAACACTGGTATAGCGTTGTTTTTTAGCAGTGAGGATTTTATGTAGCTGTAAAAGTATTCAACCCCATTTACTCGCTCTGGCTGAATTGTTTTGCAGGCAAAAACATTTCAGAACATACATTATTCATACGTCATCCTCAGATTCAAGATTGCTTTGATTTTATCTCTCTTGCAAGGAAGGCTTAGACCCATACCGGTTCACCTTAACAGGCTTTTAGGGTTTTTTTTATCAGTGAGTCAACTGTCAATGATAAGTCAAATATTCACTGACTTCACAGCATATCCTACACAACAACATCCCTTAATTGCCCTTATAGACCTTGTATAAGACAGGGTATGTACAATCCAGTTTTCAAAAGATAATTTACTGTTGTTGTTTCTGGATGGTTTATGACCAAAATACATCTCTGACTGTTTTTTACAACATTAAGACTCTCGGGGTTGTTTCAGGTCATCTGGTAGAGGTCTATTATCACTGAACATACAGGAAAACAGCTTTGTTACTAACTTGGAACAATCATCACGAAAATACTGTATACAATTTTACCCAACATGACCATGTTAAAAGGTTTATGCTCTCCAGCACCAGACTTGCATCCACTATTTATTTTTTAAATGTGTTTATATCCTCTGTTGGAATGTGTTTTAAATGACTTATTTCTTATTTTATGCGTTACGGAAAGCCTCTTAATTTGTTTTTGTAAATTAAATGCACAATACATAGTGAATAACCTTTCCTTGCTTCATGAATAAATTAGAGTTTAAGCATTAGGGGACACCCCTGTCAGAGATGGACTGGCTTTACACAGGATGTTTCTGGTCCTAACATTTTAGCATCTCCAATTTTACATTCTAACTCTTCAAGAGAAACTTCTATTTGTACAATTTCAACCAAAAATCCAAACATACATTTGTCCCCACTTCCCTGCCTTTATTGTAAAAGGGGAGATCTGGGGGCGGCTGTGTAGCACTTAAGGTTTCTGCCATTGTACATCTAGGGGCCATTACAAATAGCAGAATTCACAACTACAGTTTAAGTTTCACTGCATCACCTACCTGCTACTGAGATGATGGCATCCAGAGATAAAGCCCATGTCATTTCATTGCTAGCATTTCTGAGAATGTTCTAATAAACTATAGTTTCCAATAAAACCGATGTGACTTTTGTTGAACTTCAAACTAAACATAAACTTAAAATCAACATAAAATTTCCCCAGCGCCACCGGAGTTTTTCCTAGATAAAACTCTCAATTAGACAAACTAAATAGGGCAGGCCACTGTAGGGAATGACATACACAAACAAAGATGGCAACCGGATGAGTAATCAGCTCCACATCGTGGAGACACACCTTGTGAAACAGCTTGAAATTACAATTCACTGTAAAAAAAAAAAAAATAAATAAATAAAAATATATTACCAGAAATATGAGTCATAGGAGAATAACTGATTCGTCTTCAGAAACGTGGTGAGTGATTTGAACTGCATCCCAGCATCTGGCTTTGAGCCTTGCTCGTGGGACAGTGGGCAAGGGCGGGGCCGACGACCGGGACTCGAACCCGCGTCCCCCCCGGACATCACTGTGAATAAGATGCCACTCCCGTGCCGAGACGCTCGTTCCAACATGAGTCCTTGCTTAGTGGGGGGGTGGGGGGGACTAACTAACTAAATAAATAAATAAATAAAAAACACACCTGCTCCACAACCCCGGGGTTAGGACTCTGTGGTTAAACGCCGTTTAATCCTCCATGGCAACGCCGCCGCTGGTCGCACGGGGAGCGGGATTGGTCGGCGGCGGCTGACCGCGCCCTCCACCCGTGCGAGCTACCCACCAAACTATCAGCAGCAAGTGTCGGGGGGGATGACGGCTCTGCTGCCGCCGCCGCTGCTGCCGCTGCTGCTGCTGCTGCTCTCGGTGCGGCGGAGGAGGAGAGAAAGCATCTTTGTCTGCACGGAGGAGCTCCGGGCTTCCCCTGCCTGCCTGCCTCCATCGACACAGCGAGACCAGAGGACCATCCTGTTCCTGCAGACAGAGGTCGCGTAATTCATCTGCCGCATTCATCTCCGCTTAATTGGGGAGCTTTCCTTTTTTTTTTTTTCTTTTTTTTTTTTTTTGTTGTATTCCCCCCCTCTCTCTCTCTCCCTCTCTCCCTCTCTCCCTCTCTCTCTCTCTTTTGCGCCTGTGTTCGCCTGGCTGGAATAATCAAGCCCCTCGCCGTCTCCATGTGTCGGATCGCTGGGTGATGCACAGGTAGATGACACCGCGCACTCCCCGCACAGAGACGACCTCATGCACGGCAGGTAATTGGCTTTTAAAGCGTGCTGCGGTGGAAAGCTCCGCGATACGCCGCGCCGTGTCCGTGTGCATGTGTTTGTTTGTTGTTTCTTTTTTTTTTTTTATCTTCCTCCAATGTCAGTGAAGTGTTTGTATATTGCGATCTGGGGGGGGGGGTGCTGGGCTGCCGCTCAGCAAATAACTGACACTTCTCACGAGGTGTCTTCCGGAGATGTCACTTAATGCAGCCAGAGGTATGAGACCAACCATCTTTGTTATCAGTGTTTACTGCCGGTTGAGGTTTGGGTGGAGGAGAGGTACGGTTTCCAAAAAAGAAAAAAAAAAAAAAACCAACACGGTTGCGGATGAGGTCGCTTAATTGCGTGCCGGAAGACATGTCCTGTGGTCGGGCTGCAGCACATGCAGCGGTGGCTGTTCCTTTGAATAAAGGCTGCAGCCCCGGCAGAAATATGGAAAGGAGCTACAAAACCTATTGTTTGATGTCGCCAGTTGCCACATGCTGGGTTGGCTTGGTATTCATCCTTTTGTATATAAATATATATAAAAGTTAAGGTGGTCTTTGAGTTATGCAGCAGCCAGGGCCCTTGTCTTTGAAATGCTTGAGGCAGCCTATTTATTATTGAGAGGGATTTCGTGTTCTGTGGCAAAAGCATTGGGCAGTTTAAAGATAGGAAGGAGAGGGCCAGGCGGAGAGGGGAAACTGTAGTTGAGTCAAGCAGATGCCACATCATCTGCAACAAAGGGAGCTCCACCGTCAACTCCAATCAGGGGAAAGTTGTGAGCCAGAAAGAAAAAAAGCTTGTTTTTTTTTCTTGTTTTTTGTTTTTTTTTTACCTGTGTGGTAAGATAATGTTTCTCAAAACCTGCGTCCCAGTATCCACGCCCCCGTAGGAAGCTGCTGCATGCCTCCATAAGAGCAGATTACATGGCACCAGTTCAGCAGGGTCGACCACTGAGGAGGCGGTGGGGTTGAAATTAAAGTTTCCGAAATACAAAATGTTTTTAGATAGCCACAAATGTCAGTGAGTCCTCCACACAAATCTACAGCATTGCATATTATGAGTGGATTCATTTAAATGAACAGAGACGGACATTTTTCCTAATTATTGTCTATTGCTCTCAGAGTTTTAATTTCTACTTTTATTCAAGGATGTCTTTGTTTCATTTTTTGACTGTCTTCATTGATGTCGCTGGAAATGGCGATTATTCCAGGGGTCCACAATCTGATATACCCCACAATAAGAAGATGACTTTATCAACAACATCAAAAAAAGAGAGAGAGTTACATCCCTGCGCATCCTGCATACATACTGCTGCCCTTCCTGCACCTCCTGTAAACCTATTTGCTTTGCAAATTCTACTCCCAACAGTTTTTGGCAAGAGCACAAAACCTGAATTAGGTGACCACCGCTGCTTGGCTACTGTTGCACGCGATCCTTCAGCACCTCACTTGTGGACAGCACACAAGTGTTGCGTCTCATATCCTTTGCACATTCTCTCACTACCACACGCTGTTTGGCTGCACTCCTAAATCCCCGCTGTTTGAGCTGACAGACTTATTTAAATGCTATCGCATTCTGTAGTAAGCCACTTGGTTTCTTAACTGAGAGCCACGTTGACAGCAAGGAGGTCATGGCTTGCAATGCTCAAAACATGAAAAATGAACCTTATGCAATGCTGGGTGTGACTTTTAGTGCATATAGTGTTGTTATGGTGATATTTTTAGGCAGCAATACAACAGCAGGGTGTGTCACAGTCTTGGCTTTTTCTTTTTCTTTTTGTTATACTGCCCCTTATTTTCCCTCAGTCATGCTTCATAATTATTTGCAGCTCAATACAATTCACGTCTTTATTTTTATTTCTTATCAGCTCAATTTTGATACAGGATACGGCATTGCCAATATTTTACTCACCACTCAGTATTTTTGGTGCCATCCTTTCCACACATGGCAATGGTCTGACTCAGAAGACATCTGTCTCCATCGCTGCTTCCAATGAGATTTAGAGTCAGCATTTTAAAAAGGAATATAGTACATAGTACACTTCTACTACAACAACTAACACAATACTATTACTAATAATATTGAAAATAATATTACAAATAAATATTGTGCTTTTAATAGAATTTAGCTGCGTGGTATGCGTCGTTATGTTACTTCACATTCCGCTAAATATATCAAAATTCTTTAAGTCATTATTCCTTAAGCTGCACTTGTGTGTGATTTTGACATTAGCCTGGCAGCTGCTGAGTATGAAAAGGAAATAATATTTGGAATTAGGACATCTCTCACAAAGCACCAGACAATATGCAAAGAGAGATGGATGATTGGATGACATGAAGGAGGAGACTGCTTGAAATAACGACAGGGCAGAGTTGGCATGGTGTGTGTATGTGTGTCACAGCTCAATAGCTGCAGCGTGCGTACAGGGGAAGTGGAAGGTTACAGATATTGTGTGGAATTGCGAATCGTGTCGCTTCCTCTCTATCATACCCCATCAAGGTCATATCCACAGACTGAAAGTGGTGGCCCTGGCCTTTTCCACTCCTGGCTCTGGCAGAGGAATGGGGCCCGCGGACCACTGCTGCTTCTAATCAGGGCTGACGCGTGACTCACTTGCATGCCAGCTGCACAGCCAAACAGGGATTATGTCCCTGGATGGTGAAGACAAAAAAAAAAAAAAAAAAGGTCAAATTAGAGATATTTGTTTCTCTACACCTTTTGAGAGTTTGGTTTATTGGGTTATTATTTGTGCATTAGTTTTAACGAAAACAAAATACTTAGATAACTAAAAAATCCTGCGAGCATTACAAGGCATATAGCTGGGAGCCTTATAGTCAGAGTTTTGACACCAGCAGCGCACTGTTGGTTAAGTTACAATCTGGGTCATTGTGCCACTTGTTTTTGAGAGTAGCTAGAAGGTTGTAAAACAGTATTAAAGTCCAGTTATGGGCATTTCTAAAAAAAAAAAAAATGAAAAAGAAAATCTGCATATACAGTGGCTACTTATATGGAAGGCTTGATTGATATTGTTATAGCTGTGAAATAATTGAAAGTGAAAAAGTGAAAATGCCAGTTATTTTCACCACAGGTGGTATAGTAGGTGGAATGGAAGAGAAGGTGGTCTGTAATTTTCTGTCAGCTCAATGCTACTCAGGATTCAGCAAAGGTACATTGGAGAGTATTTCAAACTGGCAGACATGGTGACAAATATGTTTTTTTTAAAAGCTCAGCTGTGATTCATTAAATATGTGCATGACAAAAATGTACCAGATCACATTTTAGCTTGAGACAATACACCAAATATGCAGAATGAATGAAGTGTTATGAAGTTTCTTGTGTGTTCCTTTGCCTTTATTTTTCGTTAACGCAATGCTGTTCAACTCAAAACATCTTTTATGTTGTTTCAAGTATTTGCTCCCACCACATAGAGCAGGCACAGCTTTTATATCTGATAGCTTCCTGAGGTTGACACTGCGGTCTCCAAAATGCCTCCGGTCCTCATTAAGATGCTATTGCAGACCAGTAATAACAAAGGAAAAATGAAGTAATGTAAGTGTTCATAATCACACAGTTTAACATTGCACAGTTCCGTTATAATTCGACCAAAATAGCATACAGAGTAATGAGTTCTTAGAGTGCAGATAAAAGCCCCTGAAGGTGATATTTATAATAAGAATCACTATAAAACTTAATATAGACAATCCAGCAGTTAAAGAAAGTAGGTTTGTCTCTCTCTCTTCCATTCAGGTGTCTTTTGCACATTCAAAAGTGTTGCAATACATTGCAAATGTAAGGATTTCAGCTCATCCATTGTTGTTACTGTGTGACAGCATGAGAAAAGGAAGCTGAAACTGCACTGTTAACCAAAATGTGCCCAGGCAGCATAATCAGTGCCCTTAGAGATATAAAACACAATATCACCCTGTCAGGATATACATTATGCAGTTACAGTGCTCAGAAGACGGCAACGCGGCCAAAATCTACTACACAGCGCTGGTAGAGAAAATCTAAATGTTGTAAAGAACAACAACTACTCTGTATGCTCTAGTTACTGTATCAATTTGAATCTGCATTGGGCAATGTGATATTCTGTAAGACTAGATATTGTCTGGGATTTTGGTATTCAGTACAGTAACATCATGGTATACTTTGTGTGTTTTCCTCATCCCAAAGGCTAAATTACAGTTAAGTGGACCAAAGTGGGGCTCTTGATTGACTCAAAGAACAGTTTTCCTCAAAATAGTATTGCATCACTGTATATTGATACACTGTACAACAAAATTAAGGTATTTGATCAAGTGTACTGTGACATTTGGACTGGTCAAGATTCATATTATGACAATTTTTTTACCAACAACAGACTGGATCAATACTTCGCTATATTCATGAGAGCACTACAGTTAGTTTCTTCTTTAAAGAAGCATGTGCAAAAGCCAATTTCTTCTGCTGAAACACCGGTGGCATGAGAAAGGTCAAACATTCACCTTGACTGACTGTTAGCCTGATACGCTTTATCTACATCACCTCAGCAGCCGCTAACTAAAGATATTTAAAAAAACGTGTGCGGTTTGGCCAGTTGAAACATTTTGATTGAACTTGCATCAGATCTGTTGCCAGAGACTTCTGACGGGGCTGCTGAGGTCTTACACTATCTTGGTTGCAGATCGCTCAATGAATCTTTCTCTTTCATTCCAGACATTAGTCTCATTGGCACAGGCATTCATCTTTTGTAGGTAATATCCACAGGACTCTCGCATGGGAGCCATGTGAGAGTTCACGATGAATTCTAGCTGGTGTGTGGGGAAAAAAATAAGAGCAGAAAACCTGGTCAGCCATTGTAAATTGCATTATACTGTAAGAGTTGAGGTTAAAAGAGCACAGCCCTGTGAGATTTCTTTTCCCCTTCCTTATCGTGTCACATTAAGGCGGATGGCGGATTTACGTGGATGCAATTGATCAGTGAGTGGCATATCAAGCTGAGCGTGATTCAAGAGATTTTTAGCAGCTGCCTGGCTGTCCATCCATCACGCTGATCTCTGCTGTGCTTGAACCGGGCCTGTCACACTTAGATGGCCAACTGACTGCAGCATGGGGGATGGTGTGGTAAACACCGGGACAGTCATTTATTTCAATTCACTGTGTGTCTGCAGGCGTCTCTCAGGGGGAACATTCATGCTAATTCTTTATAATATGCATCTGAAATCTCATCTAATACCGCATTGCAAAATCAATCTTATCCTTCCCCAAGGCTGCTTCATCTATAAAGGCGCTTGTCTCGTGTGTCCTACCTGTGTGAAGGAGGCTCCATGCCGTATCAATGTCAGCATTCATTGGGTCTTAGTGGAGCTCTCTGATCCTGGCCAAGAAGCTGTTACCCAAGATTAACCCAGGCTGTTCTGTTGCATAGCTGCTGAAGAGGAGAGAATAGGAGCGTGTGTGTGTGTGTGTGTGTGTGTGTATTTGTGTGCATCAGAAGAGAATCAGAGAGTAGGATGCTTGCTTGCACCCACTCTCCGTTTTGTCTGGTGGCATCCTCCTCAGGATGAGATGTGACAGGACTGGATGATCTAATCATGGATGTCATAGCATAGCTGCTTATTAACTGAGATTTCAAGGGCAAACATTTCCATCATTAGTAGTATACTGTACAAATGGGCGAGCTCTATGAGCGAGTGCAGTGCTGAATGATGGCTCCTGGTAATGTCACTTAAGCACAGGAGGGACTAGTTGTCTTATTAAATTTTTTGTGCACATATTTTAGGAAGTGTCTTTAAGAGGAGCTAATTTATTGAACATGCATTGATACGTGGTGTTCTATTCGAGGAGGAAATCTCAGCGGCAAGTGAAGTATTCTTTGAGAGTTGAGGGGGAAGGAACTGTCATTTATAGTAAAAATTACTTGGGTTGCTTTCATGATGGTTATGTTTTAGAGTATTTGCATATGCGGAGTCCTGAAGAGGCAGTCTAAAAGATGTGCAAATTTATGAAGTTTCACAGTTACAGAAGGAAGAATCATTGATCTTTGATATCTGTACTGTAAATGTTAATTCACTGACAGTCTATTTTCTCTTTACTGTTTTTGGATCAGTGTATGTTTTGACAGTTTTTTTTCCCACCATGCAGTTTGTGTGTGTGTGTATGTAGTTGCTTGAGTTCATCTTTTAGAAGCTTCAGGGATCTCCCGGTGAGATGTTTTCCCACATTACTTGTCTGTGAGCTACAGCACGCATGTTAACTGACTTAATAAATGTTTGATTTGATTTTCTGAAGTTGGTTTTATTTTTGCATCATATGCTTACCTCTGTTACATGTTATCTGTAATAATAAAAAAAACATCTATCAACAAGAATATAAATAATTTTTCTAATCTTTGATGACAGAAATTTTGCTGTCCCCTGGGGACCATGTCAAACTCAGTCTGAGGTGCCCCACATTGGCCACCACACAGAGAATAAACCATTTTCATTTAGTTAACAACATGACTTTTCTTCTGGTGCCACCTTCAGGGCAAACTTTCACGTTTTGGCCCCACTAGTAGTTAGACCAACAGTTTTGTTTCCTGGTGTATAATTTGCCTTAATGCCTCATCTGGTCGCTGGAGTGGCTAGAGATTTTCAGTGTATACTATAGGGAAGAAAATGCATGCTTGCAAGTGATAGACAAAGCTTTTTTGTTCGGATAAAAGTTTCACAAAGAGGACCAACCATGATCATCCACATTAAGTCTCGCTAAGACCGACTTCAATTCTAAAAAAAAAAGCAGCCTTCTCATTCATTTGAAGAAGGCTTGTCAGGCAGCACAGTAAGGGTGCCACCAAAGAGGGTTTGGGCAAAAAAAACATGCTCGTCCGGCAAAATGTTAGGACTACAGCACAACAAAAAGTTGAACCCTGTTCATCTTTTGCTGCAACACAACGCAACGTCATCCAGCAAGGTGCTTCATTGGCCAATCACATACATGCAAGCCGATGGCATTGCTGGCGGATTCCTTTGTAACGTAAACGCGGCATTTCTGCTGTTTACCATCTACTAATTCTGGTCTGAACACTTGGACAGCAGGCATTTAGCTAAAAGTGAGAGATTACACAGTATCATCAGAATATCAAATGCATTTATGAAGCGAAAAGATTTTTCCCACTCATTCCTACTTTGGCTTACCTGTGTGAGATTGACAGCGTCTGACTAAATTGCGCTCCACGCCATCCTCTCCTCGTCCACACACATCAGTCATGTCATTATGTGCTGAAACAGAGTAGAGTGGGTGGAAAGCGGACGTCGGCCTTTTCAAAAAATATAGCTAAGACGAATAGTTCTCTTCAGTGACTATTATGATTTGTATGTAATCACTTTCCCTAACACTGAAGTATGAGTGAATATATTTATTGTTGACAGTAGACATTGCCAGGGCTAAGCTCTGTCTAATGATGTTTGGGAGCCTTTGTTCCTCAGCTGAGCCCCTTATAGCCACAACCCCTCCTCCACCTCTGAGTGTGATAAGGGTGGTGCTCTGATCCTGCTGGATTGGATGGAGACGGTGATTATAGCAGGTTCATTTTGCAGCGTGCAAACTTATAAACTGGTTGATGCCTGCTGTGTTGTCATTTAAATCATATTTTTTTGCTGTGGGAACCCAACCAAATTCCATCTCCGTGGAAAGCATTTCAAATGGTATTACAGCTATAGCTATGTAGCATTGCATTTTATCCTTTACTACGCCTACAGTACATTTACATTTATTTAATGAGGGTACTGTGCACAGTACCGTGTTTGTGCTTGTAGCTAGTGTTATGTAGTCAGCTGCCTAATTACCTGGCTTGCTGGTTTGTGAAAATGTCAGCTGTTACAATGCCCTGTGCCACTGAGAAAATTCCTGTTCTATTGACATGCAATCACTGTATGGCGTACATACTGTTCCAGAAAGCAGATATGTTCCATAAATTGGTTGCTCTGAGTTTCGTCAAAGCTATATCTGCTCATATTTATCACAGTTAAGTCTACAGGTGCAGTTAAAACACAGTTTTTCTCTGTTTGCCTGTAAGAGCTCTCCCAGCAAGGCAAATTGACAGTTTGTGAAAAAAAATAAGAGACACACACATCCCAACTCTGACCGCAAATGTTACAAAAATGGTTTACACAATTGTTATTGTTGAATATTTACAATTAAAATCCATAATTTCAAAAGGATACTTTCATGTCACTGATAAAAACAATTTATGCAGCACTCAGTGGGATGAGAGTGCAGGTACAAACATCTCATTTTCAGCGCTGCAGATATTAGAAGGGTTACACGTCTCTCTGTATATTACGCAACATATAAATCATTAGGATAACAGATGATGCAGAGATATGAGTTAACAGTCAAGAAGAGGATCAAGTGGATGATAAAGATAAGGATAATGATGGCTGTGATGATGATGAAGACTATATGCCTGACTCAGGGTTGATGATGCTGCTGAGCCAGATGTTGATATCTCTTAAGCTTGCAGCTGCAGTGAAACACGTTCAAACATCTGTGAAAATAATATGCATGCGGAAATCACAACTCGAAGAAAAAGGATTCTTTAGCGGTGCTAATTTGATACCTTAGTTTGGTACCAGGTACTAAAATGACATATTTTACAATACCTTGTTTGAGGAATATAAACATATTTTTCTACAGAACCCTTTTTCTTCAACAGAAAGTCCAACAGCAGCAGCATTAAACAAAAATCTAACATTCAACAAAAAACAAGCGTATTTCCCCAAATGTCTGACTTTTCATGAAGTGTTGCCTTATCACAAGCAGTTATACAAGAGCGGTCCTTCAATAAAATACACTCTAAAATTAGCAAAAGATCAATAGATTGGGAAACATCTAATCAGGTAACTTTTAATACTCAACAGTTTGTGGTATTTGATGCTACAAACACATTTATTTCAGCACTCAAAAGTATTGAAGCTCAATATGAAGTTTTAAAATCTGAAAAATATTAGACCATGTGGTTCATTTGTAAAAATTGATTTGTCTTTCATTGAAAAGATGCAGAAACACATGCCACTGGCCATGGGGAAAGATACCACCAGGTTAGAAAATGGCCAGCTGCAATAGCTCAGACTGTAAAATTGACATCACTTAAGAGTAACACACAAAATGAACTCAGCCAGCTCCCTCACCCCACCTGCCAAAGACACATTTTCAGAAAAAAATAAATATGAAATGTCATCTGTAAGTAATTAAAGTTTCAAGTCTCACACCAGCCACTATAGAAGAGTGCACACCTTCATAAAAGATTGAGCTATTTACAATGAAGTTGCATCCAAAAAAAGAACTGAAGACTGAAGAAAAAGTAGCAAGGAATAAAATGTAAGATTCATAGAGTCGAGAGAAGAAGAGAGTGTTGTTTGCAATATGACATACATTTGAAGTCAGGACACTGTCATGCACTGTGGAAAATATGGATCTCACTACTAGCACTTAGATCCTGGAACTGCAAGTCAGACTTTCATTGGAATCATGAAAAAACACCACTATGCTCCAATTACGACTTCTACCAAATGATCATGCTTTCCTACATATCAGGTGCAAAGGGGGAAGTGTTTGCTATGTGAATAACACCCTACAGCAGAAGCTACATGACACAAGTTAAGGTGAGACATATGAAGAAGAGCATCACCTTCGTGTTTCATGCGCACACTGCGTCGAGGAAAACTGTATCTGATAATTGGATTACACTGAATTAAAAGCTGGCACCGTTTCCACTTGAGGTACACGCAGTAAACTGGAAATGAGCACCCCTTTGAGTATGTGACTATCAAATACATGTACCTGTACAAATGAATAATCTTATTAGGTTTCTTGTTGATAATTAGATAAGAAGATACCACTCTTGTGTCTGTATGAAATATGAAGCTACAGCCAGGAGATGGTAAGTTTAGTTTAGCGTTAAGATTGAAAGCAGGGGAAAACAGCTACAATGGAGCCACAAAGGCAGAAAGTGACAGAATTAATATGTTCTCAGTCCAAAACAACTTTAATAAAGCATCTGTAACATGGTGGATGCTGCCTCTTAACAATGCCACAAATTATTGTCATTTCATAATACATTTTATTCTCTATTGTCATGCTCGTCTTCTTCATCCATAAATAACCAACTTTCCAAAATATTTAGGATCTAAGATGTGCCGCAAACTAACTGGTAAATTATCATACAAAAACATTCAGACAGCTTGACTTTTAGTGTTAAAAGATGTGGACACCTTACAGAACTCTTAACCTGTAAATGTGAGAGAAAAAAAACATAATTGTGAAATGACCTCTTGGCAAATCACAAATAACTGACTGACTGTTGTAAACAAAATACTTTACACTGACCTTTGAAAGGAAATAGACCTGCTATCCACCATAAAATCAAGAGTGGTTCAAGTCAAACAATGTATATGACATGTATATTGAAATTCATGAGACATTTGCTGTGCTTTTATATGAAGAGCTGCATAACCCATAATATTAAATTGATTAAAGTGGCTGTAATTAAAAATATCAATATATCAATATCAATAATCTATTGGTTGGTCAGTCCGTCCACTAATTTGGTCCAGACTGAAATATCTCAACATTTATTTGAACAATTATCAGATGGATTGCCATGAAATTTCGTACTGACATCCGGGGTCCCCAGAAGATGATTCCTACTGACTTTGGTGATCCCCTGACCTTTTCTGTAGTGATGCCATGAGGTTGACATTGGTAGTTTTCATTGAAATGTGTCAACCATTAGATGGATTGCCATGAATCATCTAGCTCCATCATCAAGTCACAATTTTAATTTGTCCGATACTTTGATTTTTGACCAAATACTTGCATAATAATTATTATAATAATTAATAATAATATAGGAATTGGTCTATGGTCACAATTTTTCACCTATACACAGCATTGCATTTTTCACCCAGTTAATGGAATGTAATCAAAATGCAGACATCACAGACAGTGAGAACATATCAAAATACCAGGTGTAACTTGAAAAGGTGCAGTTGTAACATTTATTAACCAAACTCATTGTCTGGATTTAAATCACACTTGAAAACCCAGGTGTAAAGACACTTTAGTTGCTTTATTTTAATGCTGTAAACAACTCAATATTGAGGTGGAAAATCTCAGCTTTCAAACACCGCAACACTTCACAACTTCACGACTTCTCCCCCTTCAGACCCAATTTCAATACAATTACAAAAATAGTTTTAGGTTTTTAGTATCACACAGGAAAAACAGTTCAACAATTTTAACTTGCAATGGATGTTGTGCCCTCCAAATTCAGTTAAAGGGCCTCATTATTTGGCCGTATTTGGAGAAATGTTTGGAATGAGTCAGTCTGGTTGATCTATTATGATGTATTCAGCCTTGAAATATGGATTTAAAACGAATTGGATCCTGAAGTGGGACAAATGTCAAATGAGTTGAATTGGTATTGGTAACATGCTGATTTGATCATATATAAAATAATTTCACAAAAATCTATCATGTAAATCAATGATTCCAAGTAAACATGTAATGTATAAAGACATTTGTCTAATGTGAGGCATAACAGTGGAATTCAGTTCATTAAATTGCATTTTGTCGTACATACATCTGGAATATTGTGACACATACTGATAGTGGAAAAACATTACTTTCTATATTGTGATAGAAACTTCAGCTGTAGTTTGGGTAAATCCAAATGGTAGAGGAAAATAAGAGGTTGAATGTCTTAAGATAATTAAGTACAAGAAACCCCCTCTTCCAGGCTGGTTAGGATTCACTGGAGTTGCTGGCATTGAGAACACAGAGAGAATTTATTCCAACCTAAAACCCAGCAACAAGAGCTCACTGAGGCCGCTTTTATAGGCGCCTAGTAAACAGTGTAAGAAGCTTCAGCTGGGCCAGACTGAGGTAGCAGCTTGTTAGAGTGATCTCACACAGCTGAGCATCCTTCTGTGGCTTCGTCCTGCGTGCTGCAGGGTGGAGGGCGGGTGCTGTCCTTGTAACTGTGCTGTAGGTCCCCAGGCACTATCAGTGTCTGAGTGACAACCCCATGCTGCCTTTTGCTTGCTTACATTTGCATGCATATCCTATTTATATACATTCAATGCAGCAGAATTTATTTTTCAACAGACCAGAAGCTTCTTGAGTATATATAAGTTAAAAAGTATTTTTTTCTTATTCATGAAAAAAAAAGTGCATCATATTTTTAGACAAAATTGTTAGAGCTCTCAGCCAACTGTTTTATTTTAATTGTACATTTACATTATATGTTATTGTTATTGCTTTGTGGTGAAAGTAGTTTGAAATCCTTAAAGATGTAACTAATATTTTAACAATAATTGCTACAGTTATCAGTTAATCTGCTGATTATTTTCTTGATTAATCGTTGTTTTAATAAAATGTCAAGAACTAGGGAAAAAATACCAATCATTGTTTCCTAAAACAGGTGACTCCAAATTGCTTGTTTTGTCCGAGCAAATGTCCGAAACTCAAAGATATCTGTTTATATATTGTAGTCATATCATATAAGACAATGACTTGATTGGAATATGACCTAAACAAATAATCGATTATCAAAATACTTGTAGCTCTAGTATATTTTTGCAATAGGTCAGCACCTTTGTTCAAATCAATCTGATTAAACTCCTGCTGGTTGTCTGACCTAGTGTGATGACTGAATATGATGAACATGGTGGTGTAGGAGGATCAAGAAGGCGGAGAAGAGTGCAGTACCCAGGGAAGACATATTGGGCACATCCCTTGAGGCACACAAACTGTGACCTGCCAGTGGGATAGTTGATGATTCAGATCACATTTATGGCATCAAACTGCTTCACCATTCCCCCATGGTTTTAAAAGCCTTGACGGGCTTATACCAGTCATGTCTGTCTGTCTATCCATCAATATGTTTATCTTTACTGTATTTATCTACTCTGGGTACAATACAACAATACAAGACACATACAGTTCGACATAGTGAAAAAGGAATACTCAGTCACTTTGAAAGGTGGTTGTAAAGATTATTAGCATTTTCGCTGTTCTTCATTACAGTTTCTGCAAAGTCTGAACTATGCAAATCTGTAGTAAAATTGACAGCTTTTCTTTTGGATGTCAAAATGCTGTGGACTTAATGTTTGGTGGAGCAAAGAAAAACTCCTGGTCACTGTCTTTGACTGCTATGCATCAGTGCTCCGCGGTGTGCTGACCCAGAGTGTCCTGTGGTCCCTCTTGAGAAGAACAAACTGAAAAAAAAACAAGTGATTACAGAGTTACTCAGCTACATTCATGATGACTATCAATAGGTCTGTTTTTGTTAAATATTCATGACTATCTTTGTACACTGTCTATAGAGGAGGAAAATGTGAATGCAATTAAGGAAACTCAGATGAACCCTATGTGTACTATCTACTGGGCAACACAGATTAAATATTAAGAAGTAAATAAATTCTGAATTGATTTGGAGGCAGAGTGAGGTTTTAACAACCATTCTCTATTCTGAATTACTAGCAAGACTCTTACATGCCCCTACACTTTGTCCTCTCTGGAAAAAAAACATGCATGTATCTGTGTCTTTGGGTTATTTGTGGAAGTCAATTCCCAGATACACTTAGTGATTACTAAAACATACAACCAGACAGATGCATAAATTAGTCATTATGAGACAGCAAACAAAGCAAAACAATGATTTTCTTTTTTCAGCTCTACCGTTAATGAAAGCAGGAGTTTAAAATGTTTTAAAGCAGTAAAAAATAAAACTTAATAAGAAATTATTTAAAAAAACATTTGATCTTTGAAACAAAGTTCCAAGGCAGCAGTCCTTACGTATGATGTCTTTAATTTCTAATCCAAAATTTCCATCAAAGAAAATGTCCCAGTTTATGTAGGTCAAGCCCATCTTTGTTCACTACCAAGCCAAATTAGATTTAATTTTTAAATCTGTTAATTAAAAGTGTGTATCATTATTGTAGTGATTGTTTCCATCTATGATTAATAGTACTAATTCTTACAGTTCTTTCCTCTTGATTCAAAATACTGTTCCATTTGTCTGTGAAGATACTTCTATAAATCGTACAAAGGCGTGTGAACTTCAGAAGCATAGTTAGAGTTATATGGCAGCAAGTATTTTTCCAATATTATAAGAACAGGAAGGTAAGAGACTACAGACTGTTGAAAGTTTACTGATTGGCCATGTTTGTCATACTGTTTCTCCAACTAAACTCAAAAATGATCCAACAGCATCATAATCTCACAGTTTAACCCACATTAAGCAGTATTTTTTTGTATTAAGGTAACATGGAATCAAATTACTGTTTATTGTGAATTGTATGCTTGCATTGACAATTCCCAACAGCTGCAGCTCTATGCAGCTTATACCTCATTGTTTTGAATGGTTGAGTCTCACTGCTCCCATCAACATTCCCTATAAACCTGTAGACAATCTCACACAAACTTTAGTAGTAAAGTAGCCTAGCCTGGGAACCAGATGAATCTGTGAGCTCATGCTTTATTTGCTCTGGCAGGTACGTTTGGCCCCCCTCCCATTCAAACTGATTTCCCCAGAATTGGAAGCGCCATTGTGTCGGGCGAACCAATTGCAAGCGTTTATTTAGTATGAGGTGGGTTTAATATGATGACTGACAGAGAGGAACACCATTGAAGCATCTGTGAGACGTTCATACGCATTTGCAAATTAGTCTGGCGATGCCAGGCTAAAGGTAACCTAGTTTAGTAACATAGTACATACGTTGTACACTGAAAAATGAAAAAAATTGTTCTTCACTCTGGTTTAGGAAAAACAAAAGTAAGTTCATAGGGCATCATGGGGCAATTCAGGGGGAGATTAGATCATTCACAAGAAGAACAGGGCAGCGATGGCTCTACTTCTATAGAATTTTTTTTTGTAAAATCTCAGATTTGAGGTCCAGTAACCACTGATGTAGTTGCTTGAGAATTAAAAGAGCTGTGTCTCACCCTGTCAGAGAATAGAGGTTATTCCTATAACTTTTACTTTTAGGCGAGTTGCTTTGACAGGGTCAAAGGGAATCTTATGCTCACATAAATGCAGTGCCCAAATGCTGTAGATTTTTGATTAGATATGCGTCCCTCACCTTGGCAACAACATCCCAAAATCATGCCCTGTTTTGTTTGAGTATCACCCGCACTAAGCACTGAGGTTGAGGGGGTAAAAGATTACAGAAGTGTGGTGAGAAGTCGTTACTTGAAGCACAACCTTTGCTCAATGCACAGACCCATGACAGACCCATAGCTCTAGTATATTGGGCGTGCATATTGAGTGCAGTTTTCCTTACGTTTGCTCCTACAGCACAGGCCTCTTGGAATTGCTTTCATAGTCTTGCAGGCTCCATTTAGAGAATGACGGGTTTTCAACGTCCACTGGTCTTCTAATAGGAAAAATGATGGATGAAAAGAATATAGCTAAACAGCTGGGGAACAATAACCGTGGGGTACATTGGATACATACGCTGCATTCAGTTCTACAACTAAAGCTGTGAACCTGCTCGGGTAAACTGCAAGAAGAAGGATGATTTCAGAATGCTTGCGGTTCATTGAAGCATTAAACAGAAACCAATGCATGCAACAGAGGCATGCTGCAAGACAAGAAGACCTTGAGCTCTGTCTGACTCAAACAGCATACTGTAAAATGTCTCTGCAACAAGCAATTATAGATCTCATATATGATTAAATCAAAAATACCCAGACTAGAACATAAAATACATACAGTAACTGCCGCAGTAGGACATGGAAACATTGTCACTTTGTTTGTACAGACATGCAGAGTCTATTCTAACAGTACATTATTGCCAATATCTGTCAGATTTATCAAGCATACCTGCAGCAATTGAGGGAGTTCATCATTTTGTTCACAGTCCACTCCCTGTTTTGCTCTTTCACCTGTTTATCTATCGGATTCTATGGAGTGACACTTTAAGATCGCCACTGTGTTCACTGAAACGTTACAGAGCATCATGCTATGAACCCTCTTTTTCGGTGTCAGCCAGGGATTCAAGCAAAAACTGTTCACTCCCTTCCCCTGCAGCGTCAAGTCTGTGTGATATCTGCACATGCACAAATAGTAATTGTTGAAACCTCCAGCCCCTGTGCCAGCCCCTCTGTCCTTCCCCAGGGTAGCAGGTTGACTCTTAGTAGCAGGAACTCATTCATGCTCAATCTCTCCAGCAGTGTAATTTTGGTCCTGAACAGACGGATCCTCAAGATATTCTGTTTAAGAGGATATTTGGATGACTGGAGAAGGTTGAGTGATTGAAATGGTGTTAGGGGGAGAGCCCTCCACTTCCAATTTTGCAGTGGCCAATCCTAAAGGTGACCATAGCACTAAAATATATGTCCTTTTGCAGTCATATTGCTAATTGTATGTAAAAGTGTATGGTGTCATTATACTTAAATAATACCAAAGCAGTGAACCGTGGTACATGTGCAATTGTTTAAAGTCTGCTGTATTAGGTAAACCACTGTATATGTGCCAATGTTTTATGGTATAACAGTTTTTAGTATGCTGCACAAATGAAATTATGTTTGTATAATAATATTATAAGCATAACTAAAGCAGATAAAAAAATTAAAAATATGGGGCAGGTGAAAAATAAGCCACTGTATTTGGCATTTAACCAACGACAAGGCCAACCAACCTGCTTAAATTCATAATTTTAGTTATCAGTCTTTTTCAATGGTGGAGGATACACAGAAGTGTTTATCTCGGGGCTGGCAGGGCAGACCCCCAGAGAAGTTAGATTAATTGGCCACCCCTGATGTTTCCCCCACCAGATACCAACCATGATGGATAATTGGCCAGATGTTTTAAATGAAGAAAGAGCATGTTACCCATTGAGAAAAGCCATTAAATGTGGAGGAGGCAATGTTATATTTCACAATAACAAGCTTAACTGTGAACACCTTACATATAAGTGGATACATTATTATTGTGTGATCAATAGTGGGTCCTATGTGGACAGGGGAGCAGCTGACTCGGGTCCATTTACACCGAAGGCCCAAATTTGAGCTCTCTACCATATACTTTATTGGATTGTTATTTCTAGTACTATACAATTCCTATGATGCTATGAACTGAATTGATTCAGTAGGCTAAACAATCGTATTAAACCCTGAGCACAACTTTCCTTTTCCCTTCTAAAGTGGTACATTTTGTTTAAACAAAATGTAATTTTTAAAGGTGTGACTGTGATATACATAGCTATAGATATAGATTTTCTTAAAAGTCAAAATGTGAGTGGGAGTGGAAAATAAATGTTTCCTACTTTATGTTTCCTTAGCTTATGGAGGCCTTCCTTGACAAGGCCTCCATAAGCTCAAGAAGTGTGCTGAATCAGCAGCAGTGCAGAGAAATGACATTGCCAAACTAGCATCAAAAAGCCCAATTGGGAAATAGACCTTTATATAATTTCATCGGCCCTGTGTGTGTTAGCGTAATAGTCCCTGAGATATTTTTAGTGTTGGTGAAATTGATGTAAGCAAAAAAAATAAATAAATAACAGGAGTAGGAGTGTGTAAAGACAAAATCCGACATACAGAAAAATAAATTATAAACTAACTAAACACTAGAGTTTTCAATGGAGTTAATCAGTCAGTGTTTTGATAATTAGACCTTATTTATATGAGCTTTTAAACAAATCCTTCCCATAACTATATGAATGTTGCAGGGGCCAGATTATGCTAGGTCAGGGATACATTGTTTAGATTTGTGGCTTGTACCAAATTAGCCCAAATTTAGGTTTGCTGTGCAGTTCATGTGGCTATATAAGCATTAATTGAAATTGGTCCTGTTTTATCTTTTAGCAAAGGATGTTTACATTATGTCTTACAGTGACATCGTGGAGTGCACATTGCTCCTAATGAGTGCTGCAAAACAGTTTATATGTGGTGAGGCCATGTAAACTCGAAGCACCTCATGCCTCCTTCTCTTTTTATATACAATGATATTAATGTGTTGTTTGAATAAATCAAAACAACCTGTAGTTGACCACGTATATACAGCTGCGATAGGTAAAGAGAAGCATTTCACACACCATACCTGACCCTGGCAAATTGCAATTCATCCTGTGAGGAGGGTGTCAGTTTTTTATGACCTTCCACCATACAGCTATTCCCATGATAAACCTGTCTATCAGAAGGGTTTTCTCCCAGCCTGGAGCTTTCTGATGCTTTCGGGGGGAACTTTGATTTATTTGCTGTGATGCACTCTTTCTTGTGACATCTACCTTTAGCAAATAAACCCAACTGTGGCAGTCCCTCATCAGCAAGGAGACCCAATAGAGGCTGTGATTCCCTGCAGACTCAAACACATATTATATTTCTCTCTGTGGCAGAGATGAAATTGGGCCAAACGTGCATGATATCCGTCTGCTCCTGGTTGAGAATTGCCTATAAATGAGAAAGAACTCATTTTAACATTACATCAAGATTATTTCTTGCTTTCTGACAAATTAGTCCTGTTCGTGGTTTATTGCAAACCCTAGAGCTTTAACTTGAGAAATGCTTTACAGTAGTTTGTATTTACTGTAGACTGATTGATTGAGTCTGAGTGGATCAATACCTTGTATGTAAACTGCCACAGTTTCTGCAATCCTTTGTCTTTCTGAGGAGACAGAGTGACTTTGGTACATTTTGTGAATGTTAAGATCAGGAACTCAACATTCATTGTACATCCTGCACTCTGAATCAAACATATTTTGAGTTTGATTAGATGTGTGAATTATGGCATTCAGTACTGCATATAGTCATCCTCGAGATCTACAGTGTTTCACTCTTTTGTGCAAATTGGTTGTAATTGATTATAGCTGCTGATGAAGTGATCACACAATGGTATTGCTCTTTTATGTGTTTTCAATAGGTTTAGGACAGTGTGACAAGTTAAAAAATAAGTAATACATTGTCTGTTATAATGTTAAAAACTGACAACGTTAAAAAGGTAAAGGCAAACATATAGTCATTTAAAACAGTTAAAATATACTAAAAGGTTAAAGGCTAAAAGAGTGCATTGTTTTGCATTTCCCAAGTGATTTCACATTGTTTACATCATTTTCTATTGTTTAATTAAGAGATACTAGTGCTGATCTGTGATCGACAGAGTGGTCCTGATCAAGTCAACTGAGATCCATTGCTTCTGTCTCCACCCACTACTTAAGGGGGAGTTCTCTTTATACATCCATGGGGAATTCGCAGTAGCGTCCTCATTGGAGTAAAGTTTTCACAGAGGAAACGCCACTCATATCACTCTCGTGATTATATCACCCCTTTTTCCGGTATATTTTGTAATATAACGGAGTTAACATGTCTGTAGTAACTTGCTAACCTGTTAAGAATGTTAAGAGATTTTCGTTGTGACATTTTGATTAAATTAGAGCTGAGTTTTGCCAAGAGTAGTGAAGTGTGTGTGTGAGAGCACGCCGCTCCGTGACTAAACAAACCCGTAGTTTTACTGAGTGCAGCCGCTATCTTTACGGTTACATGCATATGTAGAAATATATATGGCACTGTTATTTATGTAGCATGTTTAATGCACTTTAGTGAGTTTTGGGTAAGGTCTGTGAGAGTTTACTGAACTTAAACTGTTTTTTGCATAAAAGTAAATATGAGAGAGAGTGAACATTCTCAGGGAAATACTGTGAATAGTAGTAGGGCTTGAAAATGGGTGTGTACTCTCTACTTCTCTGCTTACCTGTCGATATTTTATTTTGTAAATTGTTGTATTTTTGTATACATCATTGGATTAAAGTTTTCACTGAGGAAACGCCACTCATATCACTTACTTCACTCCTTTTTCAGGAGTATAACAACAGCAGTGGAGTTCTTTGGCACAGATGGATAAGCTATATCAGGCTGTGACTACACAGACAGTAGTTGTCTGTAGAATAGATGCATCATTGGCTTTGTTCTCTGTAGGGAAATTGTTCTTGAAAAGATAAATGAACACCACCCGTCATCCTTTAAATACAAATTTTGTCTCTTAGAACATATATAGCTTCCTATAGCCAAAGACTGGTGCATACATTTGTTTGTGTCCTCAGGATTGGGAGACACACCCTCCTTTGTTACCACAAAGTATTTTTTTTGTTTGTTTGTTTGTTCGTTTGTTTCTAACACTGACCACTTCCTTTTCATCACTAGCAGGCAGTCCCTTGCCTGCATGTGTTGTTTAGCTATAACGTCTTAGCTGGAGCCCAGGGAGCGCAGGGGGCTTAAGGGGCTCAACATCACTGAAGTTAGCGGGGCCATGGATTGTACCAAAACATCTGTGGGGGTGCTTATGAAACAGACTTTTTCCCACCAGCACAGATCTCAGCAAACTGGTGAGACCCTCTGTTTCCCTTTCTGCCTGAATGCGAAGACACGAGATGAGGCGCCAGGATTGAGATTCTACTTGGCCCAAGCATCGTGTTGAGGGCCTGTTGCTGGAATCTCTAGACTGTAGCCATGATCTTTATGATAACAACAGCCAAAAACAAGTTGTTGGAAATTACCTATAAAAATGTGAACCACTGCTGAATGCGAAATTCTGAATTCATAACTTCATAATAATTAAACCCCTGTACCACTCTTATTTCCATATTCCCTCTATGCCATTTTAATGATTTGTTATATTTTGTAATTATTTGCCGTGTTATTTATAATGACTTTTTTTTGTACAATCAATTGTTGGTAATCTTTCCAGCTATTCATTATGCATTTATCTTTTATGTCTTAGGATGTTGGGAGGCTGAGAAGAATGGAGGCCGTACCTAAGCTGCGTGCCTAGATAACCCATGGGGAACTGACAGGAACAGTGCTGGATGGAGGCCAAGACACTGGATGGCGAAGACGAGGAAGCACACAGTATTGTGGATCACATGTGTTGTTTGTTCCCTTTCTCAGCCGATCCAAAGTAGATGCAAAGTATTCTGCAATGTGCCTCATTTGTTCACTCTGTCACGTGTCACCCATGGAGAGATGGCAGAAAGAATCAGGATAAGCAGCCAAGGCTAAAGAAACTTTTTTACTGCACGTGGGAGTTGCAGTCTTATCTCTGCAAATTTTAGGGTGATAACAAAAGAAGTGTAGACACTAGATAACATTTCCTCTTCGCAGCTCTGTTGGATTCATATGTATTAGTGACCACAGGGGAGCTAGTAGTTGTAGATAGTAACCATCATGGGCAGGTATAAAGGCAAGGCTTCCTGGTTACTTTTGTTGGCTGGGTTGGTGCTAACAGGAATCGCTTTGGAATATGAGGGGGTTCCCGGTCAGTGGACACGCTATGCCCAGTGGGATGCCAAAGCGACAGGTGAGCTCAGCTTTATTCTAAAAACCAACATCAGCAAAGCCCTGGTGCTCTATCTGGATGATGGAGGGGACTGCGACTTCCTGGAGCTTCTAATTGCAGATGGGAGGCTCCAGATGCGTTTCACCATCCATTGTGCGGATCCGGCCTCCCTGCACACAGAGACACGTATCAACGATCAGCGCTGGCACAGAATCCTTCTTGCTCGTAATTACAGAGAGACCAGGCTGGTGGTGGACAACGAGGAGAAAGTGGCTGAGGTGAAGTCCAAACGAAAAGAGATGGTAGTGGCCAGTGACCTCTACGTAGGGGGAATCTCACCTGATGTGCGTCTCTCTGCCCTGACGTCCAGCACTGTTAAATATGAGCCGCCATTCCAGGGCCTTCTAGCTAATTTGAAACTGGGGGAGGCACTACCAGTGCTGTTGGATGGTCAGGCTGTTCATAGTGATTTGGAGTACATATGTGACATACACCCTCCGTGCAGCAACAAAGGCCTGTGCTCCGTCAGCCAAGGAGAGGTCCTCTGTGACTGTAACACCAGCTACAGGGGAAGGTACTGCCATGAAGGTGAGAAAAATGTCTTCTGTTTGTAGCAAAATGTGTTCTTAGCATTAGTATTTTTTACCTTAGGACTGTAATTAAGTAGTTAAATGTGTTGCTTTCTATGAATATTAGGGTTTTTTTGAGACTTGTGATGGAGGCATGTTGTTGTTTGTGTTCCTTTGAATTGTACTGCAGTGTAACAGTAGGGAAGAGTCACAAAGTCCAGTTGCAAGGCGGGGCATTTCATGCAAAATCACTCAGTAATGTGACTTATACAGTAATATCTATCACAGGCAAATTTCATACCAGACTACCTAATTATTTTACCTTTACTTTTGTTACACTGGTACACATTATACATTTACAAGTGGGGAGGGTCACACAACAGAGGCACTTAATCATTACCAGACAAGGAAATAAATATTTAACAATTAAATATGACCAAAATACATGATTTTGCACATATATACTTAGTAAGTATATGATCTAAACACTGAGCTCCAGAGAATAATCATAAAAACGATCCAGGTTAAAGTATACTACAGAAGTGCTTAAAGGCTCTTAAAGAGTCGAGCTCTCTCAGCAATTATCATAGATTATTGTCATAGAGGATAACTTCCTAATAAGACAAATGTTTGCATGTTTTCAACTCAGTGCCATTTAACAGGCAATCAAATTATTTTATTTTTTTGTCTGGGAAGTCCACAGAACAGTAAGAAAATAACTATTTTTATTTAAAGTGAGCTTTGAAACTCCTTGTAACTCAGAAAAAAAACCCAAATAAAAACGGAGATAAGTGATTTATTAAAGATGTTTTCCACTTTGCCAAAACACGTCAGTTTCCCACTTCCAATATTACATGTTTGGCTTGGAAGCTCTGGAGCCTTCTTCCAGATGGTCAGGGGTCATGGGGGATGACCTTCCTGGCTAAAAAGACAAGGGAGATCGTGGCAGGGACTCCTTCGTTTAAACAGTGGAGTCACAACCTGCAAGCCAAAAGTTATTTTCATTGCATGCATTGCAACAGCTTATTGCTGATCCGTACACTTCTGTGAAAGTGATACCATAATATTGGAGTAAATACCAGTAAATATATGGATTTTGAATATCAGAATATATATTTGATTGCAAAAGCTAGCAACATTCACTAACAAACCACTGAAAGACATCAAACTTGCAGTGTACTGTGTCTCTATCTGTGATTATATGTCACAGATAAACTATTTATGTGATACAGTGCCACCACTATTGTCAGTAATGTTAATTCTACAACTATACTAACAGAACAAATGACCAAACTCGCAGGCTCTGGCTGTTAGTGTCTGTTGACATGCATGTTGTTGCATGGAAAGAAGAAGAAGGGTTAAGTAAAAGATCAAATATTTAGCCTCTGTGTTAGTTTAGACAGGTAGTGATTTAATACTTTTATCCTGCTGTCCACATTTAATATGTCTGTTTTTTTAATTCTCCTGCAGCTGTCCAGAAAGAAGTAGAAGGTAAGACAATGCATTATATAATGAGCAAAATGATAAAGATAATTTGTTTTTTGTGATGCTCTTATTTGCAAAGGTTATTACCACAGCACCAGTGTGTGAGAGTGTGTTCACTTATTATCAGATTGTTATTGTCAGTTTGGACTGCAGTTCTGACATCCAACAAATTAAGCTGAAAGGAGATATACTATTACTGGTCACGAGGTCACTAAGGGAAAAGCGCCTAATGTGCTGAATGCTCATTGTATATATAATCAGTGTGCTCAAGGTGACTGGAGAGGTCTGCAGAGTACGTGGGTGTTGCACAATACTGTATGGGGAGCATTCATATACTGCGTCACAGAGAAAATGATTATAGAGATGCTTTGTTTTATTATTCATAACTTTCTGTATTTTTCCTCTCTCTTCAGTGCATATTTTCCTTTATAAGTATAAGTCCTCCATCTAAATTACTGTTTAATGTTAAAGTTTATTAAGTCAACATGCCATTATATACCATTATGCTCTATAGTCAATATGTGGATTAAACTCAACATAATGGCATACATTGTAAATTGTAATATTATTTGCACAATGATGTTTTTTATAAGTGCATCTAAAATTGTCTGTGATGATGAAATGAGAAAATTTATCTCATTATTGGCAACATCTTAACTGACCAGGATTAAGAATTAAACAGGATTGTTTTCTAATGAGGTGGTCATACTGAACGTGAAATGAAGACTGAAAGTGAGGAGGAAGGTGTGTTTAGTCGGCATCAGAGCAAGACATACATCTCCCCAGTAAGGACTGCTGTTTCTGGTGAAAGGGCAGCCAACAGGCTCAGGAGACCAGCACAAGGTGCACTGAACCACTGCACATTATAAATCACTGTTACTGGCTCAAAATTCAGCAACCAGTGCACACCTGCGATCTGAAATCCTGCATTTGACACTTATGTTTGACAGAAAAATAGACTGAAGATTGCAAAATGTTATTGTCTTCATGTAAAGTGGCCGTGCAGAGTACAATTAGAAATACGAGTGTAGAATGGCTTGTATTACTACATACAGAAAACATATTCAATAGCATTGCAATGCATAATATTAGATTATGTATACCAAAAACAATGCATGTTTTGGTATAGATTCTTGATACTGTGTTGAAAGCAGCACATGAATTAGATTAAGTGACTATATGGTTGTACACCTCAGTAATAGCTAATAGGTTTCACCTCTGCAGTATTTCTAAAACAACATGCATTAGTCATTTTTAATAAGGGCAAAGATGCCATGGGTCTCCTCCCAGCAAAAAGGCCGGCATTATTAAATGACATGCTGCACAGAGACACATCAGAATGTTTATTGGATTAAAGCTTGACATGCAGACAATCCCCAATGCAGAATGCATGAAAAACAACAATAACAACAGCAAAATCACACTCACCAGATGCCTTATTTTCTATCCTTCATACTCCATGTGCTATTCAGCAGCAAGTCTTTGTTGTCCTTGCATCGATGGAAATAGACAAATCTATGCATTAGCTAAAGCACTTCCTCCCCCCAGAGATGGCAAAGATGGTAACCCATATGCTATATTTGGTTTTGGCTGCAGGTTTTAAGTGGTGCAGGAATTATCTTTATTTGTCTGAGGAACTGCTTTAAGGCAGTGAAAACCTTTTTCACAGCAGGTGAGTCTTCTGAGTTGTTCATCTACAGTATGCAGCATGCGGGCTCCCGTCGATCTGTGCGGACAAAGGCCATGGTGGGGCATGCTCTAATGCCCAAAGAGTGCAGCATCCTCTGATGTTTTGTGAGCAGAAAAAAAACAGGTCTGTGAACCAGAGATAAGGACAGCCACCTCACAAGGCAGATGCAGAAAAGAGACAAATCTCTCAAACGTATAGAAAAAACATTACACAGCACACACATGCCAAGCGCAAACACACTGTCATTGTTTGGTTTTGTTTTTTCCTTCAAATTTTCATGTGTAAGCACACAGTAATGACACACTAAGAAGTAAAAGGTTGACAAAGCAAGCATTGAAATCTTCTAAAGAAAGGACACAGCTGGTCCTGGTGGGCTTGCATCTTTCAGCAGCAGTGACCTTGGTCTAATCCCTCATTACAACAGGCTCCATAATACTGTACTTTTCATGGAAAAACAAATTTGGCAAATCCTAATCCTCATGCAATGGCTCTTTTCTTCTTAGATGCTCGCTAATTAATGTCACAACAATGACTCAGAGGTCCTTCAACATCTGCATTTTTCTTTTCACTTTATTTGTTTAATTAAAGTTTCTTAGATTGCAGTGTTTATCTTGTTAGAAGTATTTCCAAAAGTTCATACTGTCATAAGCAATTACAAAAAATGAAATCAAGATCTATTCTGCTTTTTTTAGTCACCCCACTAACATAAATTATCTCCTTCATTTTATCAATGGAAAATTTACCCCTTAATTTTTATAAATCATGCTATTTTCTTTCAGTATGAAAGTATAGTATGAACATATTCAACGTAATTGTAAAAGGTAAAAAAAAAAGGTTTACATAAGGTTTAGATCAGTGGAAAAAATAGAAAGTAGAAGGAGCGTAGGGAGTCAACAACATGAAGAAATGCAGACATTTTAATATATCAATACATAGTTTGTAGTCATATGTTATATCTTAATACATCAACGCATCCTCATACAACGGTTCATATGATATCTTACAAAAAGTAATGCACAATTTTTTGTCCATAATCCTACGAATGACTAGACGGAGTGTCGCATTTCGTGATTGACAAGTTTCTTTCTAAAACCTTTTATTTTCAGTGGAAAATGCTATATTTTAAGATAGCTGTGGCATTAAAATGCATTTTGATAAAATTTCAAACAAGTAATGTGCATTTTATTTTAATAATCTTAGTTCATGATTTTTATATTGTTAGTTATTACGAAGATTCTGCAACATATTCCAGCAACCGAAAGGTCGCTGCTATCACTAAAACAACATAACTTACATGTTGTTTGAATTTATCTTTAACATTTCTCAACACAAAAACAAGTATGTGTCCTTTAAACTCAACAATAGGATAGGTTAACTCAACAATACGAAGTGTTAATGTTAAGGCAATCAGTTCTTCTTCAATTCTGAGAAATAAAGTCAGTTTTTGATAGTGGAAGGCTACGGAAGCGCATTGTGTTGAGGGTGGAGCGCGTACTGTTTTGGCTAAAATATCTGAAATAAACATATTTTTCTTAACATAGATTATCTAAATGCAGTGTAATTACTAGTTTGGCGGAAAAACCAATAAAAAAAATCTCATTTCTAGAATAGCAAGGATTAAATGAGGGATGTGAAATGTAAAGTCCAATTTGATAACCCTGTCTTCATCCCATTTATTTGGTCACACACACACACACACACACACACAAACACAGAGGAATATAAAAATATTGCATTTTCCACTGAGAATGAAAGGAATGTCTTTTTTGTTTTAGAAAGAAACTGTGCTGTCACGGGATGTGACACGACATGTTTGCATGTCTTTTGTGAAAATTGTGCATTACTTTCATAAGAACTGTGAATGAGAGCAGCCTGAATAGAGACAGTCGTAACACTAGTATACTTCCTTTCTGAAGCAATGTTTGTTCACAATAAAAGCATTTTTCAGGCATGGCATAGGTCATTTATTTTATGCTGACATGGCAGCACTCTTAAGAATATTATTATTGTTCTCATTTTATTTGTCATATTTTTCCCTTGCTAACTTCTATTGGATAAATCCACACTGAATCACATGGACACTATGGGCTCAAACCTCCATTATTCAGGTTTCAAACCAGTGTGTGTGGCCAGTAGTGCAACATGCTTGAAGGTTTGAAAACACAAAGAGTCGATTCATTGTTTTTACTCAAGGTCAGGAGATGTAGATGAGTAAAGGCATGTGTGCGCACAGCAAACACATCACTAATAAACAATTGCTGTTGGCAATCATATGGAGTATCATGATAAAATAATCATGAACATCACACCCACGAGGTAAATCCGCCAATTTACAGATTCTAAACAGCCCTGACAAGAACGGTGGGCTTGTTATATAATGAGGCCAAGCCAAAAGAATCTTAAAAGCTGATGTTAACATTTTAATAAAATTATCTTCCATTTCCTGGTTATAATTTTTTGACAGCCCTGAAACTCGTCTTATCCTGTTAAGGTTGCCTCTTTTGTAAAAATAAAAAAGTAGTGGATTATTGGTAGGAAGGGGCGGTTTATTTTTACACAGGCTTACCCCTCTAACGGGACTCTACAGGTCTAGCCAGTTATCTCTGCATTTCCACACACTGAGATTTGGATGTGAGGCTCAACCAAGTAGGGTGAGCATATGCACTGGGCGGTGGCCCCCACACAAGGGCAGCAGCAACACCGCTCTTTACCAGCTACGTAGACAGGGCTGTGGTTGAATCCTGTCAAAGCGGAGGCTCGTTCGCCGGCTGTGCAATGACACACTGTCAAAAGCCTACATGTTGGCAGGCGAGGACCCTCCCAGGGGTAATCATGTCCATTCCACACCAAGAGATGCAACATGAACAGCCTTGTTCAGTGGAACGTGTGGAGGAGATTTGTGCAACAGCGACCTGCCCCTCATAAGGCTTTACCTAATGATTGAACTGGGACTTGACTGTGAGCAAGTGACTTGTTATATGAGTCTCAGAGTGCTGATGCACTGGCGAGAGCTGTTTGTGTTGGCTGGCACAGTGGGGCTCATGTGCTCAGCAGAAGTGTATGCATTGTGTCATCCCCATCTCCCTTTTGGCAAGAGAAGCAGTTGAGGTATACCATATAATTTCTGGCTGACCTATTGAGATATTCGTCTGTGTTTCTCTGTGTCTGTGCTAAGCACAGTTTATAGGAGAGAGAGACTTACTGTAGGCTGGCGGTGTACACAAAACTGAATCAAATTTGGCTTGGTTGCCGCAGTGTGTGCGGGGCGTCCAGCTGGACTTTAATACACCTGCAACTGCTCAGCAATATCATGTGATTGATAGGCAGTCTATTTTTAGTTTATGGTAGTTTTACTATAGCTTTTCTTTTTGTTCCCAAATATGATGAAGAGTTTTGCAATACACACTGTCTTACTGTGTAAGAGTGTTACACCATTAAGTCTTGTATGTGTTGGCCACTGCAGTTATCCACTGTGTAAAGCACAGCAATCATTGTATTGGGCTAACCCCTCCGCCTTCTGCTTGACAGAATATGGAGGTGGTATGTGGCATTTCTTTCTTGGCTGACCTGCTTTATGATAGTTTATAGTCAGTGAGGCTTTAACGCAGTGCAGCATCAGGTCACAGCTCCTTTTTTCTCTTTTTTCAGAATTAAAAGGTTAAATGCTGCAGATCATTAGTGCTGTTACATGATAGTTGTTATGTCATTTTATCAGTGTTCAACTCCCTAAACCTATTGAGCTCCATTAGATGGTAAATCCTCTGTGAAATAGAGTGATAGACGCTAAAGATGGATAAAGAATGGTGTCGTTTCTGCCCTTTTATAAAAGCCTGCCATATAGAAAGGTTAAATAGGCTCATCTGGCTTTACCACTTGCAGGCAAATATCAGTGCGTAGAGATGAGTGGCTAAGCCTATAGAGCCCTGTCATAGAACGAGTGTTACCATGTGTAACCTTTTACAGTAGGTGCAATATAAAGCAGGATTTATGGATACTTTATACATCTCAAACGCTGTCTGCATCAAATAAACATACAGTATGTGTTCCATTTAGAAAAAAGCATCTGTGTGAGCAACTACCTGTAAGGGTTGCACCAATCAAGATGTTTTTTTCTTTCCTTGCCTTCCCTCTCCTCCCTTGAGATGTTTGTCTGTTTTTAGTTTGATTTCCCCTTTATATTTTAGTTTGAACTTTGACATCCGTACCTACCCCAGGATGTCTGTCACAAACTGCAGTCCAACATTGTGACAATGCTTTTGTTCTCCCAAACCTCTTTATGAACTTCCTGTTTTCGTATCCTTTTTTCTGTTCTTTCCCTCAAGGTCTGGCGCACCTGATGTTAAACCGCCAAGGTATGGGGTCTATTGGTTTGCTTTTCCTTCCCAGCCACCTGATCACAACATTTCCCTTCCCCTGAATTCATTTTAGTTAACTGTGCTGCACTAATATTTCCTCTCCTCTTTTTTTCATATACTTGCCTATTCGTTTTTGCTTCCTGTCATGTTATGCTCACTACTCACTCAATTTTTGTCCGTCAAACCCTTGTCCTGACCACTGACTGAGCTACTGGAACATCACCTTTGACCTCTGCAGTTTTTCGCCAAGGTAATGCATCTATGCTCATGGCATCTGTTCGGTTTGGTTTCATGGTGTTTTCAAAGGACATAAACAGGTGTCAAAAATAAAGAATAAAGGGATTTCATGCCAACAATGTCTCACAGGTCCGCACAGAAGAGTATTGACTTTTCCTGTTAAAATAATTAGAAGTATACACAAACCTACTATTATCAGAGGAGAATTAAATTTGCATTTGTTCCATCCTAGAGGCTGCTGTATATAGAATTTTAATTTTCATAAAGTGACAAGATGGGCTGATTTCTCAAATGTCTCATCATTGGGTTGCTTATGATCACTGATCAGTGGGTTGCAAATAACAGTTCCTTAAAATGATTTCTGCAGTGGTGCTAATGTTGAATATGTTAATATAGATGCTTTTGCCATTAAACAAATTAGAGTCAGGGAGAGACACTACTGTGATTCCCTGTAACGCAAACAAGGTTATGATACATCATTTTTTATATTCTCTGAATGGATTTTAACTCTAGTACGGAATCATATCTGAATTATAGTAACAGCTACAGTACTGTGATGCAAAACCTTGGAAGACAAAACATTTATCCAATGCAATATTAGGTAAAACATTTGGGCATTACAGAAAAGGGCATATTGACTGAAGAGTATGGGTGGCACTGACCAACATGATGTCTGCTGTATTTGTGCTCTGTGTTTACTGCCACGTGTTGTGAGATTCAGATAAAAGACACCATCCTGTCTCCATGGCGATCAGTGTTGTCTCTTAACATAGAGACTTGGCTTTGATGACCTGCTCTGCCAATGTAATACTCTGCTTAAGTCATCATTTTCCTCATCAGCAAAATTACTATTACTAGACTATTATCTAGAGATAAAATATTTTGACCCAATTAACATCTTACACGGTGTTCTAGTAATGACTGAACTGACCAAAAACATATATTTGTTTGGTTATCGTTACAGCGCCTGTATTGTGCACCTCTATTTGTAATTGCTATGAGATAACATTGTAAATACTGCAGATGCGGATACAAGCTGAATAGCGTTGTATGTCATCTTGTCATCTGAATTATGTTATTCCCACCCCCATGGAACACAAATCGGTGAAGATGAAAAAAGAGTGTGTGGCAGTTCCCTGGGTGTTCTCATATACATTTTCTGGTGCAGAACTGATAAGTCTAATATCGAGGTCATTTACAGTAGATGAAAGCTTAAGCGAATACTTCACAGTATGATAAAACCAGTTTGTCAGCCACTATAAATGGTGAAGCTTGAGGCTGTACATGACTGTGACAATATAGATTAAGGTCTGTATTTTTTGGTCACTCGCTTTGGGACAAACTTGTTCATGTACAGAATATAGTAATCAGTCATTACAAGGCCAAAAGATAATGTACAATTTAAGCTGCTACAGTCGGATATACTGTGTGCTGCTACTGCCTCAAAAATGATTAACATTGTGTGTTGTACTAGAATAATGCCGCTATAGAATATATTTAGTAAGTCAAACAGTAAGTGTGTCCTAAAGGCCAACCACAATGTGATCCGTCATGACATGAGGCCTAAATGTAATTGCTCCATTTCATGCATCAATAACAAGAAGAAGTTGGTCATTGATTGTGGAATGAAGATTTATAGAAATAACCTTGAAGCAATACTCAGGCATAGCACAGCTGCATTTAGTAACAAAGTATTGCACATCTGAGTTTATGGGATATACATGAGGTATCGGTTTCATTTAGCCTTTTAATTTTATCGCAAACATTTGATATTAACTTTTTCCAGCTTTAGCCTGAAGGGATACTCAAGATAGTAGACTGATTTCATTTGTATTTATTTGGCCACAAATAATTTCAGATTTAATCTACATCACTGTTGTCACTCTCTGGGAAGAGTCCCGAGTTTATAGATTAATTAAAAGCTTTTTGCACACTTCAGGAAAATCATGAGTGGCTGCTTGTGTATGTGCTTCAGTCCCAGAAGCCTTTGCTAATGTGTACACTCAAACACTGTAAATGGTGTCACTCACAGCAGCTTACCACTGGTCCGGAGGCAGGGACATGCCCTGCTATGCACATGCCCACACCGCCTGACTTAGGTTCGGGTGCAACTAGCCGACAACTGACTCCTTCGCCCCTGAGCAAGAGATGCAGTCAGCAACTGCCATCTGTGCCCCGGGCTTTTGGACCACTTTGAAATTAATCAGCTGTAAATCTTAATATTAATGAGGAATCCACAAGTTGGTGCAGCCACTGCAGCATAGTGTAATTGTATCAGAGACTGGAACAGGTGGGCTTATGCGAAGTAGAAGCAGATTATGTCTTCCCATCTGATGGCAAAACCCTCTTCCTCTACAGTGTTTGATGTGCTCCATGCTGTGACAGTTACCTGCTAATATATAGCTCTGGGCAGCACCACTACAGATAATCCTTTTTGGACATGGCCATAGGGGCAGCTGCTATCGGCTATTTTAAAAGCTAACTTGTCCAAGTGGTGCCAAGGATTCTGTAGCTCCCTACATATTTTGCAGCTGCGCACTTCATTGGATTGGCCATGAGCAGCGCCCCGGAGGACTCACTAGTATTTGTATCCTCAATTTGGAGGGTGCACATTGGATGCAAGGAGATAAGAGATTGGATGATGTATAGTAAGACATAGACAAAGAGAGAGGGATTAGTAGCACAGAAATGTAGAGAGTTGCTGGTGCCGCCATTATATTCTGCTGAGCTTTCCTTTTCTGCCGATATAGGCGTTCGGCACAATTGTCTTATAGCTGCAGCCAAGGTAGAATGTTGATGGCCCAGCCCCCAGTCAACTGCAACATGCATAAAGTGCTAAACTGCTCCCGCAGCATCTCTTAGCTGGTGCACTGACCACAGCCAGTGTCTCTGATGGCATTTTCTTCAAGCTAGTGCCAAAGTATATCTGGTGTCAGAGCAAACACAGCCAGCATCGCCTTTTTCACAAGCTGTTAAACATTGTTGACAATGGGCAACCTCCTTGGTAAGCAGGAAAGCAGAGATATGGGTCCGCTTCCATTCTAGCCACCCACAGACTTCCATTGATCCTCCAATGACCTTCAAGAGGGCTTCAGGGTCATCTGCCAGTGACATCTTCGTTAATAAAAAAGCTGGTAATCACAGAAGGATGATAGCACAGAATATGCATAGGATATGATGCAACTCATCTTGTTATATGGGCTGATCTTATATGAGAAAAACTCTCTTAGATATTAGACTAAATGGTTGCTGTGTCTGTGAGGTTGTCAACTGGACACATAAGTACTTTTGCTAAATTAGGCAATAACACTTCTGGTCTCCTATAATGATTTTTTCTCAACCACTATAACCTCCTGAGACCCGGAAGAAAAAAGGTTTTATATTTAAATATATTTTTTTTACATAATTTAAGCAATTTGGATGTGAGAAACACATCAGATCATTTATTTCTCAAAAATGCTATTTAAATCCTTTGTAGTGGACATCGGGTCAATCCATTCCAAGACACAATTTGGTAATGATAACATAATACATTTTATTTTTAAATCTTTCTCATTTGATGAATATTGGAAACAAATATAAAACACATTTTAAAACCTGCTCTTCTGCCTGGCTGTCTTCCCCCTCATCTCCTGAAAGTTCGATGCCCTAAATCATTTGACTCTTCACATGCACTTAGGTTTACATTTACACATCTACAACATCAGTCAAATGCCGAACTTCACATTTAGGCTCAACAACAGCTTAACAAGTTGCTGTCTGCTCAGTGGCTGAGTAACTACACTGCTCAAACAATAGAGACTAACGGGACCACTGATCCTGCTTGCTTAAATTGGCCCCGGAGTTTAGAAGCTGACATTTACTGTAAAAGCAAACACTGGTTAAAGGGATAGCTTATCCATCTATCTTAAAACAGTGTGTTTGGTAGCTTCGAGGCTGTAACCTACAAACAAGCAAAGTAAATGGGTGTCTAAACTGGCTTGAAACAGCCAATTCAAGAACTGTGGTGTACAATAGTTAACATTACTCCTGTAGTTCAATGTGAAACAATGGTTAAAGGTCAAACGAAACAACCCCAAATTATGAAGTGAAATAAAATACAGTGTGTTTTATTATTCAGTTAACAACAGGGGCAAGACAAATCCCACAGGACTAGTCTCCAAATTATGAATACAACACTTAAATGCAAAGTTGTATGACCTTTTGCCGCTGTGGTGTTGAAAGTTTGCTGCTGTTTCCACTCAAGTTGTAGCATTTCTTCACAGTCTCAAGATTTATTACTCATTCCTAAATTGTTTTAACTTCCAAAATTCATAATGTAATTTGTATCGTACACGTTTTCGTGTGAGTAAGGTTTGTATGTTCAAATCTATCCATTTATCTATCAATCTATCAATCCATCTATCTATCTATCTATCTATGTATCTATCTATCTATCAATCAGTCAATCTATCTATTTATCTATCTGCAAAGTATTGATTTCTATCCATTTATTCAAAATCTTGTCATTTTCTAAATTATCATTCAGCTTACATTGGCAATTGTTGAATGAACTGCAATATCAAGAAGGATTTTGTATTATGTGTAGAGATGTTTGTCACTAAAGGTCCATTGATGCGGTTCTCAGTGCAGCTTGTTAAAAGTTATGTCGCTAACATGGAATTCTAAAAAAACGATGAACCATACAAAAAACAACATCTTCCTTTGGTTCTGGTTAAATCTGAAAGTTGCTTTTATTGGAACATCTAGGGAAACGGTTTGAGCAAGATTTCACTGTATTTTTAACAAACTCACTTTGACAGCAGATATGAATTAGATCTATAGCCATGCCTGACACATTTATATTGGCATTTTTTAAATGTCACTGTAAAGGATAAGGCTGGCATTATTCACAACTTTTATGAAAACACCAAAACCAACAATGTGTTAGTCCATCTCTTATTACAGTTTTTGGCTTTCACCTCCCATTTTTTCCTACTGAAGATGTAAATCTTTATAAAACTTATTGTTTTCATATTAAGTTAATTAAAAAGTAATTATATTAATTCACCCAGTGTAACACTGTGTCTCACTGGTGTGTTTTTATGGAGGTCTATGGAACAGAGGAATAATTAGCTACAACAGGCTTTGGCTAGACAGAGAGTACTTGTTAGTAGGATCAGTTTATTGCTGGTTATGGTCTTTTCATGGGATTTCTTGACAATGAGAATGATGTAGAATATCACCCGGAATATCCTTTAATGTACAAAGAAGAAGAATGTGATCTCCCATCAACAGTACGTACAGTGAGTTTGTAGTTTTGGTGAAAGTGAAATATTTGTCGAATGATACTGTACTAAAGTAGTGACTATACAGTACAGATAAATCAAACTCGACGACTGAAACAATCATCTAAGATGTTTCTCCTCCCCTCTTAGGGCAGGAGGAGTCAGTGGCAACCTTCAAAGGCAATGAGTTCTTCAGCTACAACCTGTCCCAGACTCCCATTCAGAGCAGTTTGGATGAGATCACGCTGTCCTTCCGCACCCTGCAGAGGAACGGCCTGCTGCTTCACACTGGGAGGTCAGCTGACTATGTCAACCTGTCCCTGAGGAATGGAGCTCTCTGGCTGGTCATCAACCTGGGCTCTGGTGCGTTCGAGGCCCTGGTGGAACCCGCCAGTGGGAAGTTCAATGACTACGTCTGGCATGATGTTCGAGTGACACGCAACCGCCGCCAGGTGTGTATATATCGACTGCCTGTGACTTCCACGCTTGCTGCTCACAGGATTAAGAAACTTACCCTTTTTGTAAAGTATGTAGATTTTATTTAGCTTGTCATCTTGCACGCCGTTATGTCAGTAGCTCAGATCAAAAAAAGTTGTCCAGTCCTGCTTCCTTCAGATAAGAACCATCTCTAGAATTAAGTCAATGCTTTCACACACGGACCTGGTCATTCATGCACTATTTTTCTCTAGACTCCAACTAGTTCAGAATGCAACAGCTTGGCTTCTTACGGGTTTTAACTGACAACATCACATCCGCCCCAAAGCTGGCTTCTCTCCATTGGCTCCCTGTTTGTTTTAGAATTGATTTTAAGATTTTACTGATCACTTTTAAAGCTCGTCTGGGTCTGGCACCAAGCTACTTCACAGAAATGTTGACCCCATATGAGCCAGAGCGAAGCCTCAGATCCTACGGCGGGGCCTTTCTGGCCGTTCCAAAGTCGAAGCTTAATTTAAAGGTTACCGTGTTTTTTCCCTCAGCTTTGAAACAACCTTATGTCTTCTTTCTACAATGTTTTTGCATCACTGTTTTACCAATATCTTAACTTTACCTTAATTTTGTTTTGCTTTTCTTTGGCCTTAATGTTTGGCTCTGTTGTTATATTGCCTTCTGAGTATCCTGATTTTGCTTTGTCTATCAAAGCACTTTGTAAACCCTGTTTTTAAATTAAAACTAATTAATCGCTAATCCCCACCTTCCCGGATCCCCCATCAATATATCATTGTAAACATAAATACATAATTTTAAATAATATAATCAGATGCTTTAAAAAGCTTGTGCTAATTATAGACGCAAAACAATATGTTTTTAATTCCTAATGCTCTGACTTATTTTGTTCCCAGTGGTCAGGCTAGTGCATCGGTGTGTGTGCGTGAATGGTTGAATGAACGCCAAAACCTTGTAAAGTGCTTTTTTTACCAGTAAATATAACATTGAAAATAGTTACAGTCCCTTTAGTGGCCCCTTCAGGAATTGCTCTTGAGACATTTTAGTTCAGTTTATTGCCCCTCCAACAGTGAAATGAAATATCCACCGTTGATGCCACCCCCATGTGAAAAGGGGTAAAGGACAATAATCCACCATCAGTGTCAACACTAACAAATGCTGTTTTGGTCTCTGTTGAATGTTTAATATTTCTTCTCTGCTGGACTCCCTATCTCCCATTTTCCATGTTCTGATAGATATTACAAGCTCACATCAGGTCATTGCCCTCTCTCTCATGAAATAGATTGCTTCGGTGGAAATCATTGAGTCGTTTGATAATCAGGCAACTTGCATTTTTTCTGCACCCACAAGCTTGCTGTGAAGGTCTTTTTACCTTATTGAAAGAAAAACTCAACTTGTACAGCAATATCCATCACATTCATGTATCCTGCAGTAGTCAAGAGATCTGCTTTGCATTTGTCCGATACTGTGCTGCTGTACCACTGTACTCCAGCCAAGTACAACACGGCCCTAAGGTTTCATATTCATTAATTCTGTCTACTGGACAAAGCACAGTAGTGAATTCCCAAACTAATTTACAGACTGCCAGGATGTGTCATTAAATGTTACCCTGCTGGCACTCTTATTTGACTGCAGCCATTCTACAATTAGTTAGCCTGGGAACCAGACAAATCTGTGAGCCCATGTTTTATTTGCTCTGGCAGATACATTTGGCCCCTCTCCCATTCAAACTGATTTCCTCAGAATTGGTATGAGGCGAGCCAATCACAACTGTTTATTTTATATTGGGCGGGTTTAATACGATGACTGACAGAGAGGAGTGCCGTTGAGGTATCTTCGTAAATTATCAAGATGGCTGCCGCCGATGCAGAACGTTCCATAGCAGCATTATTCAACAGACTGGACGATAAATTTTCTCTAAAAGAAAATGGTTGTCTGCGCCTGTTGTATAAAAATGTTAAATATTCTTTGATAAAGTTATTTGTTTAAGAAAGCAGCCCTCTAGTTCCAGTTTCAGCTTTTCAGAAAAAAATGCGCATTAAAACAGGTGGATGGAAATGCATCTTTTGTTCACCAGCTCTCTGACTAAGCTCTGATATGCTAATATGTACCGACTTATTCTTTTGACATTTTCATCAGATATACCTGACAATGCCAATGTCAGTGCCAAAATGTCATAGTTGTGCACGGGCTCGCTGTCGGCACGTTTTTTAGAATTGCTTTGTCTTTTGTGCCTCAGTCTGCCAATGCACTTGGCACATATTGGGAAGTGTTTACAATATGTTGAGGCTCACACATTGTATCAACTCAGGCAGAGCTCCTTTGAGCTGAGCTGTAATGTAATAATGCTAACCATAAATATTATCACCTTAGAAGAGCATTTAAAAAATCTGCAGGAGATAATTCACACAACAAGATCCAACAAAATCTCCGTGGTTCATCTCTAGCACATATTGAAACCAGAAGGAAACTGGTCTTCTAAAGGCAAAAGGGGTGCAAACATTTTTGTGCCACATAAGTGCAGTGCAATTGCAAATGTTTGATTTCTTTGCTAAAGTGGGACTTATTTTGTATCTAACTCTCTCATCATCACCAAGATATTCTGATCACATTAACCTGCATATAAAGTTACCTCCTCCTCCCCATCTATTTCCTTACCCTGGCTTCCAGAAGAGCAGCAATCTAATGCTTACAACGTCACTTATGCTTTCAGCCATGCATTTGATCCCTGTGTAAATTGCTTTCCCCTCAGATAAGTTACCTCACTGACATGTAGATAGGGAGAACTGTAACTCCCCAGAGAGTGCTGGTGGAAACATTTTATTAGATCCGGTGGTGTTTTTCAGGCTACAATTCCTCGTATTACTATCTCCCTCTCCATCTGTCTTTTCTTATACTGTCGTGGGCAAACTGATGGTGCTCAAATTTTCTCCTTTTCTGATCCTTATTAATGATGCATCCACCTACTTATGGGCCTCTACAGTACACACTAACATGTATACACAGTATCCATTGTTCCTTATAAACACCGCCCTCAATTCTCAATCTTACTCTTGAGCTCTGATAACAGTCATAAATATATGTTTACCTTAAATCAGTTCTATGTAACATTGGCTGTGTAGAAAATGTGGAAAATATGATGAAAAGTGCTCCAGACAGGACTGGAGCCTTATTATTATCCTGTTGTGTGCCTCTAATTAATTATGCTTTTGCTTAATTCAATAATTACCTTTCAATGCATTCATCCCTTAACTCTGATTTTTAAATGCCAGTGAAGTAACTATCTGGGGATAGGGAGTAATACCCGTTATTAGAAACTGGTCATGCTTTTCTAGACATTATGGCGTGAAACAGAAAGCAGCATCAATCAATTTCCAGACATGAAAGCCTTTTGGTTTTCTGAAGCTTCTTGATGTGCAGTATCATCAGCCCACAGTCAAGCCCACCCATTGTCCACTGTCTAAGCCAAAGACACACAAGGCTTCACCACTAGATAGACAGAAATCAATATCTGCCAGTAGTAGAGAAGGGTGAGGCAGGACCTCGTTTTAGAGACCTGACACCTGAACATACCATGTCAGGCGATTGTTTTGTCTCTTATCCCCTTGCTTTCAAGGTTCCCGTGATTTTACAAAATAGACTGCACAGATTTCATAAAGTTAAATTCTCAAGATACAAAGACGTTGGCTTGTAAAAACCTGATTGCTTGATCCCACATTTTAAATTATTTGTTTTGTGGATGTTTACTTCTGGCTGAGTGATTATGATCAATTTGTTTAAAAATGAGCTTTACTGCTTTTTGTCTACTTAAGTCAAGGTTTGTTGGATCTGGTTGTTGTGGTAGTGTAGTTCAGTGTCTCCTTCATATTTTTCATCCCTCTCTTTTATAGAAATTATCACATTATTATCTATTATATTGCAAGTGCCTAAACCAAAGTCAAACGCTATTAATCATAAAACATTTGCAAAATATAAGACAAATAAATTGTGTAGTAAAGGTGCGGGGGCTTTTATTTGACAACTTCATTTCCCTCTCCTTGCATATGAATTAGTCTCTTTTTTCCTATTTTTTTCCACTCAAGCCTTTCTTTTATAAAGTGATTGTGAATGGCCTGAAATATTAGAACAATTAGTTAAAATGTTGCAGCTGTCTTTTTTTCCTCCTTTTTTTAATGTAATATTAGATTTTCCTGAAGTGTTTTACCTTTCACCCGCAAAGAAATCTTAATTGTTTGCATCCCCCCAATGTGGGAGCTGTAACATTTATGCAGGCATACATGTTAACTGTAGGCTTATTGTCATGGCAACAGGCATATAATTTTAGTCCTATAGCCCCATTCAGAAATTCATATCCTTTGTCTCGGTGTACTGATGAGATTGATATGAGAAGAATCTTGTTTTGTTGCTGCCAATATACAAGAAACGTAGCTTGCCATCTTGATATCTTTAATCTCAAATTAATTGAGTGTACTGTAGCATTGATATTGCTTTGGAAAATATCAGTGGAAGGCATATTTATGGTATATTGACTCCACTGCAATCCTGCTAATATATCAGAAACAGGGATCAGCTGAGATTAGTGAACCCTTCAAAGCTGTTCTTGTAATTGCCTTCAAGATCCAGCATTAATGAATGCTCTACTAGAATCAAGAAATGAAGCATGAAATAATTAGGCCAGTTCTTTCTGTTTGACTGAAAATCTCTCAATTTCTTGTCATTTATTTTCCTCATACCCTGCTCCCACAATGGCTCCTCTAGGTGACAATCTTGGTGGATGGGATTCTCACCACCACCGGCTACACTCAGGAGGACTACACCATGCTGGGCTCTGATGATCTCTTCTACATAGGGGGCAGCCTAAACACAGCCGACCTGCCAGGCTCCCCGATCAGTAACAACTTCATGGGCTGTCTGAAAGATGTGAGTACAGCTTGACCTCGGTCCCAGCAGAGGACTGGAAACACTATCCTACCCTCCTTAGATAGCACTACCCCTTCCTATAAGCAGAGCATGTTCTGCGTATAGAAAATCACCCCTCACATTTATATTGATTCTCCTGTTGTAGGGTATTTGAAGGAGAAACATTCAGCTGAGAGGCTGCGCTGTGCAGAGCATATGCATTTTTAGATTCCCATGGGAATCCCTTTGAGATTAGCACAAATATACATAAGAAACAGATGCAACTTTGGAACACATGTTCATTCCTGAAATAGAGTCTGAAGTCAGTTTACATCACTATTTCCAATGTTTTAAATCTATTAACTCTGGCGTGTACCTGTGACAATGATTATCTTGAGCAAGAAAGTTAAGATCATGTACTTTTATTAGGATTAAAATAGCCAAACAGTGAATTAATGCCCAATTTCTTTATGAAGTGAACAATCTTATAAAAAAAAAAACAAATGATTTGCTATGTGCAATTGAAGTGATAGAAATGCTTTATCTCAGCAAGGAAGGATTAGGAGGAGACATTACTAAAACAGGCAGTTGTTTGAATTGAAATAGTGAAGGGGAAAGTAGCATAAGCGTCAGGGTGGCAGTTGGGTGTATACATATTTTCTTTGGGTCAATACCCAACTCAAACAAATTAGTTTTCTTCTGTCAGAGACACTTACGTCAAAGGATATAAGACCATTTATTCCATAAATGCTTTTAAACTGTTATTAGGCTCTGCTTTTGATCCCCATTAAATCTAGCTGCATGGGATTCAGCAAGGAGTACAATGCACCAAGGACACAACAGACACATCACTTAGATACGGAATACACAAAATGCACAAGGCAAATAGAGAAGAAACAACCTGACTAAGCTGGTAAAAGAGGCAGCAAGTTGGAGCAAAGCATAACAAGCATAAGCAGCAGCTTCCTTATGTATGTGCGTGAGAGCTTGACAGATTTTAGAAACATCATATTGTCATATTGTCTCATTAAAACCAGAGTGATTACTTATTTGAATGTTGTTGGAGACTGTGTACTTGACTTCAGTGCTTTGCTAGCATTAACGTGAAAAGATTTCTCTTTTCAGTTTCACATTCACATTTTCCGAGTCCTAACCACAAAGCAAGTTTTTGCTTATGTTGGAGAACTGAAATCCACAACGAGTAATATTTGTTTCAAAATGTCGTCAGATGACACATAAATAGAGAAGTTACGGAAGATCTTTACATTTTGATGTCAAGGATGGCAATGTCAGTCTGTCAGTCTGTTGTCCACTTTGGTCAGACCAAGCGGCAGCCTCCGGGTCTGAAAATTGAAGTCAATGTGGAAGTGCCTTAAACCTGCATTCTCTCATGCGACCAGCAGGGGGCGACTATTTGATGGATTGCTGTGAAATTTGCTACAGTTACCCGCAAAACTAATGACATTCCCATCAGCCACAGACTGTATAAAAGAAGTGGAAGTGACATCACCCACTGGTGTGTGGACTACCATTATGAAGCTTTTTGCCTTTTTCTCCATTGCTATCTTGGATTTTTGGAACCAGTGACATCGCCCCCTGTTGGCCATTAGAAAGAGTGCAGTTTTTTTCAGACCCAGAGATTGCCCCTTGCTAATAACGCATGGTAGCATGCTCACAGGCTAAACTAAGATAGTGAAAATGGCAAATACTACCTTTAAAACATCTGCTGGTTTGCATTGCCATTGCCATTACGTGAGCATGTGGGAAAGCTGAAGTTAATATTTTGTACAGCCCCAGAGAGCCGCTAGATTGCTGTTTAAATATGTTGTCAAGTTATTTTAATTTTAAATCTCATAGTCGTCACAGTCTTATGTCATTTTGTCCATTAAACTCTGCAGTACAGACACATTTAAAATGAATGTGTGTTTGTCATAGTATTGGCAGTATTTGTTAATACAGTACACAACATCAACAAATTTAGAAATCCCTCAAGCTTTTGAATGATTTTTAGTGTCTACAGAACAACTCTTAGATTAAATTAGATGTTATTTATGGACAGGTTATATTGTCCCAGCACCGCTGCCAATGCTGCAACCTCCGCTCTGTGGGCGGTGTGGCTGGTGGTGGTGTTTAGACTTACTACTGCTGCGCGTAGTCACACAGATGTACTGTAGGCTTGCAGGGAGGGAATGACTGGATAAAGAGTCATGAAGATGGGATGACAAACTCAAAAAGTGCCAGTAATGAGGGTGAGTGGTGGCAGAGGCAGAGCTGATCAAATGGGATCTGCCTGGAGCCGGGTTCAGAGACGGGTGAGTCCAGAGCCACAGCTCTGACTTTGGTGATGAACTAAAGGAACAAAGGGTAGTGCGGGGAATGAAAATAATTAACACACACATATTTATCTTAATCCATGTGGGAAAGAAAAATATGTGGCTCTACATCGGGGGATATCTGTCTTATTGTATTGAATGTGGAGAGTTTGGGCCATGACTAATCTCTCTAGACGTTACATGATAATAGATGCGAGTGCTGCCTGGTAGAGGCCATCAGGTTCATCAGGTACAGGAAAAATAATGGCCACTTTCAGACGAATGTCGTGACTACAGCAGCTAGTAGGGAGAGGTGAATTTGTCTTTGAAGTCACCAGCTTATTGGTCTGTAGTATGTGTGCCCACAGGATATCCCACACCACATAATTAGGTTCCTCCACTTTAATGCTTCAAAGATTGTACCCAATGTGGTTATGAAGAATGTGCTCACACAGCTGGTCGCAGCAGAGAAGGTCTTCATTCTCAGACTACTGTTATTCTTTACCACTTGAGCATAAAACACATGAGGGCTTTGTCAGTCGACCCTGAAAGATCTTTATTCCTGTGTTTTGGGGTGGTCTGTAATACTTGTCACATACAACAGTCTGGATTGGTGAAATAGGATCCCACTTCCTGTATTGTCATTTGGCTCATACAGCCCCACCGAGGTCACAGCGTGCATTTTTGTAGCTATCCACTCAATTTAGTTCGATGTGGTGGTTCGTAATTGTAAACAATGTCTGTATATAACTGCTAACCAGCTGTTCTTGTTTTGTATAAGTGAAGTCTTGATTGACTGTCTCCCCATTTAAAAATTGCCTGTTACACTCATTTCTCGATGGTCAGTTTCACCATCTGATTTCACTGCTTAATTAGTCACACTGAGGCACTGTGAAGTGTGATATTGGCTCAAATTGCCTCTCAGCTCTGCTGTGCAGTGTGGTGTGTCTCCTCAGGCAGTGACTGGTTGCAGAGGAGTGTGGCAGATAACAGTGGGCTCCGGATGACTTACAACTGATACAAAATGAGACAAGGATTGTTGTCTCCTGCTGTGCATATTGATGAACCCAGAAAGAAAGTAGAAAATAATACAATAACAGCACAAAGAAGTCCACACAGGCATTCTATCAAAGTATGCTTTCAGTTTAAACAGGATATTGTCCATCTTGTATTTAAGTAAATGTCTTTTAAAAAGTTTTTTTATTTCTCACTTTTTCCTTTGACTTATCTAAAATGTCAAATCAATAGCCAGACATTCCTCAAAGACAGGGGTAGGTCTATTGTACAGTTACTGCTGCTGTAGTGCAAAATCAAATTTTTTTTACCACTGTTTAGACGTGTCTGCATCATGAGCTCAGCAATAAAAATAAACACTCAAGTTTATGTCCTCCTACATTTGACTGAATGTACCTCTTTAAATAATAAATTGTGTGTTATGCTTGTAAAGGATCTAATCCACTGCTCTCCCACCCGCCATCCCTGCTTGGACTTGATCTTTTTCAGTTTACTTAGAATAAACACGCATAGTGTCATTGTGTAGGTGCTATGTCTGTGATTCCTCCACTCTGAATTCAGGATTATTCTACTGTCAGACCCATTGTATGTTCCTGAGTGAGTCAGCAAATTTCATAAGCATTTCATCTCTTGCTTCCTTCTTGTTTTCTCATGACAATTTTGTAGTTAATGAAGAAATTACATGGTAAACCTGAAAACCTCCAGATCAAAGACCAGGCAGATTCTTGGTGTGGTGAGGAAGAATCTCTGGTCTCACAAATAATTGAAAGCAGTCAGCTTTTTGAGTTTGAAAACCAGTAAAATACACTGCGTTCAGTTCACGCTTCCTCTATCTCTGCATGGATACGCAGCACGAGTCAGGAACAATCTGAGTGAGACAAAATGTGATGGATTTTTTATTTATTTTTTTATTAATGCAGCAAGTTCTTCTACATCCGTATAATTAAAGGTGTCGGTTTATTTGACACAACTCTGGAAATGAAATGAAATCCGAGCTCACGGATGATTCAACAATGTTTTCTGCTGCATGTCCTTGTGAAAGCTGCTGTGTCATATTGATTGTAGTATTTATTGGTGAGTAATATTCAACCTTTGTACTGAATTTATTTCTCTCTCCAGCTGTCATCTCACCACGACATCTCTCTCATTTATTAGGTGGTCTACAAGAATAATGAGTTTAGACTGGAACTGTCACAGCTGGCTGAGCAGCAAGACCCCAAGATCAGTATCCATGGTGACTTGATATTCAGCTGCGAGAATGTGGAAGCCCTGGAGCCGGTCACCTTCGACACGCCGTCTGCCTACTTGACATTGCCCAGGTGGAACACAAAGAAAACTGGTGCCATATCTTTTGACTTCCGCACCACAGAGCCCAGCGGCCTGCTGCTGTTCAGCCACGGCAGTCTGCAAGGTACGCAGCCTGACAGGAAGCCCAGGGCCGACTTCTTCACCATCGAGCTGCTGGACGGGTTTCTCTACCTGGTCATGGATATGGGATCTGGCAGCATCAAGATGAAAGCCAGTGACAAGAGGGTCGATGATGGGGAGTGGTGCCACGTGGACTTCCAGAGGAAAGGGCGCAACGGTATGAGAATTATGTGTATTTGTGAAGGCAGGGGAACCCTTGTGTCTGGTTCTGTTACCGTTTTTCTCCAGTTTTAGCTGTGGAGGAGAAAAGGTTCCAAGCCGTGAAATCGCCATATGCTAGCATGGATACAGTCACATTGGCATGCTCTTGCTTTTTATTCACTGCAGTGAAATATGCATGCATATTAGGTTTTAATTACAATGATATTTTTAGCTGCTCTAATCTATGTATGACATTTTGAAATCTGTGTTAACCTATTTCACAAGTGGCCAATTATACAGTCACCCATCTCAAATTGGGCCTTATTAGTACAATCCAAATGTCTGCCTTATTAGTAGAAGCCCGAAAAATACACACACTTCGTTCTCAATTTCTTCCTTCACATTTCTATAAATACATTTCCTTCCTACTCAAGCAAGGTAAGATTCGTCATTTGTAATTCGTCACTTTTCCAGAGCAAGTTTTAGTTTTAGCTTCTGCTTTTGCTGACAAAATCAACTCCTAAGGACTGGCTATACAGTTTCTTAGTCCACATTTTTTTAAGACAAGCAGGGACTAGTGCCCACTTCCTCAATCTCACAGTTTGTTCTCACTTCTCATTTAGCACAACCCACACACACCTGTCTTCATTTTCTCTAACAAAAAACATTGTATAAGTACAAGTTGACTCACTGCCTGCCCTACAGGCTTTATCTCCGTGAACAGCCAGAGCATCCCCTTTTCTGCTAATGAAGGCAGTGAGATCCTTGACCTAGATGGGGACATGTATCTTGGTGGTTTACCTGAGGATCGGCAAGCCCTCATGCTCCCCCCAGAGGTATGGACGGCCTCCCTCAGCCTTGGCTACGTGGGCTGTGTGAGGGACCTCTTCATTGACGGACAGAGCCGGAACCTGTGGAAGCTGGCAGAGGTTCAGAGCGCCACAGGTGTGAGCAGCTTCTGCACCAGAGAGACTCACGTCAGGTGTTCCAGAGACACATGTGCCAACGGTGGACACTGCAGAGAAGGCTGGAACCGCCACATTTGTGACTGCAACGGCACTGGCTACCTAGGTCCCAGCTGTGAGAAGGGTAAGAGTTTCTGGGAAGGATTGTAGTGGATGGTGAGGATAAGTGACTTTAAAATGCTGCTGCAAAAGCTTTTTACACACTTTGGCCAGTATTTTATTTATTACCATAGCTGTGTAGTGACTGGGAAGTGTCTGCACAGACGGCAAATATATGTACAAAGAAAATTCATTATCAGGCCTTAATGCTCAGGCCTTTGAAATAATAATAATTTAATTAGCAATTGCAGTATGATCATCTGCATAGCTGCATCTACATGTGTTATGTCATATCTATTCAAATGAGAGCTGTGCTCTCAACCCAAAGTAACCCTCCCGGGCCACAAAGCAGTCTAGTTGACAATAAAAGGACAAAAGAACATAATGTTATTTTTCATTTAAGCCATTCAAAAGTAAATTACAGTATTTTCTTACAGTATAGTGATTCATTAATGAATTGTCAGTATCATGAGGTTGCCAGTGCTATGAGTGTTTTCATTAGAAATGCAGTGCTGCTCCGGCAGAGTGATTCAGCCTGAATCACTCTGCGTTTACCATGCAGATGGTTTTCTTACAGAGAGGCCAAATTACGCAGATCCATTGGCAGCTAATAGTATGAGGGATATATGAAAATCCCCCTTCTATTGCAATATGATGGGTATAAATCCTTCAGAAATTTGATTGCTGCTGCAATATCACCGCTGTCTTTATATGCTCCAGGCTTTTTCTGCCATCTGGTGCGACTGATGAAAACTGCAATCTAAAATTATATCATGCAGTACCTGAGATAAGCTCAAATAGAATTCAGGTTTCATTCCATAAATGCCACTTTGTGTTTTTTAATTTAGTATTGTGATCCCCCCTGGGTATCAGTGTCTGCTAACACTTTCTCTTACTGAAATCCATAGAGGCCACTATGGTGAGCTATGACGGCAGCATGTATCTGAAGGTGGTGCTGCCGAGGACGCTGCACACAGAGGCCGAGGATGTGTCCCTCCGCTTCATGTCCCAGAGGGCCTTTGGGCTGCTGATGGCCACCACCTCTCAGCAGTCAGCGGACACCCTACGTCTGGAGCTGGACGGAGGCAGGGTGAAACTCACTGTGAACCTGGGTAATGCCACTGCGACAAATGCAAGCAGATAATACCAGTTGACCTTTTAGGACGTGTCACCTAGCTACAATAAAGTTTTCATAATATTAGTTTTGCCTCTGACTCTCCCATACCCATCTTCATACACAAAAACTACAGTTGCTTAAAAAAAAAAAGATACGTGCATCCCTTGATTCTTTTGCTAGGGCTTATTTGCAATTTTTTTTCAAACTTTTTGGTTGTGTCAGATTTACCCGGTGTAGTTGTATTTAACTGGAAATTAGTGAATTAAATTATGAATGGCAGTTTTAAATCAAAGCGATAACATAACCAAATATGCTTTGGTTTGCTTATACCAGGTCATGAAAAAAACATGTCTAATGTACAGCTTCTATGTTGTTTCATTTAAAATTCCATCCAACATTATATCATTTATTAAAAAATTGAATAAATAACTGCAGATTAGAAGTTGAACTTCCATATAAAGTAATGGTTTCATTCATCATATCAGTTGGATTTTTTGGGAAATAAGCTTATTCGCTGGTGGAGAGTTAGATGAGAAAATCGATACTCCCCTGTATCTGTCTATGAAATATAAGGCTACAGCCAACAGCCCGTTAGCTTGGCTTTGCACAAAGACTGGCCTTGCTCTGTCAGATGGGGACAAAATCCACCTGCCACCACCTCTAAAGCTCACTAATTAACATGTTATAGATTGTTTGTTTAATCTGTACAAAGACTAAAGTGTAAATGCGAGAATTTGTAGTTTAATGGGGGCTTATGTGTCTCACTATTTTTTGGCCGCACACAGTGACTTCCTGGAATCTCAGCTGGTTCCCTGGCAACTGCTCAGAGCCAAGAAATAGTCAGATACATGACCCCCTGTAAAGTGGCAAATTGTCATGTTTACACAAAAGTTTTTGTCAGCTGGCTGTAGCTTCATATTTAACAGACAGATATGACAGTGGTATTGATGTTCTCATCTAACTCTTCACCATAATGGCAAATAATCATTTTTCCCAAAGCTTTTGTGTTTGCTGGAATCAAACCACAAAATTTGTATTTTTACACACCAGTAAAATAATTATCATCTCATGGATAAAAGACTGCTGTATCTAAAATACAAAAGCCATGAAAAAACTCAAGAGGTTTTTTGCCTTTCAAAGCAACTGTAGGTGTGTATATCCCCCCATCCCCCTTCCCTATCTCTCTCTCTCGCTCTCTCTCTCTCAGTTCATCCAGTGGTCAGGTCCCGTCTGACCATCTCAGCTCTTTCAGCCCTTCAATGGCTTGTCTGCAGTTCAAGGAGAAGGCAGTCAGAGACCAGATCCGTCATTACGCTGAGATATTACCACTTAGTCTGCTCACGCTGTAGATGTGACCGTTGTAGTTCCTTCCCCACGCATTTACTGGCCTGTCCAGTTTAGAGTTGCTTCACTGAACAGAGGGTGCCAGTGATGGACACACACACACACACACACACACACACACACACACACACACACACCTGCAGCAGAAAGTCACTCTGGTCTCTGGCTGTCTGTATCCACTGCTCTGTGATGGTTGACAGCTTGAGAGCACTCCTCAGCCACATGACTTACACCAATATATTCATGTACAGTTGGATAAATTGGTTTCATTATTCAGAACATAGAAATGATGAGTGGATGAATCCATTCTGAGGCCAGAACTCTGAATATTGCAGATGAATTTAGAAGATATTAGCTGCTGTGGATATGAGATATTGTGCTGTTGTCGTTTTTCTTTCACAGTGTAATGTTCATTGTGGCTGCAGGTTGTGCAAATCGCCCTTTTCCTCTGTAGATTATCCTAAACAAAACACTGTAATAATCCTGTTACATATGGACTATGTATGGGGTATGACTTAGAAAACTGAAATCTTTAGATCTTACAGGAAACTAGTCAATTACTACAAATTTTGCATAATTACAGTGATTGCTGTTCAGTAGCTACTCTTACCTGTTCATTATGTAATTTATTGTGCTCCTTTGGGAGGTTTATTTGGTTTCACAGTTTAATCGTAAACCAAATATAGCACAGGTTCCATTTTTGTTATCTGCTTCAGACAATTTTCCTCACCGTGGTCCCTGTTTGCTGTACTACCCCAAAGCACGTGCCAGTAAAATTCATTTATAGATGCTGAATGTAAGCAGCCGTATCAGAACCGATACAGATGCTAAAAATCATACAGGTGCACCTCTACTTTTATGGTAAATAAAACTGTTATTGATCCCAACTTTGATCTGGTTTGCTGCGCTTCCAGCAGTGCCAGACACACGCTGAGGTTTTCCTTTCACTCACTGTTTTTCTAATGTTATAGACACTACAGGGAGGAAAGTGGCGGTTTAGACTCTTGAGGCTGTCCCCGGATGGTGGGCTCTGAAAAGCACTGAACTGTCTGCAGAATGTACCTTGAAGGATGTGAAATATTCTCCCCTTTGTGCTGTTCTTTTTTTCTTTTAATCTCACCATCTCACTCTCTCTCTCACCAGATTGTATCAGGATAGACTGTAATCTCAGTAAGTGTCTCCTATGATTATTTACTGTACCATGATTTAGAGAACATGTACTGTGGTATGATCATGTGCCTCTTGCTCTATTCCCTTATGAAACAGAACAAGGTTCATTTATTCTGCCCCACAATTCTCCTTGTTTACTGTTGCTTTATCCTCCACACAAGCATCATTACAAAGATAAGAACAAGAATGAGACTCCACTGTGGCAAGCAGTTGTATGGTTGATTATAATTGGATTGTTTTGCTCTACATTCATGAAAGCCACATTTTGGTAATTTAAATTACACATTTTCTCATTATTGCAATGTAATTATGTTGTAATCAAATGTAACTAAATTCCACATACAGTAGTTGCCAATGCCAATGATTCATTCATTTGCATGTGACTAATTTGCTCACATAGCTGATAATTGAGCACCGTTCAATCAGCAATTATCTGTGGTGAGAATAGCAGTGTTCAGTCTCAGTTTAGAGAAAATTGTGATTTTGTCAGGCACAATTCAGTGGCAGAGCTGAGATTAATTTAAAGGTTAGCCTGATATCTGATCAGTAGGTGAGTATGAAGACTGTCAGTCACCAAAAAGACTTGTTTGTGCATAAATGTTGAAACATTTGAGACAGATTACAGTTTGTTGCAGCAAATTCCTCCCATTTTAGGAGCGCACATATTCTTTTTAAGTAAATTAAATCATCAGGTGTAAATATTTTGTATCTTTTGAATACAATAAGTGTCTGAATCGAACTACTCATCATCCATCAACAGACACTTGTTATCTTGCTTTATGATTATGGTTTTAATTGTAGGAGGCATCCTGGACCAGATGTGCTGCAGAATGAATAAACTGAATAATTGCATAAAATGTCTAAAATCCTTTAACATGAAAAATTACTTGAAATAAACAGTAAAGACAAGACAAGACAAGAGCATCCATCAACTACATTTTCATGAACCACTGGTAAATGAGCGAACATAATTCCATTGATTAAAAAGTAGATGAATGCCAAAGGCAGATCTTCCCTTGTATCAACAGAATTGATTTTTCTGGTATTCTATACTCTTGTGAAATGGAGTGGTACTTTATGTTGTACCGCAGTAATGTGGATATTTATGATGTAGATTGTTGCTCTCACCTGATAGTGAGAGACTGGCAATTTAAGTTTTGGTTCAGACTACAGCGGTGTGAGAAACAGATAAAAGCTATCGCCAGGGGAGAGGTGAACCTCTCTCTGATATAGATCATCCAATACAGTGGAGGCTAATAGAAGTTATCACTATAATCGAGTGTCAGCTGAAAGCTTGTTTCCACCCCTCATGTATGAATAATACTTGGATTCTCTAAAAATAAAATGTTAATTTCGCAATGATTTGCAAAGCAGCCTGAATATTAGTCATTATATTGTATTTTTGCTCACCTGAGATGAAAGGAACATATTGCAACAACTGTTTCTGTACTGTCAAACATATTTTAACATTTAAGCATGTACAATACAAAACAATAACAAACAGTCTGCTGTAATTCTGTTTCATGTTAATCTATTGGTCTGAGATGCTGATTTAATGGCTATACAGCAAAAAGGGAAACAGATTTACAACACATGTATGAGCCTAAGCAACAGTCCATTACCTTGAATGGATGACATTGTTATTCTCTGATCAAGGTGAGTAGTGTGTGTGTGTTTGTGTGTGTGTGTGTGTGTGTGTGTGTGTGTGTGTGTGTGTGTGTGTGTGTGTGTGTGTGTGTGTGTGTGTGTGTGTGTGCATTCATGGGTGTGTGGATGGTTGAACAGAAGTGAGGTTTCCATGTAAACTAGTTTAGTGGCCCACCTGCAGGACAGCAATTCATTTTTGAATTGTTCATTGCACTCAATAGAAAGTACAATACGCAGATAAATGATTATGCAAAAAACAAAGAAAATATATGGACCATGGCTTATAACAAAAGAGACTATACATCCTTTATCTCCTCAGATATCTGCCCTAGAAATTGCCCTCTCTACCAGCAGATGGCATTGTACCATCATACACTGTCTACATAAACTATGTACTATATGTGCAGTTCTCTATGCAAAATGAATGGTCTTCCTGGTCAGTTACATTGTATGTGTGCTACACAAGTGACCTCTGAAATGCCTAATACTATAGTTGCGATGAGGTATGAGTTGTTAATGGATTTTATGGTTGATAACAGAAAATGTTTTAAATTTCAGAATTATATGCCTAAATGATTTAAATGATAATCATTTAGTGAGCAGTATCATTGGGGAGGGTTACTGTTTGCACCATAGCCTAATTGTAAATTTAAATATCCTTGTTTGGCTTCTTTAACGGATTAGTTTATGACTTGATTAAAGGATGAAGAATTCAGATTTCTCAGGTGAGGTATCTCGCAAATGTAGCATATTTCTGAGGGAATCAAAGAGACAGCCCATCTGAAGCAGCTGCTCGGAAGCTGTCAGTGGGAGGGTAATAGTTGTAAGAACAAATGTTGCCGCAATGCTCTTGATTAATTCTCTGGAATCTAGGGAATAATGGTACACTACACACTTTTGAAATGAGGCATTTGTTCTACAAAATTACAGAATTACCATAACATGCTTTGATTAACATGCACATCCTGCGTTCAAAGTCTCAGTTCACTCATAATGCTGACCTGTATAACCGCACCATGCTTTTGAAGTTATTCTTATTTGAAAATATTAATCAAATTCAATTTTAACTGAGGATCAAACTGGACAAAATAGACCCTGTACATGTGTGGCTTGCTTGGAGCCTCTGGAAGCTGAGCTTGTGAAGCAAAGGTTCTTTGAAATCAGCCTACATTTCAAAGGGTTTACAGTCAGATGTCTGTGTGAATACATATTATATTCCACCATTTTACTACCCACTGCAGTGTTAGAGATAGATCACCAGCACTGATATGAAACAGTGTGCGCAGTTAGTTTTATTGTGTGTACTTTATTTATATTTACTGAGACAAAATTTGTTATGACCCCACTTTCAAATCAAAGACTACTACAACAAATAATACTAGAAACTGTACAAATAATAGGATTATGTTTTTATTAAGGGAGTACTCCACCAATTAAGCATTGCACTCCTATAACATTGTCAGACTCAAGATGGACAGTTCTAGAAAATAATCTCAGATATTGCCTTTTTTATTCCATACATTTTTCTTCCTTGTCAAAAACCTGGTGCCTACATTACCCACAATGCAACAGTTCAGACAGAGATTCAGGTGTGTTGTGCTAGTAGTGGCTAATGTCGACTCAAGCTGCAAGCCTCAAGCAGAGATGAGGAGCTCGCCACACCTCCAGATTTCTTTTCATTTTCAAACTTGGAGTTTTCAGATCCACACAGCGTTTTGACACGTGACATCACTTGATGCAATTCATCAGACTTGGCACAGCTCCCTTTGGAGCCACAAAGGCTACAACTTTTTTGCACATATGTAGTAATGGTTGTACTTTGCAAGAAAGTAAACAGACTTTGATGTGTAAAATAGTTGGAGATCCCAGTTATGTGTATCTTCAAGTATCTAACAAAAGTATTCCTAGTTACCTTATACAATAAAACACAAAATAAAAGCATACTTTACTTTCCCCACAATAACTTTGTTCTATTTTTTGGTATTTTTTAGTATTAGGATGTTTGGGTTCAGACGTTGACATTAGATAGCAGGGAAGCTCCCCTCTGAGAAGCACAGATAAGCCAAATAGTCCCTACTATCCAGCACTCCACCATCTCCTCTTTCATTACAGCAAATCTCTGTACCTCTGTTTTCATGATATAGATTTACAAGGTAAACATTTCTGTTGTTGTGTTGGACATGATTCCGGCAAGTGGTTTGTTTTTCATTATCTAACTAAATCCATCAAATATAGAGAGAGCAGGATTTGACGTGATTGATCTGTCTGGAGGTAGTCGATATTCAGCAGGTGGATGGTGGTATCATGCGGTGTGCTGTAAAGACACTTGATATGCAGCCCTGGACAAAGTCTCCAGTCGCATTTTATTTCCCCGAGGATGAAACAGTGAAGTGTTCGGAAACCGGTTGATGTTTTCCATTTATTGCCCTCTGTACGTCCCCTGTAATTCTCCTGCACCCTGAGCTCAATTAGACAGACAAACCCCTAAAGGCGCAGTCAGCTTAGGCATGGCCAATTAGTTTCCCAAGCGATGTCAGAACTCCTTTGAACTGCCGTGTCGGCCTGTTGCATAGGCACTGATTCGGGATGACGGTGCTGCAGTGGCAAGCTTCTGCACTGTGACCTATTTTGAAACCAGCGAAAGAGGCAGAGGATAGTGCAGAAATTCTGAAACTTAAAGCTGTATAGTTGAGCCAAGCCTCTAGATAATACTAAACATGTTTCCCCAGTAGACATCAATTAAATTACCCAATAAAGAGAAAGCATGCCATTTCAGTACAGAAATAATTTTACACATATTGGTCAGTTTCTTTGTTTTATTCATCCTTTAACTGTGTATTGAGTGAATGCAAATGATTGGTTGCATCTAAATGTTGATGGCTGTTTGCGTGAGTGCTTCTCATGTTGAGAGCTTCATGTGGAAAGAGTGTATACTGAGCTGATGTGGTGTGATTGTCACTTGACGCTTTCCTCCTTTTAGGCAAGGGACCTGAGATACTCCTGGTAGGCGAGAAGCTGAATGACAATGAGTGGCACACAGTTAAGGTGGTGCGGCGGGGGAAGAATTTGCAGCTCTCTGTGGACAATGTGACTGTGGAAGGTATAGTAGGAAAAAGGGAGCCGTACTTACCTAAAGGTACAGATATTGAAAGGTATTTGCAATTTAAGTTGCATCTTTTGTTCCTTAGGCCACATGTCTGGTGCCCACACCCGCCTGGAGTTCAATAACATTGAGACAGGGATCATGACAGAGCGGCGTTTTATCTCTGTGATGCCTTCCAACTTCATCGGCCATCTGCAAGCGCTCTCCTTCAACGGGATGCTCTATTTGGACCAGTGCAAGAATGGAGACATCTCCTACTGCGAGCTGAACGCTCGATTCGGCATGAGGCACATTGTGGCCAATCCTGTGACTTTTCAAACCCAAGCCGGCTACTTGGCCTTCTCCACCTTGCAGGCCTACGCCTCAATGCACCTTTTCTTCCAGTTCAAGACCACCAGTCCCGATGGCCTGATACTTTACAACTCTGGAGATGGTAGCGACTTCATCGTGGTGGAGCTGGTCAAAGGGTAAGTGCCGGGGTGTTAGGATTAAACTATAATCTACATATAGGCTTGGGCTGAGCAACGATAGAAGGGGCTGTATGGGACAGGAATCAACTATTTACATATACCAAATTTTGTACTGTACTAGTCTTTTGTTTCAATGCAACAATATTTGTCTTGCAAAACTGAAGCCATATGAATAGTGATTTTCTACTATCTCTTTCTTGGACTCAAAATTACCTAATCATGATTCATATATTGAATCCATCAGCCTGCAGGACTGTAGAGAGACACAAAGTGGCTTTAAAATCATTTGTTCATCATAAATTATTTTGTTCAAAGGAGAGAAGACTGCAAAAACAATTACCACAGCACAAGTGTCATTCTCACACTCAGACGTACTTGAGCACATTTGGCAACAAATATGCTGCAGATGTTTTATTAATTGTAAATCCTTTTTGTTACAGAGAGAAAGGTTGTTGAATCAGAGCAAGAGAAGCAACAATAGTAGCTTCCCACTGTCAAACCTTCCACAGACTTTCTCCCAGTAAGCAATTAGTCAGCAGGAGGCCTTGTTCAGCTATAGAGCCTGCAGCAGAAGTTTGCACAGATAACACAGACAAAAGATGGCTTCCAAAACTTCTGTCACAGTTTTCAGGCTGCTCAATGTTATGTGTGAAGTGTAGCAGCTTTGTCATGGATGTTGCTTAATTTTCCTTTTTGACAGTGCAGTCAACTGATCAAATTCAATTTCAACAAAATGGTATGCCTTAAGCCTTAACATGTGTGTTTTCATAGATTCACTGTTATTTATTTGAGTGTCATTTCTGACTGTGAGCCTCCTCCGTGGTAGTATAACAAAACAGACTGGTTGACAGCAGTTCACACAGTTGCATGGCCATACATTTGAAACATACTACAGTTTAATGTCCCACATAAAAGGGGTTTGAATTATCGAATCACTGTAAACTGTCAATGCTAGTTTGTAAATGGCATACGGTATGTGTAAAATAATACTCAATATGAAATACTTTATGTAAACATCTGCATTGTTGTGTAGGTACATTCATTATGTTTTTGACTTGGGAAATGGGCCGTCACTAATGAAAGGAAACTCTGACAAGCCGCTCAATGACAACCAGTGGCACAATGTGGTGATCTCCCGCGACAACAACAATGTGCACGTCCTTAAGATTGATTCCCGCACTGTCACCCAACACGCCAATGGAGCCCGCAACCTGGATTTAAAAGGTAACTTATCTAGGCACACGAAAGTATTGTATCAGAAGACACAGTGAATAACACGGGGCATTCAGTGTTCATATCAGTTCTCTCAGATTCTGCACTGTTAACCAATTTGCAATTTGCATTATCTGGCACAGTTTTGTGTAAAACATCTTAATTTTTTGAGGGGATGATAACAACATTTAATGATGAAATGTGACATTTTATGACACACATTGTGTTCATATTATTTTATGTTTATTATTGAGGTGTTTGGACTACATTATATTGAGAAGTGCTTTTTAATGTTTTGTCCTTCCCATACATTATATACAGTAATGTTGTCCAGTACAACACCACCACTAATTTTGACTTCAATGCTAAAACATATAACTATATTAAAACCTTTATGACAGTGAATCATAAAAGTAAACTTTATGGCAGAACAGTTGTATTGGATTGCATTAGATTAGATATAAGGCGTACCTAATAAAGTGGCCCCTGAGCATATATGCTCATATTTGCATCATACCCTCATACATCTTCAATATTTTTGTGTTTTTTATTAATTTACTTTTTATTTTCATCCTTAGACAGCCTATATTTTAGAACATACAGCGACATGTACTTGGTTGTGGCAAATAAAGTGATTTTGATTGAGGGAATCTCTCTTGACGAACTCCTGTATCTCACAGGGGAGCTGTACATTGGTGGCGTTGGGAAGAGCATGTACAGCAGCCTGCCCAGGTTAATAGCATCCCGGGAAGGATACAAGGGCTGCCTGGCATCTGTAGACTTGAACGGAAGACTCCCTGACCTGCTAGCCGATGCCCTCCACAAGGTGGGAGAGGTGGCGCGCGGCTGTGGAGGTGAGGCGGGGAACACACGTCGAAGTATGAAACACCTGTGAATCATTCCTATAATCGGATTTTCGGATATTTCCAACCCGAGAAACAGAGTGGCTGCTCACTGAAAACTAATTACAATACATTTGTTATGGATTTAACAGCTTCATTTAGTGCTCTATTATGATTGGCCAGTGAACACATTCTGCAGTGTTATTATTTCTGATTATACACGCTAACATGTACCAGTATCACACTGCTGTCCAGCTGCTTTTGTTGAGTTCCAATCAAAGAGGAAATAACTCAGTAGACTGCAGAGTTCTGCAAAGGTTTAATAGTCTCAAATAATCTCTCCAGGTAGCCATTGCCTTTACAGGAAACATTGCTCTGGTTGTGACGTAATAGTTATATAAGTGTACCCAAACTTTGGCTTGAGGGTGACTCTTGGGTAAAGGTCATGGAGTCTACAAAATCAAAAAACATCTTCCTCTTTAGAGCATGAATGAGCAAAGTCCATTTTACACCAGTATGAGTTAACAGTGAGGAGATTTGCTGATTAGAAAATGACAGTGGTCTGACAGTGACACAGTGATACAAACATAGACAGACAGAGTTGATCGCATTACCTCTGATCTTTGACGGAGGTAATTAATAACCAGTAATCAGCTGCATGATACAATAGCTGTCTTAATTGCCTTGTTTAAATTGCTATTGTTGTCTTGCTGAACTTAATTTCCTTGGGAGCTTGTGGAATACACTTACAAGTAATAAAATCACTATATATTTTCTGCTAAAAGATGAATGTCTTTAGGCCTATTTGTAATTATGTTTTTATTTCCCTCTGGATATTAGTGAAGAGGCATAAATAAAGTGGAGAGAGGGCACCTGGTAAATCTGTTGTCAACACCCTGCAGGTCCCAGCACCACCTGCACAGAGGACTCCTGCCACCACCAGGGCGTGTGTCTGCAGCTGTGGGAGGGCTTCTCCTGTGACTGCACCATGACAACCTACGGGGGGCCGTTCTGCAGTGACCGTAAGTGCAGGTGTATTACGCCTGAATGGGCAGAATCTTGGGGAAAGTCTACTTTAGTTTAAATACTCCACTAGTCACTAGAGGGTTAATTATGATAATGTTCAGATCCAATAATTGAGGGATTGGACGCTTGAAAACATCCGTAAAATATGAATTCCCTTTTAAGGAACATTTGATTCAGACTGACTGGCACTCTAAACACTGTTTCCCCAAAATTTTAACTTTTTGAGAAATATGACAAGAGAAATGCATTTTTCAGCTCTCAATTTTTTGGCTGTTCGGTACCTAAAGACAATGTCTTCTTGTGGCCTCACATGGTAATTTTTTTCTTCAATCAGGTTGGGAACACTGATCTAACTTGTTGTGATTGTAATGAACTTCAAATTTTTTCCCCTTACAGTACAACTACAAAACCACACGTAACATTACCATGATAACAGTAGAAGCACATGTGATGTTCGCTTTGATTGATTGCCCATTTTGAGTAAATTTCTAGGATCTGCAGGTTAATTTTCTCACTGTATGGACATGAATTGAAAACAACGGCTGCCTCGAAGGTAGGAAATCAATCTAAAGATTCATGGTATGCTTTGGAAAATTATTGACAGTGATGCAAAGTATAAGTGATTTGTACTGTAGTCAATGGGTAAAGCATGCAAAAAGACTACTAAAATAGTTCTTTAAAAACAAAAATGATAATGCTAAACATTTATGACTCATCAGTTGTATATGATGGCTTTTCTATTCCAACAACAATAACTTGCTTTTGTTTGAGTGACACACTATTACTCACTGTTAATTTTAGTGTCTCAGCACTGAGATTGTTTAGTTTGAGTGCTATCTTGTACTCAAAAAGAAAGAAACTCAATGAATGTGATCCTGGGCCTATTTTTTCAAGAGATGATATGAACTGTGTAATAAGAAAAAATGTGCATATATTACGCATGCATTTGAATACATGGTGATACACTGTATTTCTTACTTGAGGAATTGATTGCACACTAATTGCACAGGACACAGTGATAACACCACTATACAAAAAACCCTAGTCTGATTGCTGCTTCCACTATAAAGAGCCCTTTATGTCCAAAATAATAGACCAGACTTTTACCAGAAGCTTTTCATACATATAATAGCTAAAGATTAACATTACACTTCATGGTGAGTTAAGCTTCATTTTTTCTATAGAGTCATTTAGAATAACTGTACAAATGTTGCCTTTGTGGTAATCATTATTGAAATGTGGTGTTATGCAGTATTGTTTTAGGAGAGAAAAAGGACATTACACTCAGTGAGTGATAGAGTGAGTTATCCCCTCCCCCCATAGACACTACATGTTACATTAATGTACAGTTCCCCATCGTAATGCGTTAATTTAACATACATCTGTGGACATCGTTCATAATTACAGTGACATTTCTGTTCACATCATACTCTTAAACGTTACACATTCCCTGGACAATATTTTGCACATTTTTGCACAGTTTTTTGTCATTTTCATCTTTTTAACATATATTTTGCACATATTTCAGTAATATTTTTTCATATTCTGTATTGTTAATATTTCTACTCCTATTTTATATTTTAGTTTATGTTGACTTTTGCATTACTTGTCTCCTACTTCTACTTTCGTATTCCTCTAAGTTTTATTGTTATGCAGCAATACACCACAGCAAATTCCTTGTATGTGAAAACCTACAAAGCAATAAACCCAATTCTGATTCTGATTCTGGTAAGGAAGCCATGTTTGCAGCGGAAAAAAACCCTGACATTTAAAGTACATGTATCTGTATATGTGAGGAAAATCTAAATATTTGGAGAAATACACCTCATCATTGATCATTATAAACACATTTATATTGTTGTTTACACTGATTACAGTTTTGAGACTAATTAGATAATTAGGGAAGTTAAGACACTAAATAAAAAACTGTCTCAAGTAGATGTACAGTATTTACTTACTTTACTTACTTAAGGCAATTATCTACTTTAGCTTGATATCAAAAAGCTGCTCACCTTTTTTCAACAAGTTGTCTCATTGATCTGGTGCCCTCCAGTGTTCTTGCTGCTGTAATCTATTGATCTAGCCTAAAAATCAATAGTACATAGGACATAGTTTGTCCCCTGTAATCTATTACATCCCTTCCTGTCCCAAGACCTTGTACCCAGATATAATGTATATTATGGTGTTCAAGCTGTTTTTTGCTTTTCGCCCTGACCAGCACGGCAATATATTGAACGACACAGGAGAGGTGCCCTAGTTTACAACTCTGTTTGTGCATGTTATACCACATTAATAAATTCTGGTTTACACTTAACTAAAAAAATGTACAATTTCAATTTCAGAGAACCTTCCACAACAGGTAAAGCACTGATAAACCCTGTCTGCGACATGTTGCTCTTTATGATTTGTCCAATAGAAACTAGATACATAATTTATACAGACTCTTTTAGTTCCCTTCTGTCCAACTTCCTATATCTTGGCTTATTTCAATTCATTTATTTCTTTTTTCAGTATCTCCTAAAATTAATAACTTTCTTGACTTTTAATCACTAAGATTTGTAGATAGTGAGCTTTTTTATACTGTTCTTACGTGGATAATAGCTCTTGTCAGCTGTGGTTTGTCAAAGCAAAGTGAGAAAGTAAAAACATGTTGTTGATCTTTATTAAACTCGATAAAGATTCCAATGGAGAGAAATTACATGCTGGTATGCAGTTGTTCAACCCCAATCATACATTCCAAGTACACACCAAAAACGGTCCCAACATCTCACAAAAAACATTTTGGAATTTCTATTTGACTTTCTATATTTTCTGTAATTGCAGCTAGTCTGATGCACATCACATCATCTAAGCCAGAATTTCAAATGGCTGCCTAAGGCTGAGCCTCCACAGAACTCTTTCTGACAAGTATTACAGACATGAATGCATGTACAGTAATATTAAGTTGCAAAAGACAGAGACAAGACCTGGCTGTTTGAAGGATATTGAATACAGATTTTACCGATTTTAGTGATGATAAACGATATGGTTCTGTCAATATGTGTTTTAAATGTTGAATAAGAGCTGCCAACAGTAAATATTTTAAATGTTTATGCCTCACAAATTCTATGTTCACTTACCAATTCCTCCTGAAATGTGTTTCTTACAGTATAACTGTTAAAGGCCCTGAAAGAGACACATTTACTGTAAGATTACAGGGTCCTATAAAGCAGTGCTTTAAAATAGAGTAATCTTCACCCATGCAATTGTATGGAGGACTCTAGGATATACAGTATTCCTGCATTTACAACTATAATTTAACAATTACCAGCAAAAATACAAATACAAATACAATCCATTGCAGCATTTTTGATTTTCATCTAGCAGTGTTCAGGGAGGACCTTTAATAATGCTGGTGGTAAATGGCATGGCTGGCCAATATCAAAGGTCAAACCAATACATCAGTTCAAGACAGAGGATAACAACCCTCGTGCTTCACATTGGGTCATCATCAAAGTCATTAAAACAAATGGAAAATGTGACAATATTGTGAAAACACAAACAAATTTGTAGGCAGGGCAATGGTTTTGTAGCCATCAGTATTAGTTGGTAATGCCTGTCTCATCCATGCCACAATTGGCTGCTTTGTTTGTCTCGCCAACATTAATTCCTCACCAACTATCCTCCCACCTTTGTCTTCTTCCATGTCTGTGTACCAGTCCTGAAGGTCAACTTCCACAACAGCAATAAAAAGACAGGAGAGTGGTGTACTTTACTGATTTTTGACTGTGTGACTATCATTCAAAAGTCTAACCTCATAAGAAACAAAGCAGAAGTGTGGAAGCTTGTCAGACAACTAAGATCTCTTAGTTGGTTTGTGCCTCAGTACATTTATATTCATATACTGCAAGCAATTTATCAAGTATGCTACAAACATCTGTGCTAATTACCACTAGGTCATCGTTTCGCCACCAAAGCCACAGAGATATAAAATGATGTTCTGTGCTCAATTTTCAGAACTCCTTTCTGTAAACATATGGAGACTGTAATTATTGGTTAACCTCTGCAGTTACAGATGATAGTTTTGGCATATTCATTACCTGCTTGTGCTTGTATGTGTGTGTGTAGGTGTTTGTGGGTGTGTGCGCGTGCATGCTTGCAAATGAGTTATGTGTTTGAGTATCTGTGTGACAATGTAAGTATTTGGAACTAGTGCTTATCTTAAGAAAATATCAATACTCCTGTCCTGACAAACTATACAGCCCATAATATGTGCGGCCCACACAGGACTTGACAAACATATGAAATTCCACCTGACATGGCTTTACTTGAACACCCATCAACTATCTGCAGAGTGGAACCCACCTTTGCCATTAAATTGTAAGTCAGCATTTCCTTTGAATTGGTTAATTCCCATGGAAGTGAGGCAGACTGTAAATTGAGCCTGTAGCCTCCAGGCATGCAGGCAAGGTACAGCAACACAGCACAAGACAGCAGCTGTCTTATTTTCCTGTTTTATATGGCAATTAGCGAGCATTGTATCCAGCTTTCATTTTATTAGTGCCAAAGCTACAATGGTTTTCCAATTTCCTCAAAAGAGTAGGGTGAAATTTGTATTATCTAGCAGGAGTTGTAGTTATCAAAGGACAACGCTGTCAGACGGATGCAGAGGCTTTATATAAACCTGTATGCAGACTATGTGTACTATGATCTGTAGTTTAGATTCCTCAACTCCAGTTTTAAAACATAATTTGATTGTTGTACCTTGGAAATATTTAAGGTTCTTTCTGTAGATCTATAACCAAAACAATTGTGTATTTGTGTAGTGGCGAAAAATGGCAGTGCACTCTGTTGTAAATCTACTACAAAGTGTGACAAAACTGGAAGTATAAGTGCTCAATCAAATCCCATTTTCCCTTGACCTTCACCTCAGGTGGGGTCCTTCACAATTATGAGTGTACGTGTCCCAACGGCCACAAGGATAATCCAGGATAGAAGTTCAGACTTAATCTCGCGCCCCGGGACTGAGGCTCAAGAAATCACATTGCTGTTCATAACATGGTGACCTACCCGAAATAGACTTGGAGACGCTTCTGAGTCTAGGCCATATAAAGTCAAGGGTCTGGACTGTTCTTGGGATCAGGCAGACATGTCTCATGCAATGTAAATTATCTTAAAAATAAAAAAACAGGACCACTTTGTCTTTATGTCCACTCTGTGAGAAGCATACTCATTTTAAGACTAATATATTCAACAGATTGGAATCTGAGAAATCATCGCTCTCACATGTTAGTTGTGTATACATATTACAGCATGTGCTTCCTTCCCTTGTAGTCTTCAGCAGATGTAAGGTTAAACATATTCCACAACATTTATGGCTTTCTTATGAGGAATTGCTACCATTAAAGAGACCATATTGTGTTCGAAAGAGCTACTGTGAGGGAGTGGTGGTTGAGGCAGGTACTTCTGCAGCAATATTCATTTCCCAACACAGTCCCAACCACTCAGACATCAAATTCAGTACAGTGTGCACAAATTGTTACATTAATTGAGCCTTAGAAAGCCTGGATGGCAGTCTGTAGAAATAATCATCTGATCCCCTTCTTTACTTGACCACCCTGCATGCATGCAGGAGTTCATCATGAAAGAGTGTTTGACCGTTAGTTGGTTGTCTACAATTAACTTCAGGGGGTCAAGTCCAAGTCCTGACTGAGTTCAGCCTCCTGCTTGCTTAATGTCACATAAATGTAATGATCCCACGCACCATTACACAACAACCAACACTTATTCACTGCATACAGACATTATGTATACTTTGCTCCTTGTGCAGTTTTGGCCCAGTTCACCATATCCACACCCACTCTGAGGTGACTGCAGTCTGTAGCATTTCTCTCTCTTTGTTTCTGAACGCCATAAGACCTCTGAGGGCAAGTAATATATTTTGTCGGTTCGCTGTCTGCAGATATGCATTAGTTGGTCCTGCTATTAAGTTTTCAGACAAAGGCACTGAAGAATCACAGGCTCTTCCTCTTAAGGAAGCGACTAGCAACTGATTTTCAGAGTCAGTCTCTTTGTCTGTATTTCATCTTAATGATTTCAGTCCAGTATTTAACAATCATTCAGTAAATCAGTGTAATTCATTTTGAGTCAGTTTACATAGATTTTATGCCAGAGCTTAGCTTCAAATAGGGAAATCTGGAGTTAATGCTGATCTTTGATCTATTTTTCAGTTTTCGTAATTTATTAATTATTAATATATGTTCTTGGTGAATTTCTCTACTGAAGAGTGAGGTGGATAAAAGTCTATGTAAGAAGGTAGACTCCAGGGTCTACAGAGCACAGTAGGCTATGGATGATGGATGGATAGATGGATATGTCATGGTACCAAAACAGACTTTCTGTTCAAAACAGCATGCATAATTAATTTAAATGCGTATACAAATCTTGCATACTCCAGCCATCTCATGAAGTTAGATCTTAGGATTTTTCCATCAGTTGACATTTCCATCATTTTAGCCACCTGGCTTTGTCATCTTTGTTCAAAATAGAGACAGTGTATCCCATAAATGATCATCTCTGCCAAATCTCTGCTCTGTGTGAGTCATATGGATACCCTTGAGCCAGAGACTGCTGGCGCAGCTCCCCACAGCTACATTATGGAGATAGAAAAGCTTGAGCATTGTGTAATTGACTGGCAGAGCTTACAAGGTTATAAAAGTTAACCTTTGACTTACATGAAGCATTGCTTTAATCTTTGTAATTCTTTGCAAAATTAAAAATCACGTAGACTCGTCCTCCAGTGAAATACACCACAGGTCAATGTCTTACCAATTTTACAGCTTTTTAGCCTCTTAGGCATGAGTGGAAAACTCTTGACATTTACAGAGATGTGAAAAGAAGTCAAGCACCTGAGGGAATAATGCGTTATTATGAGTTATTTTTGCTTCTCTGTCCTTGCAGTTTCTCACATTAAAAAGCATCTTTGTTGTTGATTGTGTTTTTTTTTTAAGGGTTTTTACTCTCACGGGCAGTATTATGTCATAGGAATTACTATGCAGATACCAAAAACTCTAGTAAGTAACTAAATAACTAATCAGTAATCAAACCAGGTTAAGTTTTCAGTCTATTCAGTAGTGTATGATCGCACATTATGTTGAATGACTCATAGTGACACTTACACACTGACTCATGCTGTTAAGCTGTTAAGGAATGAATGTAGTGATGGTTCTGTTGTAACTGTGCACATAAGAATTTCAGACACTGAATACAAGATTTGAGTCCATATGACCCAATTATTTTTTATAAATAGCGATGATCAGGCACAAAAATAGAGGAAGGGATTACTCAAATAACTTGCTTCCACCAATAAACTAAACTGAAACCATCAAATTTACTCTATCTGTGGTTGGTATTTAACAGGACATAAATGTGTTAACTGTTCAAGCAGGCAGAGAGGACTTAAATTATATCTTATCCATTTGAGAATTCTTCTCTTTCAAATGTCAGAGGATGGCATTAAAAGAACTGAAAAATGACTGAATTAAATAACCATTACTGGATGAAATAAAGTTTAACCTCAGACCCAGTGAAGTCATGTGACAAAACAGGTGTTGCATTAAGAGTATGTCACCAGACCGGTTGGCATTACTTGGTAATCACAGCCATTCAAAGTTTCACAGTTTGGAAACAAACAAGAAATCATAGATATCATTCTCTAATTACACCAGGTACTTATGTCAGCCAATCAGCGAATACTTATTTCTGATTGGCTGGCATAAGTATTTTTCTATTTTCAAATATTTTGTTTGCAATACAGTTTACATTACCTCTTCAATGTGTAGATTGAAATAAAATGAAATAATTGATTTATATTTCCCGTCAGATTTCTTAATATATGTACTTGTACGGGGCAGAGGTTTCTACCAGCTGACCCAGTGTCATTTGAAACGTTCTGTCTCTATACATGCCCTCTGCAGGGGGGTGGAGTAATTGTGGTGAGATTTCAAACAATACCACCAATACACTCAATAGGATGCTATTTAGGCTTCATTGACATAACGCAATGTCACAACAGAGAACATCAGGACAGAGGAAATACATCTACGATCTGTCTGTGTGAAACTACCATAGAGATGCAATTAAAACCGTTAACACCACCAAGTATTACTAATAGAGCGCTCAGGATCCACAGTGTGAGCAATACAGTCTGACTGCAGTCTCTTCTGTCCTCAGTGTTGTTTGTTGTTTAGATAGTAATGTTCTCAAGTTGCCCCTCGGCTATTACAAACAGAAAACTGTGACTGAATGGATTTCTGTTCAGCTGGAAATGTTAGAAGTGTTCATGTTTTGTACACCTTTGGGTGCTAATGTTCCTCCTGTAATAATATTCACAAAGATATATATTCAGATATACACTTTACTTCAGTACACTTAAATGTTACTTACCACCATACTTGTATGTCTAAAAGGCAGCGTTACGCTGTGAGTTTATATTGTATTGCACTTCTGACCACAGTCAAAAGTGTTAGCAAGGCTCTACAGTAAGATGTTACATCACCTCATGTGTAGGAACAGTGTGCACAAAGATGAACAATACCTACTGCAGATAGCAGCAAAGATATCCAGCCCCTGTAGTCTTATTACTGTAACTAAATGTTTTTTTTTTACTTCCCTGGGGTTAAAACTGTGTTAAGCAATTTGGACACTCTGCTGGTCGGCTAAAAGCAGGTAATAGCTGCATTATGCTGAGAACAAGGGTCTTGAGTCACACTGGGATCCACAGTATTAGTAATCCTTTCATTTAACAGGGAGCAATTTGATTCAATTGTATATACAAAAAAATAAAAAAAAAATACAAAAAAACCTTTAAGAATCACAGAAGATCTATTCCTGCATACATTGGAAATCACGTTTTAAACATAAACATACAATTCCCAAATGTACCCATGTATTTGTATGTTGTTTGTTATTGTAAATGGTCCACAAAATCTGTAGTCTAGAATATGTGAATCAACAACACATTTATAGAGAGCAATTTTGTATGCGGGCGTTACGACATTATTATTATTGTAAATAGCTCAACAAATTTTGTATGGATTTTCACGGTTCAGACATTCAATCGGACTAAAGTTTTATTGTGTACTTTTCACTACGAGCAGTGTAAGTACCCAGTGCCTTAATGCTCTCGTTAACCTCACAAATTATCATCATTAGCAATCAGTAACCAGTTCTTCACAAATAGACCTGCTCACTATTTAAAGCCATTACACATTGCCCCCCTGACCTCTCTGAACCTTTGGGTAAAGTGTCACGGATCAGAATAATTTAATGCAAACTGATAGCTCATTAGAATGCAAACAGACACAGGCTGTGCTAAACTATGTTTAACAGATTGGAAAATACAAGCCACACTGCCAGTTTCACTCAGATATGCGACAGGTTATTTCACGATTAGTTATGGTCTCTTATGACTCACCCTACAAACACTGACTGCTGGAGAGGGAGTTCAATCTTCTGCCAATGTCATACTGACTACAGAGTTAGGAGAAATATACAAACCTTTATAAAATATACTTCACTCACTGTATCCACCAAAGAGTTCGAAACACGGTTACATTGTCTGAGAAGTTACAAAATGCTTTCTAACATTACAACAACAACCATTTTTTGAAGGCTGGCCATTCATGTTGAACTCATTTTATTAGTTATGATGCATTTTGTCAATATGCTATTCTAATACAGTATGTTAACAATATTGACTCTTTTGGGATTTACATAAATAGTGTTTATCTAAGACATCCATGTATGCCAGACACATTGTGGATTTAATTAATTCTAAGTATTGCTGAGTTTACTGCACATAATAATTACATTGACAACACCTCTGCAGAGCTGTTCCATTTCCAGCTTAGCACTTCATTTCAGTTTACCAAATCCATAACAACAACCATTTCTCTGCTTTCTGTGAAGCATACGGTAAGCTGATTTAGTTAAAAGTTCATTATCAGAGGTTGAGAGTTTATCTCACATATATCCTGGCACTACTAACATGTGAAGTAGGGTTGTAACTTTAGCAGTTATTGTATAACCTAATTGCCTCAATATTGCACATCTAAATTACATACACTTGATTGTTCTGGTAAATCCATCCTCACCCTGGTCTAATGTTGCCTCATATAAGGTTTATTCAATAATACTAAAATACTTCACCTTGGAAAAATTCATCTCTGCCGAGTTGATGTTTTATTGCCATGAAACCGACACATATTGAGTGAGAGAATTCATTAAAGACTTAGTCATTTTGTGTCTGTGATTTGAGTGTCATCTTCACACATTCAATGCCTGCATTGTTAAAAGTAACTAACTCAATTCTGTTATGGAACTCGACCTATTGTCAACATCCTTGACAGCTCCGTCAAGCAGAAAATAATTTTTTTATGATGAAGTGTGCCAATTACAATACCTGGTAGCACTTGTGTAGCTCCCTCACTCTCCATCCCCCAAAAGGGCTTAAAACATGTAAAACCATCAGTATTATGCTTTAAATGGGTTGCAGCAGATTTTTGTAATTATCAAGTGAAAGCAATAATCATAATCAAATTATAATATAAAACTATACTTGACACTCGCCTTTTTCTCTAGGGAGTGCTAGAGTATGTAAGCATGTGTTAAATAATAAAAAAAACAATGTTACGTTTTGCAGAGGCTACTGAAGTGCAATTCACATTAAAAAAAAGTAAAGAAGCTCTCTGTCTTTCAGATTAAATTTGTAATTTATAAAGAAAATAAAAAAAAGCAAAGCAACAGCAAATTCATAACAAGGCTTTGCAATTTAGGCTACCGGCTCAGATATGCCCCAGAAAAGATGTGCTTCTGGTCGGAAAGCAATTTCACTATTTCCTAGATGAGATTATGTGAATTAATAATGTAAAACTTGATTACTGGTTTATGACACAGTTACAGTAAGTCTTGGTTAGGCTATGGTTTTCTATGTTTGTAGTTTTCTGCATTGTTCATTTGTGTTTGCAGTATCTATCTATTCATCTATCTATACATTTCTCTATCTCTCTGTCCATTCATCCAACCATGCATCTATGTATTCATGCATAAAGGTGAGTAGCTCAAATAATACACAAGTACTACATTGGAAAAATTGGGAACAAATATCTAAACAAAAATACATACATAAATACATTCTACCAGCTTCATCTCACTTTGTGTGTCAGACGTAGACTGAGTGGAACGCGTCTATTGCAGCATCATAAGCCAACAATAAAACTAAAAGATTCCCTTAAAAGTGCTACCAGGAAGGCTGCATATCAGCCTGAAACAGCCGTGGTGTGATGACCAATTTAAACAGCCATAGGCAGTTTCAGACTCCATAATAACAAAGATAAGAGCTGGTCAGAAGGCTGCTTCTGCAGCTAGTACAGAGTGTCATATCCATAGAGGATCTATTTGCATCAGAGAGGAGAGTTTCTTTTTATAATAACAGGCAATTTGTTAAAGAGGGTATTTTGAAATAACATTCATATAAAGGCTATTTATTAAAATAATGCTTTTTCAAAAAGGCTTTGTCACTTGCCAAAGAAGCAACAACAATCATAATATGCCTGCAAGAGGACATATAATTACAGCAATAAATGGCATAAAAGTAGGGTCAGCGGCTCGTCAAGAGGCTCACTGCTTCTGCACACAATGAGGGCTGTGGGTGTGTAGAGATACAAGATAAAGTATACATTTTCTTACATTGGCAGTAAGTGCCTCATTTCATTCTTTCATTTCCTGGATGATATACACCAAAGTGTCTCTAAGGCACTGTCCAGTGTGGGGACTAATATTATGCAAGGCTTGATTACCAAGTGGACAGCTCCCATCCCGCTCTGACTGCCCCTCTGTGCCCCACTCTGCATGGGAACATGGTGGGTTTCACTTGACACCCAGACCACGCAGCAGCTGAGCCTCAGATGAATGCAAGTCTATGCCGGCTCCCGGGGGGTGCGGGGGGGGGGGCTTCCCAGTCCCTACTGCAGGGGCTGTGTGAGAGGAGAAAGGTTACATTCAGTTTACATCATAAAGGCTAGACGCACACACAGAGGCCTTAAGATGCAGAGTCGGCCTCTCTCTGGCTTCATTTCTGTCTTTCTGTCACTCTAACACTCACAGACACAGTGACACACTCACTTATACATCATTCACTTGCTGTTCCTCTCACAAAGTTGGAGCTTTCACTCTGTTTGGTGTGTGATAAATTATAACCCACTGTAATGAAGAATTTAGATAAATTGAGAGAAAGAGCGAAGGCGTGCAATGTGGCTTGTCATTGTCTAAATTACACTTTGGCAAGCCTGTGTCTACACTTTGGGTTGAGGATCCCCAACATCACATAATTTTGAACTCAGCAAGTCCATTATTGCTGTGCATGCTAACTCACATGGTACAAGCAAAGAACAGCCTCATGCAGTCGATATAAAGGGACCATGTAAGGCATATGAACTGCAGACTACACAAAAAAAGTTGGATTTCTATACTTGAGGTCACTGGAGTCTTTCCCTTCAGCCAGAGCAACTGGCTGCTGTCTTCAGCTGCCTCTGTGGCCTGATAAAAGCCCATGTACTAATCCTTCACTTTCCCAGCCCACTTCTGTAACCTATTAAAACTCACAATCCATATAAAATTGGCATTCAGCAGATTAGTTTATGGAAACATGGCATAACAAGGCACTCAGACAGCTGCAATGTTTAGCGTAGCAGTAATAATCAAAGCCATTGTAACTACCCATGTAATTAGTAGACTTGTAGATATATAAAAGGTTTTACATGCATGTCACATTTTGTAGTGACACTAAAAACCTTCCCTGACTAACAAAATGCATGTGACGAGGCCCGTGTGACATGCACCAATCTCCAACAAGATGCTTTCAGATCGCTAGAGTTGCAAATGTAATTCTGTTTGATGGTCAAAAATCCTTTACTGACTTATATTTAGTTTCAGCAAATCCAAGGCTAGTTTATTTATATGGCACATTCCATTAAAAAAACTCGCTTTACATTAATGTACTTGTGTTAAGTCTCACCTGCCCAAAGACTTTATGAGGCAATTTGCCCTAATATTACCACTTATTTATTATAATTTATTTATTTTATAATTGCAATTGCCATTATTTTACTGTTGGTATGTATTACAGCGTGCAGTGTACAATACTGCTCCATCATCTTGGACTTGCAACCCCACCATATCTCACATACACAAGCTAGAGTTCATTTACAACAGACTAATGCTGTATGTAGGCTGGATCATTTTGTTTTCACAGAAAGCGGGCTTTGCATTTGATATATGTGCTTTGCAAATGCACCGGTGATCTCTCTGTTCCTATATCTCTCCCGCACACACAAACAAATTCTCCATTCTCTGCCTTTATATTTCTCTCAGTCTGCGTCTTCTCTTTGTCACCTCCTCTCTATTCCTGGCTCACTCTCCGGTCATTGTACAACAAAGAACCAGTCTCTGCATACTCAGCAAAATAAAACCTTTACATTTTCTTCTTTGCTCCCAATTCATTTTGATAGATTGTTCACTCACTTTCCTCTATGTTCAATGAATAATAAAAAGATCTGCTAAGCTTCCTTCCTATAGTGAAGTAAGATAGTGTCCCTTATACATTTTTCCATAGATACGACTGTAATGCAGATAATGATATATTAATGATACATATGTATTCATGTCTTATTTGATCTGATTCTATATACAATCCGTCTTTAATACACAACAGCCACTATTGTTGTTTGGGTAGTGATGCAATACTTATAGTATACTTATAGTAGTTTTTATAGACTATTGCAAAGCCAGATGGGTTAATAAACAGTATATATAGCAGCTTTTATTTGGTAGTACCTTCAGCCACATCCAATAAATACTTTACAGTAAGATGAAAACAAAATAATTCTTACAAAAGGAATTACAATAACAGAGGGGAATATAACTGCATGTTGATTTGTGCCCATTGCAATGATAGCCGATTCACACCGGGATTTTTCATATCTTTACAATTGACTAGGGACACGCACAACTTCACTTTGCTGCAGGCTATCACATAATAAATTCAACAGGTTAGATGCAATTACATTGTATAATCTACTAGTACATTATGTGAAACATTTTGCATATGCTGTTACATATTTTTTGCTTATTTATTGTGTGCTTGAAAAACAAGTGAGACTATGACTTATAGTAATAGTCAATGACAGAAAGACTTTTATACTCCAACCTGATTACTTATTTGGAGAGTTAGTTTACAATGGATCAAGATTAGCTCTCTAAACCCGCCTCCGCCCTAAATAGACAGACACTGTTATACAAACAGTAAATAAACAGGGCAGGACAGCAAAACAGGTTAAACATGTAGGACATACCGCTGTCAATGCTGCACAATCCTCTAACTATGTCATAAATATTAAACATGTTTGGTAATTTTCATTGTGTATCTGGATCCGGATCTGCATCAAAGGTTTTTGGTAGATGGTATGGTAGTATGTGTGGTTGCCAGAGTGTTGTTAGGGAGTACTGTTGGAGAGATTTATAGTTGACTTTCTGTCTGAACTATCAAGTTCGGGATAGCCTGATAATCTGAGTGTGTATTATCTGTGTCAAATTGTTGTTGTGTCAATCGCCACATGAACACAACTTTCTGCTAACAATACAATGCATCAGATTTGATGGATGCGAAACTTACAATTGTGCAACACTACATCAGTCAGTGATGATTCTAAATGACAAAGTGTCCGAAAATCTCTTTTGACTCATTTTAGTGTAAACTAGTAAGAGTTTATTAGTTAGGGGTTGTTGAGTGAGTGAACAAAGGAGTCATTTCAGTCACAGCCCATGGCTTGAATGTTTAAGCACCATGGTGAGAGACAAAAAGACTGTTTAAATGTTTATCTCTGTGCTCCTCCAGTGGCCATATGCAGAAATTACAGAAATAATGACCCAAGGCAACAGTATTCAGATATATTCTGAAGTCTCCCAAATTAATTATTCCAGCAAAGTACAAGAAGTGCCATGCACAGATCTGCACCAAAACCAAACCATTTGTTTCTTTATCCATGGCCTAATTTATCACCACATTTCATTGAAATCCTTTCAGTAGTTTTTGAGATATTAAACCCGCCCCATATTAGATAAATAGTTGTGATTGGCTCAACACATTCCAGTTTGGGTTGAAATCTGTCTGAATGGGAGAGGGGCCAGACATATCTGCCAGAGCAAATAAAAGATGAGCTCGCAGATTCATCCCAGGCTAGGGGTACAGCTAAAAGGCCTTGCTTAGATTCTGTAATGCTTCAGGAACCCTACAAAATACGTTGGGGAGCTGTGTGCAGCCCCCTGTAAGTGATTAAGACAATTCCAAAACATACTTGGAGCAAGTATAAGGAGGTATAAGCTCCATCCCTGTTGGAGGTATATAACTCCCAACAGTGATATAAGCAGATGATCTGGTCTTAGTCAAAAGTCTATTAAACAGATTTTGTAATTATGATGGCGTTACACACGTTGAAGGTAATAATGGTATAAATGAGTTTATTCAATGTATTTTCATTTTTGTTTAGCTTTAATTAATCAGGCATGGCAATCAGAAACAATTTATCATTCACAATAAGTGCTCAGAAAAGGGTCAAATGGTACAATTAGCTACTTTATTATGACAAGATGGCAGCACAGCTTTTCACAGTGATGGCCAAACTAGTGATTTCTGAAATCTCTAGTCTGAGGATATCACACATAATCATTAATGCAGGGTATCATTAATGTATGAAGTATCATTGAGCAGTAACTTGCTAGGAAATTAGATACTAGAAAGACATTAAAAAGGCAAGAACTATGTGCCCAATTTTCCACCAAACAGAAAATGAAGCCAAGGTTCTGGATAGACTGGATATACAGTAAATCCCCACAGAATCAACAATATGCAAAACAAAATACACCATTTCTTTACTGGCACACATTATTTTACAAGGCCTAAATTTATAATATAATCCTAAATATAGAGAGACTGCTTTGTAAAGCTTGAAGTATGATGTGCATCACAATTTGCAGTCATAGCAACAGTAAAATCCATCATGCATTTCTGCTGGTGCTTTATTTAATGTAGATATAATGAGCAAGACAAGTAGATTGACGCAAGCCAATAACAAAAACTGAGTTTCCTCTATGGCCAGCTATCCTCCTGATGCTTTTTCAGGCTTATCATCAAAATTAGGCTCCAGAGTGAAAAGGGAAAACACCTCCGCCAAGCAAAAATTGTATCATCCTCTGCGGCGACAGCCCACTGCCTTCTCAGGTTCTGGCTCAGGTTTTTAATTTTGAAGGCCAGGGCTTGACCGTGGATGTGGGGAGGTAGACAGTTTAAGCAGCTCCTCTTGTACTCACGTTTTGCATCACTCCAAAGCACATTTAGGGCTTGTTTGGTTTTTATTTGGTTGTTCAAATTCAAGAGACTATTCTGCTCTTTTCCTCTTGTTGGGGAGCTTTCTCTACATTGTAAGCATCACTGCTCCTCTTCCTTTTCAGGAGACATGCTGAGGCTAGTAAGCTCAGCTAAACAAGCAAATGGAATCTATTTTTGCCTGCACCATGCGCAGCCAACAATCCGCAACCTACTGTCACATGCAGAGTCTTTTTAGTTGAGAGTGCACACAGTCTGCCAAGACACCACCAAGTTGAAAGAAGTGGAAAATCATGGTTAATCAAAGTGTGAATCTGGGGGAGAAAATGCTGTGTGAGTTAAGCTGTGCATCCAGAGGCCTTCCTTTAAACCACTGAACTCTGAACCTTTTGTGAAGCTAGATGTACTGGACCTCCTTTAGCATTTGTGTCTTTTTTTTCACAGCAGCACAAATTAAATCTCAATGAGTTTTGTTAGTAGTTGTCAGCTCCACACGACACAAATAAAAAGAAATTGAATAAGTGAGCAGCTCTTTTTCTGTTTCTGTTCTGGGTTTGCCATATTACTATCAGATGATTCTGCCAGCTATACAGTCTATACATATATGGTTCCACCACCGTTGTGCATTTCATTGCCCTCATAGTTTTCACTCTCCCTCCTTTCCTTCCATCGTCTAAACCAGGCTTATTTTAGGTGTTGTCGTTTTTAGCCTAATGAAATCAACCAAACATCACAACTGCAGGCCATGCCTTTCAGAGGATGCTCGCATTATGAGTAATTAATCTGAAAGTGCTATGATTAATCCTGCTACTTTACCCCCTGGGGCGAGACTGGATGTCTGTGAAAAATCTTCTCTCACAAATCCTCCTGAGAATAAACAGTGCACATTTAGGTCTCTTAAGACTTTAAAACGCTGAACACGTCTTCTCACATCATGTCATTTGTAAGTTTGTAGGCCCCTTAACAAATTTGTCTACAAAGAAATTGAAACATTTTCCGTTCACATCTTATAAACTTTACATTATTCCATATATGCAAAAATAATCTGATTATGTAAATGCATATAGATCTGCCAAACTGCTCTATAAGTGGGGAGGGGAAGGTTTAAAATAGCCTGTAGGAGAATATAAAATGGCAAATCAAAGGTTTATTGGACTAACATCCCATTTTCAAAATCCAAGAAAAGTCAATTGGAATTCATTTAAGAATAAGACTCATCATCAAATATAGCATCATACAAGAAATGCATACTTGATGTAAATCCTATCTGGTGTATCTGGGTGTGTGTTAATTGGAGGAGCTGTGTGGGATGTCCATCTTATTAAATAACCAAGGACAACACAAGGTTACAATCACCCAGCCTCCCCCTTCTTGTTGTCCAGATAGCATGGCTTTCATCATGTTGAGCGACCCTCAAGCACGTAAATTGATTAATGCAAGCCTTTCATTCTAGACAGCTCTCACCAAGATATCATCGCTGCCTCGAAAGATGCTCACATGCTGGAGTGCCTGACAGTTCAAGTCACCAGCTATAAATCATCCCACTGCAACTTCTGGCGCCCAGACCTCGCAGTTAGTGGGAATTACATTTTATTTGGACATGACTGTGTGTAAGTTAGAAAGGATTTCTAATTCAAAAGACTGCCCTTATGTTAGCTGTGCAAAACTGAGAATGGCTGAGGCTTTGATTCTTTTGGCAATAGAAAAGATGATGACTTTTCATCTTCAGAGGGTTATTTTCTGTGCTTGTCATTGCATAGCCACACCAAATAATCATTACTGTAAATGTGTCTACATGTTTTAGCCAGGCAATGCTCGGCATCATCGCTATTGTCTGTTTGATTAAGCTGGCATGCTACTTCCCAGCATGACGATTCCCTGAGAAACATATGGAAGAGGAGGCACATAAAGGATTTAAATCTCCCTGTGAGTCAGACTGGAAGACAGATGTGATGACATGTTTCAATTTATTTATGTTCATAACACCAGCAGATGAATGTCTACATGCTGTTGGTCGCACTTGCCATTCCAAAGTGTTATGCACTCACCCCTCCTCTGTTCTTTTTGTTCAATCAGCCTCACTCCCCCACACGCCCCACCCCCCTTCCCTGCTTGAGTAATGGCCTGCGTCGACTTCTTGTCACTAGGAGAGGTGGTGCTGCACGGCTCGCCTCTGTCGTCCTGTTTCCATGCGTGTCCTTTCGGCCGACCAGGCAATCCCAGCTGATATCTCCATCGACCGCGATTTAGCTGATATCGCTGCAGTCTCTCTCCCTCCCCCTGTTACTCCCCCCCCCCCTGCAATCCTCCAGTTTGGCTCCATCTCCCCCACCTCCAGTCCCTCCCCACTTTGTCTCCCCATTTCTGATAATGTGTTCATCCTCTCAAGTGTCAATATATTCCAATTCACCTCAGCATCACATTTCCCCAGCCCCCCCCCCCCCCCAAAAAAAAAAAAAAACCCTGAGCAGCTCTGAAACTGTCAGAATACCCCTGAACTCAGATCAGCCATAGCTAGGAATAAGTTCTGCATGGTTAAGCAGCATGAGAGCAGGGAGCCACTGAGCTCCCTAACAGAAGGGGGTGGCTTGTATACAGATGTGAGGTGAAGGAATTGGTGAGGATTGATTCAGAGTGTAAAAAAAAACAGCAAAGGTATGGCAGTGCAACGCTGGGAAAAGTGGAGGCTTCGGGTTGAATTTTGATGCAGGATATATTGATTTCTTGCAACAAAAAAAAAAAAAAAAAAGAGGATCGCGCAGCTCACGGCCTGAGCCGCGCGATGCCACGATGACAGGTGTTCGTGTTTCTCGTTTCTCGTTCGCGCACTCCTCGAGTCTTCCTAACAGCTCGTCCACACCAAGGAACCCCCCCTTTGCGCTCGCTCTGTACCAGCTCCGGCGGCTCACCTACAGTCAGGCTCCTCCTCTGCAGTATGATTTTCTGCGTGTTCCTGCCAGGACCTGCGAGCCGTGGATCTGTAGCGCGCATTTATTCGCACGAACCCCCGTTTTTTTTTTTTTTTTTTTTCTTATTTATCTTGCTCCACTATTTTCCACTGTGTGTTTGCGCCTCGGCTGCCTGTTTTCTCTTTCGCTGTCTCTTCCTGTCTCTCCCCCACCTCCCGCCATCCTTTCCTCCCCCCCCAGCCCAACCCCGCCCCCACTCATTTGCTCACAGACTCTTCTTTTTCTCAGACGCACGCACACGCACGCACACGCACAAACACGCACGCACACGCACAGAGAGAGAGAGAGAGAGAGGGAGAGGGAGAGAGAGAGGCGCACGCCGTGCCTCGCCGGATCGGAGCCTCTGACTACAGTATGCCTCCAGTAGGGCTCCTTCACCTCGCCTCCCTCAGACCGCAGCTCCGAGCCAAGGTTGTTTCCGCCGGGGCCCGCCGGACTCTCGCCCGCCCGGGATCCACTATGACGCGGCGGCGCTTTTTTTAATTATCACAAAAAAAAAAAAAAAAAAAAAAAATTTTGTACTGTTATTATTTATTTATTTGTTTTGCTGCAGCAGTCCGGGGCAGCGTCTCGGTCCGAGCCGCCGCCGCCGCGATCCGAGCAGCCGTCGCCCGCACCTCCTTCCCTTCCTCCCTTCCCTTCCCTTCCCTTCCTTCCTTCCGTCCGTCCGTCCTTCCCTCGGACGCGCACACATGCGCTCAGCCCGGAGGCAGCGGCCGCAGATCGGGACGCGGTAACGGGGGAGCATAAAGGGAGAGACGGGGAGCAGCGGCGGCGAGGAGGTGTGAGGGGAGGGAGGGAGGTGTGTGTGTGTGTGGGGGGGGGGGAGGTGGATGGAGGGAGGGAGGGATGCAGCAGTGATCTCCACTGCATGAGACCGAGCAGGTGGAGCGCGAGAGGAGCGCACTTTCGCCCGAGACGCGGGGACGCCGGGCGAGTGAAACGAGGAGCCGCTGAGAAATTCTTCCCTGCTTTTTTTTTTTTCTTCTTCTTCTTCTTCTTCTTCTTCTTCTTCTCCTGGATTTTCTCTCCTCGCCGTGCTGCTGCAGATACTGCTCCCCACCTCTCTCTCTCTCTCTCTCTCCCTCTCCCCCCTCCCTGTCTCTGTTCTCTTCCCTTTCCCTGGCTGAAGGGGAACAAAAGCGTCGGTTCCTGCATCACCATCACCCCTCCGTCGCCGCATCTTCCCCTCGCACGCGTTTTTTTTCTTTTTTTTTTTTTTGTTTTGTTGTTTTCTTCGTCTCCTCGTCCGTTTTGCGTGATGAAATGATCCGGTTTGTTTTGCACTGCGGTGGAGGGGCACTTCTCTTAGTGGGCAGGCTCAGCTGCCCCCGAGCTCTACCTGTGGGCGATGGAGACTCTTATCAGAATGCTTGTCACATGAAGCGCCGTCCTGACACTTCTCACGCCTGAATATCATGGTCGAGCAACATGCCTGTCTGAAATCGCGGGCGGAATCACCTCCGCTCTTTATCTGGATGTGTATCTGTTCTGCGTTTTTGGATACACTCGGCTCACTTTCTGAAGAATGTGCTCCGGGATGGTTTTCAATTAGGCTTTTTTTCCTGTGCAGTAGACATCTTGTCGTGGCAAAATGTTAACCAAAAATAGATAAGTTGGTCGCTCTTCAGGTTCTGCCTCAAGAACATTTTGGGGGATTTTGACTGCTTTCTTCGAATCCATTTTTGGCTTCACAAATTCAAAGGATATTTTTTCCATCATCTACTAACTTTCCCTCACCAGACAGGGGATTATGAAAGAAATGGGTCCAGATTGCCACTGAGATGCCCTGTGGTCTTCAAGTTGAACTGTCAGAGGCCAAAGCTTGGCCGAGTTGTCTGTACTGGGCCCATGTGGATCTAATATACATGGGTAGACTCTTTGCAGCCAGCCCTGTGCTCGGACAGAGGAGCAGCTGGTCACGCTTGAGCCTAGGCATGGGCCTAAGTTATTGTTCAAGACTAGCCTTCTGGTTCGCCTTGCTCACCGTACTCCCCATCCAGACCGGAACAGCACGTGTGTCTTCTAGTCTCAGCACCACGCACCATGTCCACCATTTTCACAATAAGCACGGCACCGTTCCTATTGCCATCAACAGGATGCCTTTTCTTACCAGAGGGGGCCATGGTAAGACATTTCCCTCCAACATTCTCAACTTGCTGTTTGCTGCCTCGCTGATGCATCATTTTTTGCTTGATTGCACCAAGTGTCAAGGGTCAGGAGTAAAAAGAATTAGATATGAGCATGCTTTTGCTATCTGACATATCTGTATCGGTGGCTTTGGCATTTTAGAGTTGAAGAGGATTTAGGTGTTCCTGTACATTGGTGACACCATTGGTGGCTCTCTCATGACATACACTGGGATCATGGATCCTTTACTAACCATGGATTTGCTGCAGCCACTGTGCATCATTAAACCCCTTAAACTACCCATCAGTATCAGTAGTGGTTCCCCTTTCCCCATGTAGCTAGTTAAGATGCTACTGCACCCGGGGAGCTGTGTTTGTTTTAATTAAAATACACATCAGTGGCATAATGAATCATCATTGCAAATATCTTTTTCTGTGAGGTTCTTGTTTGTTTAATTAGCGTGATGCACTCCCTGCAATGGTCGGTCTTGTGTCAAAGGTGATTGCTACAGTACAGTGTAATTAGTGGCACGTCACAACAGACTGAAAGCAATTATATATACATATAGTATGAATAAATATAGAAATGATCTCATTGGTTTTTCTTGGGTGCTTAGAATATAGAACAATCATCACAAGATTTATGGCAACAATTTTTCCAACTTTGTTTAAAATCTGTCTTGATCATATGTTCTACATTGTGCAATTTCATAAAATAGAGAATATCATGTTCAACTGAGGGATATAAAGTATTGACCTATCCTCCATAATCTACATCAAATTGGCTACGCTACTTAAATTGGCTCCTTCAAAGCGCTGACACCAGAGTCAGTGCTCCCTTTTATATTGCACTTTGAAATTTCTGTCCTAAGACTCACTTTTATGTCCTATAAAAAGAGCCCCGGTGGATTTGTAGTATCTTTTTCACCGTAGCAGTTTTGTCAGTTGCAAAAGGGCCAAAAATTTGATGAATTACATCTGCGCTATTATAGCCATATCATTCTGGACCAGGCTTTTACAGGCACGGCACAGCCTGTGATCAAACAGGCCTATAAAAAAAAAACACTTCAAAGAACTCACTGATAAATTTTCAATTACCTCGATTGTAGAGTTTGTACTGTAGGTTGTTCTGAAGTATGTGCTTCAGAGCAAGAAATTCAATTTACTGCAACATAAATGATAGAGACAGTACTTAGGGTTTACAAGTCATGGCGACAATGCCATAATGCACTGCATAGAATGCATGTGCAAATATTGTATAACATTGATTGACATAATGTTCACTTTAGTACTGAGTTATGTAACCGTCATCACAGAAGCATAAACCATTTACAAAATAAAAACAACTTTGAATTTAGCAACTGCTACAAATGCCAACATTTTATCATCGAACTACATTTCTGGACACTTGCTTTAATATAACAGATGTGCATGTGTTTCAAGGCTAGCCAAAGACTTCTGGAGGGCCCTGGGCTATGGCTATTTATAGGCCACCTACCCTGCTGCAATGCCTCACACTCCTCATCCTAAACACAGGTTATTGCATGTATTGTTACACTATACTGCTTACAGTATGTGACATACACACAGACACTTACACGTAGACACAGACAGGTTCAAATAGTAAGTAGAGAATGATCTGGCTCTTCATATATCTATGAAGAGTCATCCAGGTCACAGAATAGCAAGAAGCACAAAGCGAAATATCCGTTGCCAGTTAATTAGTACTTCAGAGGTATTCATTGTGAAAGAATGACAATTCTTTAGAGCTGCAATGATTCATTGATTCATTGATTACCAGAAAAGTAACAGCCAACTGTTTTGATTGTTGATTAATTGTTGAAGTGATTTAAAAGTAATTTTTTTTAAGGCAGTGATCTCATTTAGGATCCTTGTGGCCTGAGGGTGGAAGCTCTTCCTAAGCCTCTCTGTGCTGGCCTGGTGTATCCGGTAATAGTGAGAGAAGGCCTTTATCTGGGTGGTTGGGCTCTTTAATGTTTCTCCTAGCCTTATTCTTGCAGCGCCTGGTGTACATATCCTATAGGCAGGGTAGAGCAGCACCTATTGTATGCTTAAATGAACGAACCACTCTTTGCAGGGTCTTGCAGTCCTCTTCAGTGCTGCTTCCTTACCAGGCAGTGATGTTTCGCGTCAGGATGCTCTCGATGGTGCAGGAGTAGAAAATATTATATTATTATATCATCATACTAACGTGCTTACTCTCTTCCTTATTTCATATTGTGACCCTGCAGTGCCATGATAACTCAGAGGGTTTTTTGATTTTGTGTAACCACCCTCAACTATTTCTGGGCGGGTTCTAAAATGCAATGCTGTTTTCCAGCTGGTTCTATGCAGTGTCGAACTAACCCATTAAGCACTGCACTGTGAGAGAGCTAGCCAGTACTATGACCGTCAGTGCCAAAGACCTTGTATGCTCTCAAGTTGAATGCAAGAAAGATTGTACTGTAGCTGACCTCATCACACTCCCAACACACCCGCATGTTCAACACTCTCAGTGAAAATCTGCTGCACATCATTCTCCAGGGCCCTCATGTTGGTGCAAGAACTGTCTGGCTGTGGCAAAGCAATGAGCAGCTCATGCTTTCAGAGCTGTCTCACGTGGAGAAAATGACACTATTCAATTTTCAAAGACTGAATATAACAGAAAGCATGTTATCCTTAGATCAATGCATTAAGTGTAAAAAAAAAATGCTTGTCTAGTGTCTCACTGCAGTCAGCCATAACACAATGTTTATTTTTGCTACAAGAACTGCAGATAGGGAAAGCACAGAGACAGGGGCATCAAAAGGTCTATCTGAGAGGGCCCAATTTCCTCCAGGTCACATATTACATTACCCTCAAGGATGATAGTGAGGCAGGCCAGCACACACATACCCATACAGTCATACATATACACACACAAGAAATACAAACAAAATTCTCTCCCACAGCATGCATTTTATAACTGATACTATTATATTTTAATTATCATCATCATCATTATTGCAATTCTGTAACTAAATACAAATATTTGATCGCACTTATCCTTTTGAGTTTTTAACAAAACATTGAGTGTGAAAAGAGTGGACAAGGCAAAAGATGGTATATAGGAGCAGAAATCAGTGACCAAGGTTACCAGTGCTCTGCTCTAGATCTGCAGCAAAGCAGAGCAAACAGGAGCATGAAAATGTGAACTGAAGAGAAGAAAGCATTTGCTGTAATAGATCAAAGATAAATGGAGACACAAAAGAAATGCATGAGCTGCATTCTTAGGAAAAAATAACAAGTGGCAGAAGATGTACTCCAATCCCTTACTCAAGTAAAAATATGTATACCACATTGTAAAAAATCTCTATTACAAGTTAAAGTGCTGCATTTGTAATCCTACTTAAATAAAAGCACAGAAGTATTACCAGGAAAATGTACTTTAAGTATCAGAAGTAAAAAGATATGTTATGCAAAATGTCCCCTGTGAATGATATATTAAAAGAAATAGTCAGCAAGGTCATAGGGAACAAAGAACACATCAGTCACTTTCTGTATGTAAGTGCTAGTTGAATCCTGAAGGTAATGTTTTGTGTGTTTTTATGTGAACATGAACACTTTAACTAGCACATCAAGTTGCATAGTCTTCAGTATGGTTGCAGATGGATATGGGGGATGGTAAGAGAGCAGCATCTTGTAAAGCTGTCCATATGCAACATGGGCAGGCATGAACACTTGAAAGCAATCTTCAAATACGGTAAAAATTAACAGTAAAGGGATGGACTTGGAGGTTTATTGCATGTTAGAATATGCAGAATACACAGACACCAGCACAGTGAGGGCATTCATGGCGGCCTATTAAAAGAAATACGGGCAGGTTACAAAGAGTCATGTGGTTTTCAGTCAGTCAGAGAGTACATCCTAGGTTGCCCTGCTCTACCATTATATCATATTGTAAACCTCTGCTTCCATGTAAGACATCTTGATATTAGATTTGACTCTATTATTGCAAAGGAATGCAGTAATCTCATTGTTCCCCATTTTATGAAAATATATTGAAGTTACAGTAGGAAGTTTTTAATGAAAAATTGCACCCATTTCACTTCATAAAGTCATGAAGTGGGGCTGCAACAGAGAACGTACTACTATAAGTATAACCTCATATATTTTTGATCAGATTTGAGGTGTTAGGTCTTATTGTTGCAAAATAATTTCTAGGAAACCTCTATAGCCATTGTGAAGACAAAATGTTGGTCTAAGGATTGTGCAGTAAAGTCACTTTACAGTATTTGAGGGTATTGAAGTCCTCAAAGTTCTCAAGGAAAATAATCTTATGTTAATAATCATTTATGGTTTTACCAGGGTACAAAATAGTGTAATGCATGTGCCTTTGTTTTTCAGTATACTATATAAGCAATATAGAGGTGCCTATTACTGCATGTAATATGTACGTGTAAGTATATTTAATCTCAGAAATCAGATTTGTCTTTGTATCCAAAGTCCCCTGTTCTTGTTAATATTAAAGTTGTAAATCTTAAAGTTTTAATCCTTAAGGTTTCAGTCCAAGTTGATTTGGTGACACCAGTTGTTCCCGGGATAACAGCAGGTGTGGTTAAACACTACAGCAAACACCCCTTGAGCAGCTACTTTGTCAGAAATATAATAAAAAACAACTAGTGTGTCTGTTTACAGCCCAGGCAAACAAACAAACGTTTTGTTTTTATAGATGCTTTATTGAAAAGCCCCCCCTTGTTTTACCAGTTGAATAATTTTAATGTGAAGCAGCATAGGAAAGTTCAGTTCACATTAGCAGTAGCTTAAAATACTCCACCACTTTAGTATTGCATTCCTATAACATGTCAGAGTCATGATGGACAATTTTTTTTTTAAATCGTTGCAACCAAACCAATCGTCTTTTCTATTCCACACATTCATCTTCGTCGTCAAAACCTTTTCCCACAATGCAACCCGACCACTAACATGAGGTGAGGCAATTTGTCAGACTTCACATGGCTCAAAAAAGCCAAGTGTCCATCTGTTACCACATATGCAATAGTGCTCCCCAAGACCTGTAAACAGAATCAGTGGAGTTCCCCTTTAATACAGCACTGGTGAGGCATTAAGAGAGTGAACAGTAAACCATGAATGTGATATCAATGGGATTAAATTATGCTGGATTACATGCTGAATCATTTCCTGTGAAGGCAATCTGAATCTAGCACGGAAATGGCGGACCCTGCCACTTACAATGAAAACTACTACACAGTGTATTGCTAATCACTAAATATAAATGGGGTTTGATTTCATGAAAGGATTGAGTAAGGATTAATGAAATGCAGTGTTTCACTATACAAACTCTTTTGCTAATACAATTACAGATCAGATGGGAACATGAGAAAACACCACTTGATTTTAACAAAGACAATATACACAACCTTACAAATATTCAGACATAAATCTGAAAAGCTGTAAAAATGAATACCACAAGAAAACCTTGGGCATTGTATTTTTGTCATAAAAGCTATTCTGGTGCGTTCATGGGAAATGTCTTTGTTACTTTTGCAATAGGAGGAAGCATGAATGCAGTATTTCAGAATTACATTTGAGTCGAAACAGTTTCACAATGACCCGAATCATCTGAAAGTCGAGTGGGAGAAAAACCTTAACATTATCATAGAAGAATGGGGTCGTTTGAGGAGCTGCAGACGTTCAATTTGAGAACTGACAGTCTGGATACATCTTGCTGATAGGAGCAGAAAAAGCAATTCAACCATAATACAGCTGAAGTCTGCATGTGCCAGCTGCATGAGCAGTTGTTTAATATTCACAAGATTTTCGGTATGGCTTTTAATCAATCAAATTCAATTGATTTGATTGATTTGATTTCTAATAGAGAAAAACACACCCCTCGCCTGGTATCAGACTGACTAAGGTGCTGGAGCTGAAAAATATCAAGCTAATGAAAAAAGCTTCCTCACACTCAGATCTGTGCAGAAGTATTATACGTTTGCAAGTTTTCAGTCAGAGACCTTCTCCAAGGTATGATTTGGTTCTTAAAGGTTGTGTTCACCACACTAAGCATATGACGCCACATTCTAACTTGAACACCATAATTTAACTTGAAAACGATAAGCCCTCTCTGTCAGGCTTTAGCCTGCACTATTCATTTTCATCATTTCACTGAGCTGTATTTAATAGACCATGGGAAGAGTGTGCCTCAGATTCCATAAGTCAGACGACAAATTCAAACTTAATATCTCCCCATAGCTCTCCATTTCTGCAAAACAGCTCACAGTTTAGTGATCTATATGGGTTATTATTCTTAATCGATCAGCTTTGTTTTTCCACTAAACTGCCCTTGTTTCCCTACACAAACTATATTTGCCTAATGCCTCCACAGCAAACTGTATACTGTACTGCACTTTGTCATTTTCCCCTTCTGGCAGCTGACAAGCCATTCAGAAAGCTTTAGTGACTATGAAGAACCTATAGGTGCAAGCAAGCATTAATGCATATGTACTCTGCCGCTGGGGTTCATAATCAACCGTAAATGTTTTAAATGGCTATAAGAGTATGAGTAATTTACTGTTTGTTCAACTGATTTGTGCTTACAGCTGGTACTAGTTGCCATTTGTATGATTCATGGTTATTTTTCCGCCTCTTAAACGTCATTATTTGTGATATTATGAGAGCTAATACTCACTCAGGCTACTGGACTTCTCCAATTCTCTACGACAGCAAGCTCGGAGTCCATTTTAAACCTTTTCACATCTTAAGTGTTATGTGTGATGCAAATTATAAGAGAGGGTCGCAATGTATTTTCCAAGTCCTGTGAGCACGTTGCCTCGTCTCTTGCGTATTCAGCTGGCTGAGAGCACAAATGAAAAGGACAGGATGTTTGAGTGGGTAGCATGCATCTTGGCACAAACAAACAATCCATACTGTTACATTTGTTGTGTAGAAATCCATTAAGGCACGACAGCCAATTGTGGTTTCTTTATAGAAATGAATAAGTATCATTGACACTATTACAATGCCTGTGCAAAAGCAGATGAATCTATAATATCGCTCTTTGATTGTGGTGACCTCTGTAATGTATTGAACCAACGAACGGGTATTAATATGCTTACACTTTAATTGTTACAATGGAGGTGCTATCACACCACCTATATAATATCCATGAACAATATGGTAGGCAACTGCAGTATTACAACGCCTGTGTACAGTATAATTAATCATCAAGGTTCCCAACTAATAATGATGTGAGATATACAGCACACATTTTGCAGTAGAGAATCTCCAGGGGAGCTCTATTATTCGTGCACAGATGCATTGTATGGCCATGAGAGAAGAGCAGAGTGCTCCCGTGAGATAGTCGGCAGAGAGAGAGCTGCTTCAAGGGAGAGAACTGTGATGTTTATAGTAATAATTTTAACAAGACTGATTTACTGCCTGCCTTATTTGATGCGAGTCTACCGCAGAGAAAAAAGATGGGATAGGAAGAGACAGAATGGAGAGGCAGAAAGATTTAATGAAATGCTTTAACGTCCTGACTAATCCAGGAGTTAATGTTGTCTATAGACAGATGCTTCCATGTCTTCCTGCAGGTGCGCTAGAATTCCATATTTCCTAATGAACATTACATGGATGCATGTTACCCTTTATTCACCCTTTCACACTCTCTTTGTCTGCTCATGTTCCCACAACACTATACAAAACGCTACAGTTTCCATGGTCATTAGCTGTTTGTAGTAAAGTGTTGCCTTGACGAGGGAAGAAATCATTTTCTAACTGATATATCCAACCTGACACTTACTAATACTGAAGTCCCTGAAAATCAAACAAATATGGAAGCCTCACATCAGCCAAAGACAATGTGATTAAACCCAAATTTAATGAATATAGAGTTATATTGTCAATGCACAGTATGACCAACTTTGTAATTTTACAACTGTCTTGATGACATAAACACACGAACATGACATTATCACATGTTAAAGGTGTGTTTAACATGTGATTTTACATATGAAATTGATGACATTACATTACATTTTACATTAAATTTCATTTGTGTCTTAATTTTGTGAATTTTATGAAATGGGAACTACATGTGTGATATTTTCACATGTTAACCGGTTTTCCATATTTAAAATGTGTTTCACATATTATAAATCCATGTGTACTTTTTTTGGAAGCTGTCAGTAGTTTAGTTAAAATTATCCAGTTTTTCAAATAGTGACATTTTTACTCACCACATTGCCAAATGTAATGTGTGTAATGATCTAACAAAACCAATTTTTAGGCCTCCAAAATTGGGTACTAAAAGTTCATGAGGTTTGAGTCTCCCGAGTATCCTTTTAAATTGTTGTTCAGGGCTATATTGCCCAGTGAAATTTGAAATGAGACCTGATGTGAAATTGGGTTTCAGAATATGGTGATTGACCATATCGTGTCTTGCCTGCTTGTCTGTCTGAAGAAGAACAAACAAAGTTGGTTAATATTTGAAATATGTCGAGATTGCTTGTGTGTATTTTGTATTTTTACATTATCAAACAAAAAATGTTTAGTATTTGATGCAGGGCTGTTTAATTATAATTTACATGAGTTCATGATATTGTGTACATCCCCCTATATTATGTTATATTATTATATTATGTTGAAAAACAAAAGTATACAGTTAGTACATCATTTAAAAAAAATCACAAAATCCATTACATATCTGTGTTAAAATCTAAAAGCTTTATACTGTCAATTTCATTAAGCAGAAATGAGAACCAGACTCAGAGGCCAGATGCAGATAACATTCACTGAACGAAAGAAACCAATAAAACCACTCATTGAGACTCCCTGATGTAACTAATGTCACCAACTCACATTTGACTGCAAATCCCAGACATTAATTAAGATTACCTCTGTAAGAAATAATTTGGTTTGAAACAAACACTGTCAGAGAACTTGCCCTTTTTAATTAAATTAAAAGTCAGAAGAAGGTGTTCTCAAGTCTTTGGAGTAAGTGTTTTAATGTTAAGAAAGCATCCAAGAAGCCGCCAGTTAATGTCAGTAAGAAACCGTTATGGTGAGTGCCCTTTACACCAAGAAGAAGAGTCCTCAAGTCCTCGTACATGGTTGAAATTGAGGCTACAATTTTGTTTCAAGTGTTTCTCTGTGCTTCACTTTAGAGGTTCGGGTATGGAAAAATATCTGTTGTAAAAACAACACTTAGGTTTCAGGTGTTAAAACAAGCCCAAAAATAACAAGTATTTGTGGTGTACCATTAAAGGTAATTGTCGTTTCTCCTGTACCCTGTATCATAATGACTACGCATCATTTGTGGCTTAATGTTTTCATCTGAGGGCAGCCGTTTCTCTCTCTCTATTTGCGCTCAGCACCTGCAAGCCTAACTCTTCTAAAAGAACATTCAAACAACACAAACCTCTCTAAGAAAGCTAATTTAGATTTGACTCGACTTTAATTTGTACGGAGTATTTGAAATGGATTATAGCTCGGATGTTGCTGTCCTCACAAAAATGAAAGAGTTTATATTTACTCAACAATCTGAGGTGTCTGAGAGATTAGGAATAAATCATATTATATCATGAAGAGGTGTCGAATTTACAAGGTGCTCAGTAAATTTTAGCACAAGCCTTCATGGCTTTTGTCAATTCAGGCAAGACTTGTAAATGATTAATTAACACCTATATGCCTCATTCATCTCAAGGAGACAAGAATCTTTTTAAATGCAGTGAACGACTTGCACGATAAAAGTTTAAGCAAACACTGTTGCTTCGCCATGCACCCGCTAGATAATGTAAAAGCAGATGGATGAATTTTATTCAGGTTCAATTATTTGCTTATTTTGAATAATCACTTCACATAAATCGCTAAATTTTTCGTATATTATATTTAAGTGAATTGGACAGTAAAAGCTAATTAGTGCTAACTAGCTAAAGCTTATTATTTATCCCATTATGTGGTTGTTTGTCTACATCAGATCAAGTCTGTAAAAATTCCTAAAAAATATTGATTAAACAATTGCAAGTGGAAAACCCAGAGAGGCTTGTGTATGTATCAGCAACAATTAAGATACAATGTCAAAACATGTAAATAAGTCAGGCCACCCTCATAAAATATAATGCACATATACAAAATGGCTTGATAATTGCTGTTATTACTTTAGATGAGATGAAGATTAAAAGACCACACAAATGATAATCACAGTACATGATACATTTGCCATGCTAGGAAAAACCCAAGTGCCTTGCATTGATTGTGGCGGACATGTGATCCTCAAAGGGGCATACAGACAAGCATCGGTGCTATTTATGATGGATAATGTGAAATCCTGCCAAAAATACCACACACATGCAAAGCTGTAGATATCATCTATATGTTCCATCGTGGATTATGTGTGAAATTCTGTGAAATCATTGCAGGTCAAAGCTATGCCCTCATTTTTTGGCTGTCCATAGTGTCTATATTTGCATGGATGTGGAATCATGAAAATAAAAGATGCGACTGTGATGCTGAAATGTTGTGATTAGTCTACATCTGGGAATGTAAAAATTCATCATACTTTGTAAATTAGGATTCATTACTGTGATTTAAGAGTGAAGCAGACCTCCTTGATAAATCTTTCCTCCTTCCTTCCTGGTTTGAGCTGCCTACTGCGTTATGTTGAAAAATGAAAGATAGCGTGTGTGTTCAGAGCAGTGGGGTGGAGGGGGTTGGACTGGCTGTGGGCTGGTGAGAGGAGGAATCTAAATCTCATCTTCATACTGGGGATGGTACTTTAAGTACTAAAAATAACAAATAACAAATGTTAGAATAGTTGTCCTTGAAGATGACTACATCTCCAACAGAACACCAGCTGATCAATTTAACCACAACAAAACAGATTTAGTCAGATAAACATTGGAACAAAGCAATGCTACTTACATAAATTATCCATATTTGCAGCTCAAAAGACTGTTAAATGTCTCTGATTGTCTGTGTCTTTTCTGTTTCTGTTCACAGCTGGGACCACATATATCTTTGGGAAAGGTGGGGCTCTCATCACATTCACCTGGGCTCCCAATGAGCGGCCGAGCACCCGAGCTGACCGGTTAGCCGTGGGCTTCAGCAGTCAGCAGAAGGACGCCATCTTGGTGCGAGTGGAGAGCACCCATGGGCTCGGAGACTATCTTCAGCTGCATATAGTAAGGATGAGAAGCTTGGAGTTGGTGGTTTTAAGCATAAATGTCACAAAACATTGTAAGATTGGTGAGGTATCACAATGCTGTGATGGATAAAAGATAAATAAATAAATAAAAACATTTAAAGGAGATTAAAAATCAAATATGTTATCCATATGATCTAAGGCAGTCGTATGAATATTTGTGCACATTCCTTTTACAAATCCAGAAACCAGGAAACTACTTACATTCTGAGAGATTGTCAGATGTGTTTTGTTACATATTTTAGTTTATTTCAGGTTTATCCACAAGACGACTCATACAAACTTCATCCTGTTTAGAAAGCTCAAAATCATGTTTTCAGTATTCAAGGGGAAACATGATTCTCTGCAGAATGAGGCACAAATCACCCTTAATAGCACTTATGCTTATTGTGCTATTTAATTTATTACCCTGTCAATATGGATCTAAAGAAGCATTATATTTATCATTATATATAATATATGTCATCATATATAAGTAAAAACACACACACACAAAACACAAGATCCTTACATCTCATGAAAATCAGAACAACGTGAAGTGAGCAGCTAACTGGAACAGTGGAAATCAGTTTACTCTGTCTGCAAACACAAGATTACAAACACTTAGATAATTATCCACCATTGTCTACACAATAATGCCTGAGGAAATCAACATTATTGAGTAATATTTTTCAGTGTTTGGAAGTAAGCAGCTGGTGACTAACATTGAAACTTTGTTTTTAAGCTGGTTGCAAAAAGGAGCACAAAAAAAAAAAAGAATATACACTTCTGCAGTTGATATTTAAATAGCTCTGTAGTAATGTGAGCTAGTACAACTGAAAATGCAAGCATTTCCAGTAGCTCGTGTACATGTTACCTTCCTGAAAGGTTTTGGATAAAGTTGTTTTATCCAAAATTAGGAAAATATCCCCATTACCACCATTAGTACAAAAAGGCTTGCTAGTAGAATACTGATGATACAATCTTGATTAAGTGAAATGAAAAATAAATGAATATAGATAAACCTCTTCTGATCATTTTTAAATTTAATTTTCAACTTGACTGTGCCATTATTCTAACTTGGCACAAAAGCATCGGACAGAGTTTGTCACAGCTTGCATGATTCACTGATTAATGGCATGGAGTCCAAATGTTGAGATAAAATAGGAACAAACGGATTATGACCAAGAGAAGTAGATACAATAAAGCACAAGTCAGTAGACTGAGGTGTTTACAGAGGAGGAGATAAACAGTCTATGAGATAAACATGTGTGTCTGTTGGTGGAACCAAGTGACTCATCTGCAGCTGCCAGCAACTGTGTCTTTTCTGGAGGGAAATCAGCCTTTTTAGCATGTAACCACAGGACAGATGTGCCATGATGAAGACCAGAGGGGAGATCTGTCAAACGTCTGCGAGTGGTGTAATAATTAAAATCACACCTGTTGTCAAAGCACAGGACAAAAATTGCAATTGGTTAGACCCTTATTAGCAGACAACTAAAAAAAGTGTCCAACAATTTCAAAACCTTTTAATAGCAGACAAAATAATTCCACCAAATGTATTTTGGGCAAATCCACTAAAAGCATTTAATTAAGGCATCAAAAAAACAAAAAAAAAAAAAAAAAAAAACACATGACACAAGACAACACATGGGAGCATGTAAAAGAACAGGAAAACATTAATCGTGTTTTAATTAGAAAAATTCAAACCATCTCCTCATCACTCCCCTTATTTGTTTTCCAGAGCACAACGCTGTTCTTGTGATGGTTCAGATTTTATTGAAATATGCAAATAATGAAGTCACTGTAGTGAATCAAAAATGACATCACACTCACTGCACTCAACATTTATAGTGTCTTCAGGTCCAGTCCAGTAACTAATATTTAGTCGCTTGCGTTCACTATTCCAAGCTGGTGTTTTATGACAGTTTGACAGTTAACTGTGGCCTCCAAAAGAGAGAAGCTACGGTAGCATGATAATATGGACACTGAAGCTGTGTAACATTTAAGAAAACATGTTTGTATCTGAACAAAACACGAGTTTTGAAGGTTTTACTGTCGTACTAAATAGCTCCTAGAGATGTTTTGCACAAAACTCCTCCCCCTGGATGTTTTTCATATCCTCTCATTTAAATTGTATATACAGTTTTAAAAGTGTGAAAACTGACCTTGCCGGTCTTGGGCTATTGCTAGTAAATGCAAAGACTGCTGCTTGCGTGCAGAGCCAGCTGAAAAGATTTTTTCCAGCATTTGCCAAGTCTTTGCACCCTGACAGATTGCTTACTTTGACACCTTATTACTGCTCAGCGGAGGGGAATAAAAAAGAGGTCAGAGGGTGTTGAGGTTGTCTTTTTATGGTTTCTCTAACTAAACTTCATAACATCAACACCTTCCTGTTTTGTAGAGATCTAAGTTGTTATTTCTTGTAAATTATTTATGTGTATTATTAATTCTACATTTTATCAAATTCTATTTTCCTTTCTCTGTTTGCCCATTGAATAAGAGAAAGACTGTGAAAACTAGGTAGCTGGAGAGAAGCAGTACACTGGTCAAAATAACGCTGGCCACAAGGGAGAGTGGAAATAGTAAAGGAAACAAATGATATATGAGTTTTATATGCTACAGGGATTTGGGGGTTTCAGCTGAGATGCCTTAGAACAGAATTCGCTTCTTAAAATCTTCCATGGGTATCAAGATTTCTGTTCAAAGCGTGACATTAGCCTACTACTACATTTCCATCTGATAATTTAGAAAATATTAAGTTATTACAGCTGCGATTGCAGCTTCTGATTGTCAGTGCTTAAAATACTTCATCAAACTCCATCCACAATAAAATAAACATTACTTACTTGCACAGAAGATTTTGCTGCATTGAAACTGTAACTTTGAGGATGATACATACCTGAGCTTCAAAGACCACCTTAGAGAGGTTGTGGTATTTTCAATGGGGCAGGTTTTTAATGAGTGCCTAAAAGATAAAACCTAAAAAATAAGATTCATTGTGCAAAATAATGACAATTAGAAATGTTGAAGAAACAATGCTACACAGCGGAGCTTCAAACTACAGGACAACGGTTCCTGAAGTTACACAGTAACCTCGTGTGATTTGGGTGGACCTCTGTGATTCCATAACATTTCCTATGAATATTGATTCATCAATCAAGCAATGGCTCCAGCATTTTGGCTCCCAAAACTATGCTCTGAATATATTCTGAAAGTCTTTCTCCATCAATATTCTGCCTCATTCCTTGTAGGAAACGCTTCACACGAAACTCATGAATGCGCATATTTCAGGAGGGCACTTTCAAAGGCAGAGCTCAACCTGCCTTCCTACTGTGTTCCACACATATTTAAATTCTTCGTTTCAAATTTATGATAGATAAGTTATGTACAAATCTGATTATATGTGCTGTGGTTACCAAATATTATAACTAAAATATTGTTATTTTTATTTATTTTTTCCTCACAGCTGAAATACCTTTTACACTAACAACGAGATATTTTCAGATATAACTCAATTCAGAGAAAAAAACCTACCTTTGATCATTTGGGAAGTGTGTAACATTCACACAGTTCAAAGGAATTAGTAAACAGCTTACATTATAGTGCATGGAGCGGTTTGAAGTTTTTTCATTGTTTATAATGATCTGTCATTTCCATCCAGCAATCTCCTTTAAAAAGAAAGAAATAGAAGCTTGTCTCACACTCAGGATTAAAAAATCATTTTACAATTGTTTGTATTTACTCGGTTCCTTTCAAGTTAGCCATACACACCTAATCACTGAATTCCCAACACTATAGATGTAAACTCCCACCTGCCTCTGAGGAGAAGGCTCCAGGACAGGGTAAATGCATCAAATACAGAGAAAGCCATTTGGCTGCTAACAAACTGAGACAGACAGATATGCTTGTCTTCTTTAAAGAATGATGATTTTTCCACTCTATGCTGTGTTTAAAAATGTATCAGGTGGCAGTGGTGTCTCATCAAAAAGTGTTAATGCCATAGTCTTTTGGGGTTTTCTTTTCATCTCATCAAAGATAAGTCCTTAGAATAATATATCCTTATAATAATCAGTCCTTATCATCTAATATGAATGAATCAGGATGCAGCTAAAATGATGATTGAGCTCCAACACTGAAAGTGGGAACAGGGAATGCTCCAAGGAAAGGTTTTTTTTTCCATCAGAGCTGATGTCAAAGCAGCTCGGTGGGAGACTGCGTGGCTTTTCATGACGATATGCCTGACTGGCTTTATACATAAACACATGGGCATGAAGTAGCCTCTTGCAAAAAAGAAAAAAAAAGGAACTGGAAAAGCCATGCTTTTGTTTACCAAAACTGGAGTGCATTAGTGTTGCTTTGCCAGCTGTCAAAAAGGTGCTTTGGGACTGTTTTGTAATCGTGCTCTAAGACTGAGTTAGCAAAATAGAAGCAACACTTTTGTTGAAACAAATCCCCCAGCAGACCGGTCTGGCCCTGAAGATGTTAATTGTTGACACAGGGCTGAATTTGACCTGAGGCCGCACAACCCCGTAGTTGCCTGATGAAAACTCATCAGTTTGACAAATAAAGAGCTCTGCATGTACAAAATATAAGTAAACAAGAAATATTTCTTTAGACAATATAAGGAATATTCAACATGTATATAATATACTATATATATACCAATGTGATAATATGGTTTCTCTGCATACAAGGTCTAAGACCCTGCTGACTCCCACTAACCTCCAGTAACACTGACTTAATTAACTCACTGATTCATAGTGAGTAACTGTGAGTGGGTAGACATTTGTCATCAACACATTTATCTTCTTTTTAACTTGTGTGAACTTGATAATCTAGCTGTATTTCTTGTGTCATAAATCAGTCTCACAGTTGCCTCCTCCTGGGTTCATGACAACTTTCATGTAATTTCAAAATTCAGAAAGATACAAGGCTCTGTTTTGAGATCAAGCTCCTATATATAAAATAAGTTGAAAGTTGATTTCTAAAGCCCAAAATGATATTATTAATAGGACGTCCAAGGTCTCTGCAGATACTTCACACTTCTGTACTTAACACCAACTGTGTCAGCATGAATAATTATTTCAAATTCAAAAGGTTTCAGGAAGGATTTTACATATGATTAGAGGGAGAAAGCAAAGCTCTGAGACAGGTTTTACATCACACAATAGCAGCCACCATCTAGGCAAGAAAAGAAGTATTCCCATCTACATATTTGAATTTTTGGTCATTTTGTCAGTAATGCAATATTGGAAGTATGTGATAAAGGGAGCAATCAGTTATATTAAATGGTACATGCCAGGGAATAAGCTGTAGCAGTCAGTTCTGACAGTAAAGCCCGAGAAATCAAATGCAATGCAAGACCCACTGCTGAAAATATTTACATCATGTCTATAAGACCACTCAATATTGTGCACATCCTGTGTCATGCAGGACCAGCAGTCTGCAAGATTAAACACTACACCAGCCAATTTCACTGTTTACTTCCTCTCTCTGGTTGAAGGTGTGATAAAGTACAACCAGCTGCTGGAGTTGGAAGTTGTTTGAATAAAAACTTGCAGACTGTTGGTCTCTGACAGCACACAGCTTAGAGCCAAATTATATGGGGGGAAGCTACACAGCCTGAAAGTTGCCTATTAATAACGGTAATAAGGTTTTACCTATGTGCACAACATGCTACCACGCATGTGAAACATATATACATCACTTGACTTCCTGTTAAATAAGTACCAAAAAATGACATGGTGGATTCCCGACCTTTACTGCTACACTTACCTTCAGGGTGAGAAAATGTGAGCTGCGTCACACTGTAATGACTGACGAGCCTTCCACATTGTAGGATAATGTTATTTTTATTTTTATTACAGTAAAAAAAAAGGTTATCCAACAGTTTATAGTAAATAGTCAGCAGAGTTAAAGGGTACTCTGTGTACACCTGCAGATTCGTGTGCTGTTCCTCACGATGTCTCTTCCATTAGAATTTTGACCTTGTATTGCATTTAGAATTTAGAGTGCAAGCCAGCGAATGTATAAAGGCCAGACAGGCACAGAGACCCCACGCAGTTTGTTTCCAATGTTTCTTATTAGTGCCACCCAAAGGCTGGCTTGAAGAGCAGCCTTGATCTTTGAGGAAGGTTGGCAGGAGCAGGGAGAGGCTGTAAGGGAGAGAAGTTGGTCAACCAAAAAAGAGGCAGCAGGATTCTGTCAAGCGTAATCCACATCAGGAAACCTGGGCTGGCTGCTGAGGGAGAATGGTGCTGAACCCTAAAGAAAGAGTAACATACTGTTCATGTCACAAAGGATATGTTTATATGCTAGACGGAAACTCTATAGTCTCAACATTTTGAATAAATATGATATGAAATATTTTAAATTTGCAGCTTTTGTTATTTGTTTAATGTGTCAAATTCATTCTTTGTTTTTTCACCTGCAGGATCAAGGGAAAATTGGTGTCATCTTCAATGTGGGGACAGATGACATCACCATCGATGAGCCTGCTGTCATAGTAAATGACGGCAAGTACCATGTTGTACGCTTCACACGCAGCGGTGGCAATGCCACTCTCCAGGTGGACAACCATCCAGTCATTGAGCGTTATCCACCAGGTAAGATTGATTGGACAAACTATGTGGTTATATGATTCATAGAGAGATGGCATGGAGCATCAGCGAGAGAGGATTGCATGTCTGCCTATCAGACATATCATCTTCGTATAAGTAGTTGTGAAATGTACTGTTTTCGAAAACCTGATTTGCAATTTGCCCAGTGGCTTATTTTAATTCAACTTTCTCGTCTAGTTATTTCATTGCTCTTTATTGCCTAAACAATATAATAATCTGAAATTGATACATTTGCCTCAAGCTGCCTTGCTTAGTATATCTAGCAATGAAGTAATTTTTATCAGCCGCTGTCGTTTTTGCAACCAGTTTGGCAGACAGGTGGGGAATGATGTAGCAGATTAGAAAGATCTTCATTTAATTTACAGTAAATTAAGGCAGAATTATTTTCACTCATGCTACCTCTAATTTATTTACACTGTCACATAAAATACTGTGCATGGACATAAACATATACATAACAGTTAGTTACACAATTTATATTGATACATTTTAGTCTGGTGTTATAGTTATAGTGTTAATGTACATTCATGGCATTGCATAGTAAATGTTCAAACTACATCTGTAAAGGCACAAATGGCACAGAAACTAAATGAAGAACATACAAATACACAAGGAGAAGATACATTTGGCTAAATGTCCATCTATTTATTGTGACACAAATTTTCAGCTCCCCAACCTATGTAAACACATACGTAATATATACACAGGCCCAAAAGAAAATGTACATAATGCGATCGCGACCAGCTGTGCTATTCTGAACCAATCAACCAATTAACCTTATTTAGTACAGGTGCACCAGCTGGCATAGCGGGAGGAAGCCGAGTCCCCTCTCTGCCTCCAGCTGGAGCTCAAAGCACACACACATGCCACAGTTGCACATAAATCAAAATTGTTTAATGGTGATCACCATACGTGTCGTGTGCACACTGTATAGCAGCTCCCACTCAGTAGTCAGTGGTTTTTATAACATTTCTAACGGTAAATGACCAAAGCGCGTTGCAGCAATCATAAACAAGGGTATTTTTGCTGTAAAGTGTACGTCGCAGGTAAAAAATTAATATTGACTATAAGGAAACTTTCAATTTTGATTTTAATTCATTCTTGTTTGGCTTTAAATGGACATCAAACAACATGAAGTGAGGCCTAATATACAACGTATTTTGTCACACTGCCTGGGGCTCTCCAGTGGTTCAGTAAAATGTGCAGCTTCACTTATTTTAAAACCTGCTAAGCTTACAGTAAAAACATGGTCTAGGTAAGCTTCACTTTAACTGTCATGCACTGTCATGTACTGTGCCTCCTTTTCCATGCTGCACTGTAATCCTAATCCTTTTTATCCATTCATTACTATCCAATGTCCAACAACATGGCTTTAAATTGTTGTTGACATTATATTCATAATATGTGGGTTAAACATGTTAATAAATTACATGGAACAAGGTACCCTACACATGTAGTAATTTATAAATAATGTCAACAAGAATTTACTAGTTGTAAAGTCAAAACCTTTTGGAAACCTTGTGGCTGACGATTGAAATTCTTCACTGCTAGATGAATGAAAAGTATTAATGGCACTAATATTAACTGGGCTTTCCTATTGTCAAGAAACCAGCAATTCAGACGGTTTAAGTTTATATCATACAGTATATTTCCTGTAGTAGTTTGCATTTGATTAATTACTCTTTCTTTATGCATGTGTTAAATACAGAGCTGAAGTCCTGCTTCACTTGAGAGCAGCTTCTGTCCTATTAGCCCTGATTCCACAATGTAGTTTTGCATAAATAAAGCTTTCCAAAAAATGAAATGTGGTACTGATGTAAGAGTTAATTTTTTTTATCCACTACTGGGCTTGTTAATAAAGTCTGAAAACCTTAAAGACTTTTTATTTAACAACTACAGCTCCCTTGAGTATTTTATATAGACATGCTGTAAAAACATTGGATGTCATGCATTAAATTTTAAAAATACATGGTGGAACAGACGTGGGGTGAGACTTTGGCTCTCTATAATTATTCCAGTCACATTCAAAGGCAAATATCTGTTTCTGCTGTGAAGAATGTGTATCACTGTCTAAATCCAACAACTGTTTTCCTGATTGTCTTTGTTGAAGTGGCTGATTTTTTAATGCTTGTTTTGTGTTTACCTGAATTAACCTCTTTTCTATACAGTACATAAAATTATTTGACATTTTACTGTAATTGGTATTTGCTGAAGATAATGCTTTGCTTAAAAAAAAATAGCTAAATAACACTAACTAGTGTAGCACATTATAAATAGCCTAAACAATACTCTAATTAGCATTAACACTGTTACTCGTAATAACTAGATAACACTAAGTAAAGCACAAGTTTCTTTTAACTCTCAGCTGGGTTAAAATTGATAACTTGTTAAACCTGTTAGACATTATAACACTGTTTCTAACCATGTGATCTTTCAACTTGCAGACTTTAACCTTTAATCTGTCTCTCCAAATTCTTTGAAGGACACTATGATAATGAACGACTGGCTATTGCTAGACAAAGAATCCCATACAGACTTGGTCGGGTAGTTGACGAGTGGCTACTCGATAAAGGTAAAAATTAATTGATTAATTAATTAACCCTTGAAATAACTATTAAATAATCTTTCCCCATGAGAGGTGCAGTGCCAGAAGACAAGGGTGACAAGGATCAAGTTACCCAGATGTATACCTCCATTTTAATTTGGAATTTCTATTGGCTATGAATTTTGATAACCACAATATAGCTTCAAGTGGAATTCAAAATAAGCGTCAAAGCAAAGCTGTTTAGATGCTTCCCATTTATTCTTTGTCATCCTTACACCTTGTGGAAAAGCTGCACCTTAACAAACATTTTAAACCAATTAAATAAAAACACATAATCCTTGTCTAACCCCCTATCGTCCCCCTTAACCACTGTGTGTAATTAGATACTGTGTGTAATTATTCTCCATAAAAATCATTAAAATGCTGTGTAACATTTACATTAACACCAGTGAAACTAACATGTGACAGAAGTTGACCAGGTCTCATTCCTCCTAAACTGAAAACTTTAAAATACAACACCTGGATGTGATCCCACCAAATTAACTTATTTTGCCTTTCTTGTTCCCTGCAACCTTGTCTTACCTTACCGTGTACTGCAGCGACCAGGGCAGACTCCCAGGCTGTTGGCAAGGTTTTTTTTTTTTTTTGCTGCGACAAAACAGCCCTGACAGTCTGTTAAAGTAGATCACTGTTTGCAGCCATTAAGTTTGCTAATAAGTATTCTCCTGAGATGGGCCCATTACTGCAGTGCTCCTCCTCTGATGTAACACTGCTTATCAGTGAAGCTGCTGACAGTGGTGCTGTTTGATATCATCGCCCCTTTCAGGAGGTGAAACCATTTGGACCAGTGGGAACCCAGAGCAGAGCATGTTTCACTGGCCTAATGGCTGAGGAAGTCAATGGAGGGACGGATGTTTAGCTTTTATTGCCATTTAGCTTTACACAGTCTGAAGGATAGTAAGACTGCTTTTAATAACTTGCCCATCTTTGTAAAAGTAGCCATAAGATACGCATCCCAGAACCATCTGTTCTGGAGTTCATAGATAAATAAATAAATGTTTCCCTACAGACAGTTTGCTAACTCAGTGATAATTCAAAGTGACTCTCAAAACACATAAATAGGCACTTAAATAAAGGCTTTAAGCCTCCACTGATGGTTAAAACATGCATGCATAAAGTCTAAATTATAGATTAAACATCTAAAGTTTTTTTTTTAAATGACTAACTATTAATGTCACAATCACCAAAGCCTACCTGGTTCAAATGATGTTCCGGTGCAAGCTCTCCCATATGACTCTATGTCTGCTCTACCATTCTCTCCCTTTTTCCGCCTCTTTCTTTCTCTGTGTCTCCGTCTAACTTTAGGGAGACAGTTGACCATCTTTAACAGCCAGGCAGCCATTAAAATTGGCGGTCATGACAAGGGTCGGCCCTTTCAGGGTCAGATTTCAGGGCTCTACTACAATGGTCTCCAGGTGCTCAAACTGGCAGCAGAAAATGATCCCAGCGTACAGGTGGAGGGGAACCTGCGTCTGGTCGGGGACTCGCTCTCCGTGTTGACCACCGACACCACGTCGGCCACCCCGCTGGCAGTGTCCGATATGTCTACCACAATCATGGAAACCACCACCACTATGGCTACCACCACCACCCGCAGGCAGCGGTCACCCAGCTTGAGGGAGAGCATCTCAAAGGTCAGAGAGAATATCAAGGAATATTTGAAGAGAACTGGTCGCTAATTCACTGACTGCTGGGGGTTAATTGGTTCATACCTACAAAACACCTAACCCCTTATATTATGTCTCATTTGGTCAATCCATTAAATTAAAATTAAAATTGAATTTCCAAACGTGTTTGCAGCAATGTTTTGCTAATATATTTGAAATTGTTCTTAATGGTCTCAACCAATGCTCACCTTCAATTAACTTGGCATTCTCCTCAAAAATAGAAAATTATGTTACTTACTGATAATAATTGTTAGTTAATTATTAATATTAACCAACACTGAACCTGTATACCTTGACAAAATAATTTTAATCCCGGGTTTGATCAAAGTATGATTTTTTTCTTGTACTAAACTGAAGGCACCTGAATCCTCAACACTTATTCTATCCCTTTGTCACTTTTTACATTCTGCTCATAGTTGAAGGTTTTCTATTCATTTTGTGTTGATATGCACATTGAAGTCGAATTTCTAATACTACATCCTACGGTGTCACCCTGTGTAAATGAAAAAACATAACCAAGGACAATCAGGTGATTCATCGATTTCTTGGTTCCTTTCTACACTTGCAGTGGCCATGGCAATTAACTTTGGAAAAAGGAGCTTTAATTCCTTCATTAAAATTGAAAACATTTTGTTGAAAGTAAAATAACAAAAATCCTTTTTTTTTTCATCTGATTATAAGGTTATTCAGATCTTAAGAGTGTCAGAGGAAGATTAATTCATATGTGTAATGTGCTGGGGATGAATTGATCATGAAACTCTTTGGAAGGAAAATTTTTCATTTTTTTTATGGTGATCCAGCCAAAAGCTGCTGTTAACGCTTAAAATACACCACATAGGAGTCTGGTATCTTTTAGATATACAACGAAGGTTTGTATGACACACAGATAGTATATATTTCCAACTCAACTCAGTATAAAATGGCACATAAATCATGTGTCATCTTACAACAGGTTTGGTGTGCAAGGATATTAAAATCAATCATGCTTCAATATATTTTTACTAGTAGGCTACAGCTATGTAAATAAGAATAATATTGAAGAAGAGATTTTCAGATATTGAGCAGTCACAATACTGCATCCAGACTGGTGAACACTACCAACCACCATTTCAAATGAGTTGATTTTAATCCAAATGCTGCAAACCTGCCAAACTGGAAGGATTTCAGCAGTCCTGAAGTTTCAAAGAAAAATCCCCCTAATAAATATACAGAGTGCATTTTTCATTGCATTTCTCGTGTCTAGCTTCCCTAGAATTGCCTTCACTGTATTTTCAATTTATCCAGTAATCCATTAGTGAACCATCTATTCCACGCACTGCTCTGGTCTTCTGAGTCCATTGTGACCATAAAATCCAATTTAAACATACTGAAGCACTGATTTACCATGTGATGATTGTTTTTGCAATAATAATATAAAATAATTGTACAAAAAGCAAGTATATATAATTAAATGAAAACATGTACAACATTTATCCCACTAAGAATTTATTCTCCATCAGCAGTGCTCTTACTGTGTTTGTAAACACAAGAAGTCAGCCACAGGGAAGAAGGATAAAAAGCAGCTGCATATGGGTACTTTTTGGATTTGTAGTCTTACTAGTGTGGCCCCAAGTAAAAACATTGAAGTGGTACAGTGCTTTATAGGCCTACTGCAGCTTTCCCTCAAATAGGACAGTCAGCCTGCAAACACACTCATAGAAATGCGAACACAAATCTAGATGATGGGAATGTGATGGCTGTGTGTTTGTTAAAAACAACGCATTTTCCTTTCAGCCGCAGAACTCTGATGATATTTTGGTGGCTTCAGCCGAGTGTCCAAGTGATGATGAGGACCTGGAAGAGTGTGAACCAGGAACAGGTGGGTCAGCCAAGGCAAAAAAGATGAGAGTACAGCTCTTATCAAACAACTAGTGATGTTACTTTAACCCAAGATTGTAGCCAAAATGCACTGACAGCCGTCATTATTTTCAAATGTTCAACTCTCCCTTTCCAGTTTTATGTCACTGCAGCTATCATACACTCATTCATTCTGTCAAACAGCTGTCCTCATTTAGATAGTTGTTACACACTCACCTAGCATCAATTCATCCTGTATGTTATCTTTTAAGTCATGTCTGTAGCTCACTAAATTGGATGGAAGAAAATCTTTACAAAGTGTCCTGCAGTCATTAAGAGTGGGGACAGTAGACAGGAGATCAGGCTTGTGACAGAAACAAGCTGTGGAATTTAAGAAAGAGTCTGCCCTTATTATGGGTGCCTCAATTATTAATATGACCTTATCAGCGTTGTTTGTTGTTGACCGGCCCTGCGAAGTGTGACTCAAATAATGATGAAAGAGAACCAAGCAGCCATAAATAACCAAACTTTGCAATATTCCTCCACAACCAGAAGAAATTCTGACGTCAGAGTCAGATCACAGCAAAATGTCAATGCATGTCATGATAGTTCACATATATACATATATATATATATATATATATATATATGAGAATATTATATATATAGGAGAATATAATTTATATACAGATATACAGGACACACTGGTTGCTTTCAGCAAGCCACGATATTCCACGTGTGATTCCTACCTAAAATAACCTGTCTGTGATTTCTCTTGTCATGCTTTAACCCCTGCCTACAGATGTGCATACAGCAGTATAGCAATTTAATTTACTCTTCTTTTGTTTGTTATGTGCTCTGTCTGTTATATGCTCTTCATTCAGCTGCTGCCTTTCATGGGTCATCTTGTATGTTTGTGTCTACATGTGAGCTTTTTAATGTTCTTGCTGTATTGTTTTATATTTTCATAATATTCTTAATCTGCACACCCACACATTGGCTCCATGTAAGAATCAAGAACTGCATACATCGTTCAAGAAGAACGTAATGGTGCAATTTGTTTTTCTCTTCATGTGCCAAACGTTGATGTAAATACCCTCGTTCTAATAGAAGACAGCGTAATATGTGTGATCACTGTGAATGATATTACTGATAAACCAGCTAATATTAGTTTAATTCCTCAGCAATATTCTACATAATGAGCAGATTGTGCCTTTATTTTTATGATCACAACTTTTAAGGTAGAACTTAAATGTAAATGTTGTTCTAATTTAGGATCCCCTACCTTTTCTGTTTCCTTTCTAGGAGGTGAATTAGTGTTGCCTATTATAACAGTGGATTCCCTTGAGCCTCCATCCATCGCCACCCATTACCCCGTCATCCCTCCTCCCCCTACCCTCCTATCCCCACTCGAAACCACCAAAGAGTCCCTGATACTCCCTCCTCATCCTTCCTGCCCCCCGGACCAGGAGGACTGTGGTGACCCTGTGGAGGTCTCGGCCTTCGGCTCTGGGGAGATGACGGAATCAGATGACGAGGACTTTTACAATAATAACTCCCCCATGGTCACTGACAGGACAGTCCTTCCTCCACCTCCCACCGCTGGTGAGGGTGGAGTCCAGAAACCCCGCCCCCTACCCCCTTATGTTCCCACCACCAACCCTGACCAGCTCCACATTCCCGCAGGCAAAATGAACACCCGTGACCAGGTGCTTCTTCCCCCTGCTCCTCCATCCTCCCGAAACACACCAGGACTAACTTACCCCCCCAATTTTCCCCATGTGCCCACAGCCAACCCCACAGCCTCTGATGAAAAGAGCCAACCCGGTGCCGTGGAGGTGATCAGGGAGTCCAGTAGCACCACGGGGATGGTGGTTGGTATCGTGGCTGCTGCTGCTCTCTGCATTCTTATCCTCCTCTATGCCATGTACAAGTACCGCAACCGGGACGAGGGCTCCTACCAGACAGACCAGAGCCAGAATTTTGCCAACAATTCCACTGTGGAGGGCAACGGAGCAGTGGTCAAAGACAAAAGCACAGCAACGGCCTCTGTGGCCAAGGCAATCACAAAGGGCAAAAAGAACAAAGACAAAGAATATTACGTCTGAAAAATGGAGAGCAGGAAAGTGTGGACTGAGGCAAGAGGATGAGAGAGGATGCTTTCGTTTCGCTCCCCTATTTTGTCAAGTTGACCATCAGAGAAATTTCACAGGCCACAAAAAACAACTGCACAGAGCAATTGTATCTTGCTTTCAACAGTTACGTTTTACTCAAAAGTCATGGTTGCCCAGCTCCTATTAGTGATCAAATTGTAATCAACGGCCCGAGATCTGACTCATCCTCTGTGTCACAACGTGCACTCTGCATTCACAAATTCCTTGTAAGCGTATCTTTTTTTATGGTTTTAACAAGCTAGGAAGAGGCATATCCACTTTGGCTTTGTATATAGCATGGTACAGTGAAGAAAGTGCTGAGAACATCCGGACAGATTTGCCTAAATGTTTTCTTTGTACTTCTTTGTAATGCTCTATCTCAAGTCTTAATGTCCCCATTATGATACATGAGGCAGAACAGTCCAGTTATTGAATTTTTATGGCAGATGAGCAGAGAGCACCCCAGTAATTCTGACTACACTCGAAAGGAAAGCCTTTATTTGGATGAGACATCATTTCTGCAGTCTCCATGTTATGTTATGTGGTTTTAAAACTCCCCAGTCACTCTGCTCTGTCCACAAGAGATGGTATTATGTTACTGGTGCAGTATCATAAATGAAGCATGATATTTAGCTCTCCTGGTGAAAAGCGCAGCATTTTTTAAAGGGATTATTAAATCACTGAACCACTGAATCTGGCCAGTGAATGTTATAGTATGATGGATCAGAAACATCATTTGTGTGAGATATCACAGTCAATTTGCCATACCATCCCAAGTAGGGATTATTGTGAACAAGTCAGTCTACACCAGTGAAGGTATTTCTCTGTAAACATTGCTTGTATGTACATATAGAGGTTAGCAGATTGAAAGGCATTGTGTATGCAGGGGAACAGGTATGAAGCAAGAAAAGCGCCCCCCCACCACACCTTTCACAATGACATTTGGAGCCTGAACTTCACAGGAATTTGGGAGAACACAGAATCACATTTGAGGAAGTTTTCCTTCTTGGAAAGGGAGAACCAGCCCGCCTCACCAGAGGCTGGCTCTCTCTTGATCTTTTCCTTTCTCAAAACTGTCATGGGATAATACAAAAGCACACAGAAAATGTAAACATATCTTTGAGACATAGATATTCCTTGTAAAGCAGCCAAACATGTATTGTTTTTTTCTATCAGTTACTAAAAGACTATTCTATGAGATGAATAATTGAAGGTTTGTGAATTGTATTGATATTTCTCTGATATTTCGATGTATCTTGTTACCACTCCTCTTAACACGTTACATTTTAGATTGCCTTTTACTTAAATCCAGACAAAAAGCACACTTTCCTCGGATAGCTGCAAATATCTTTTGTTTTTGCATTATTTACGGTACAGATTATGCAGAGAAAAACACAAGGATGGAACAAACAAATGTTTTGTTTTGTTGCATTGTGCATTTTATATGTGCTGAATCTGTTACTCAATGGATCTGATAATATAAAGCCATTTTCTGTGTTGAGTTATGTCTACATTTACTTATTCATGCTCTGTGATTTCTTGTTCTTTTTTATGAAAGTGCCATTCAACATGAGCTGCTCAGCACTCAGAAAATATTCCATTCCTCACTCATTGCTATTGTATAGTGTTCATGTGAAATGGATCTTAATATGTGTACAGAACGTGGATAAAGATGAAAATACACTTGATTATATACTTTGTACACACCTGTGTTGTGTGTTGCTTCTTGTAGAGTCACAAAGAAAATGCAATTTATTTGCCTTTTCGTTATTGGCAGTATATTATAGGACATGCACACTGAACATAATATTGTTTCTAGGTCAGTTGAATTCAGAGTGAACTGACACAAATTAAGATTTTAGGTAATAATTATGGTATGAATCAGGTTAAATTATGTGAACACAAGTGACCCTCTCATAGCCACAAATGTTCAAATATTAATGCAATGTACTAATTGCATCAACATATCTACTGGTGATTAAGCTTTGGGAGTTGTAAATCTTTTGGGATAAAAGAAACAGATTGAATTCACAATGATGTAATTTTACAAAGGTCACACTTTGTTAACAAGATAAGTTAACATGTTTAACATGAAGAAACGGCGTTTCACACAAATTGCAGGTCATGATGTTTTTTTAAAATGCGTCTTACACTTGAGTTTCATCATCATCTACTCTCTTCTCTCTCTCTTGCTCACTCTCTCTCTCTTTCAGGCGCTGCATAGTTCTGGTGTGTTAGTAATAGCTGGATGTCCATTATTTATTATAAAATTAAATGTGAAAAGTGTTTTTTACGCACCATACACTACTGCTGCTGTCTAATTCAGGTCGCCATTAAAAAATTCAGTGACACTGACTTAGGGCCACTGGTGAAAGTGACATAATTTGAGTAACTTGGCCTAGGCTTGGAAACTACAGTTTTTTAACAGAAAGCCTATGTTACAAACGTGTGGCGTAGTTTGAAAGATGTGGGCGTCTACCAGGCAGGAATGTTTTAACAAAAGATGCTATCACATTGCATTATGGGAAGTGAAAGAGACAGTGCTTTGGGAGTATGCACCACTATTATGGGACTAAAGGTTCGGATGTCTCGGCCGTTGCTGCACCAATTTTGGTAATTCTGTCTTTTCCATCTGTCTCTTGCAAGTCTTCCAAATTAAGGTACTAAAGTGCTCTTTCAATATGTAGAGAAAGTTTAGATACTGGAACTATAGTGAACATCAGCCATCACAGAGTGACACGATATACCAATAATGATGTTGACAGTCAGTGCTTTTTGTTCAGTATACATTATACACATGAAAATATGTATTCTTTACAGCAGACAATTGTGTCAAATGTCCAAAAGTATTGACGTTTATTAGTCCTGTCCTCCAGGTTGCTTTGTCTCCTGACTTATTATGATTATTTTCAATAAAAATACAGAATTCACCATAACATCTTAAACCATCTCTTGGATAAAAACAATTATCTGTTGAAAACACATTTTGTGTGTTTGACTACCCCCTGCTGAGAACATAAGGAACTGTAAGCTGGAGAGAAAAGCTAGTCCGCATCACTGAACACCAGAGTGATGTGATGTATAGGCTATAATTGCCCTCACTAGACCAGCCATCAATTGTTCTACAAGAGCAGATGAGGTTTATCACAAAAGACAAGAATTTAGAGAGATTGTATTTCAAGCCAGCAGGGTCACCCGTCCCATTAGCCAGTTTGTGCTGAGACTGATGGGGAAGAACCCTGTGGGCTAAGTGAGGTGGGGTGTCAGTACAGGTCTAGAGTAGGCGAGGTCTGATCTGTGCTGACACTGAGTATCAAGGAGGGTGGTTACAGGACACGATAAGCTTCTACTGAGCATTGCTGAGATGCCACAAGCCTAATTCAACAAAACAGCTGTGACAAGAGGAGCCCAGATGACAACTGCTATGTCACATCCACTCTGACCTACCTCTGTCTTTCTAACATCCAAGCCAGGTTTTCTTCATACTGTAAGTATTTGCCCTTATTTCTGAGCTTATGTATTGCTAAACACCACTATTTTGTAAAACATACTTTAGGTTCAAGGTTCTAAGCTAAACATGTGTGTCTAGGTTTGGCAATTACGTACCAGCCTCCACAAATTTAAATACTTTTTACATTTCCTAAACGTTCAGTAAAAACCTCCCAGAATCATGAAGCCTAAACTGTTTACATATGGGTGTTTTCTGCTAAATTTATAAGGACAGCATCTTTTCAGTGTTTTTGATGGCTTCTCCTCAGATCCTGACTCTTGACCTTTATCCCTGTTTAGGCCAAGAAGAGCACTGTCAGGTTCCCACAACCATGATGTGAGCTCATGTACTACTTTCTTTCACTGTCCATGCACTTCATTGTTCTTTGTCTACAATTTCCGTTGTTATTTTTTATATACATATACTTTTTTATATTTATGTCTGTACATGGTAGTTAAATGTTTGTTTACTTTTGTTCAGCTTTGTTGTCTTTTTATCGTTAGCTGTATGTCTATTTCTGTGGAAGTACATTGAGGGTAACAAATCTAATTCCTTGTATGTGTACATACTTGACCAATAAAGCTGATTCTGAAGCCAATCTCTGTAGAATGAAGTGATTTAGAAGTATAAGAGAAATCTATTTTGGTACAGCCCATACAGCAGGCTGGAGAGCTTGAACAGAAATGTGACAGAATGTGTTTGTCTCTGGTTAAAAGTTGCAAAAGCTCAGTGAGAACATTTGGACTTGCTTATTGGTAGGTGTTGTACATGCCCTCAGAAGTTTGCTTTTCTCGTTTGAGTAACAACAAGCAGAGCACAGCAATAACAAATAGGTGTTCTCTAATTGCCCTTTCCCCTGTGTAAAACTGTCAAAGCCCACAGAGGATCGGGCTAGGATGATCAAGGCGTTCTTAGGCACATGCAAATATTTAACCGCTATCTCATGGTGGTTACATTAGTTGTTTGTTTTTTTTATTATTCCCAAAACCTCCCATGACTGCCCAACACACAGAACGCAAAAAAAAAAAAAAAAAAAACGAACAGAAAAACAACCACGGTTATTGTTGCTGATAAAACCAACCCCTTACATCAGTATAGCATGCATTCATTTGCAGTGTGCGGGCTCTGTATTTATCTATTTATTTATTTATCTGATGATCTCTTGTATTCAACAGCTTTACGGTCCCTGTTGTTATTTAAGTTGCATTTTCTCTAAAAAAATATATATATATATATAAATTACATTTTGATAATTATGAAATAAAAGAGAAAAAAAAAATCCTCCCCATGACGTCAGTGCGCACGGCCAATCAGCGCCATGGGAATCTCTCTCTCTCGCTCTCTCTCTCTCTCCCTCCCTCTCTCTCTCTCTCTCTCTCTGCGCGTGCGTGCGTGCTCGCGTGCGCGCGCGTGTGTCAACTAGTTGTTAGCCCAGCTAGCTCGCTGAAAACACTTGAGCGGACTCTCTCTCTCTCCCTCCCTCTCTCTCTCTCCGTTTACGCCGAGAAACCGGCTGTCGGTCACCATGAGAGGGGACCTCCGCTGCCGCCGCACGCCCGGCAGCCTCTAACGTCACAGAGGACGAGGGACAACAATGAGAGAGAAAACAAACAACCGCAAGTTGGCCAGCGGGAAGTGAAGCTACAGTCTCCGGACAGCCGAGTGCCCTGCTCGCTAGCATCCCGGGGAGGAGGAGGAGGAGGAGGAGGAGGAGAAGCTCTCTGAGATTTTCGCAAAGAAACTGGATGCGGAAGGAGGATATGAGGCGAGCTTGGACAGCTAACGCCAATAGTAAGCTACGCTGGGATCCAAACGTGGGAAACGTTTCAGTGTGAGCACAAATATCACGTCCATCACGCGGACCTCAGGCTAACGGTAGCTAATGACTAACCACTAACGGCCAGCCAGCGATCCGCGGTCGAGCTAACGTGAAAGTGTCGCCGTAGTTGCTGTCGTCGTCGCTGTTGTTGTTGTCGTCGGCGGCTGGCGAGACGTTCACCCGGCTGACGGAGGGGACATCACCCGGGTTCAAGCGCTGGTGTGTGCGGCCTAGGGACTAGCCGGCAACTAGCGTCAGGCGGTGTAATGGTGTTTAACGTCCGTCAGCCAGCTCGCGGTAACGTTAACGTTTGTGCGCTGCTGCTGCTGTCGGTTGTGTGTTCGTGCACCGCGAGGTGATCGGAGGCTGAACAGGTCGGGGGTTTTTGTTTTGTTTTGTTTTGTTTTTTATACATACATGTGTGGGGATATCCGTGAGCTAGGCTAAATGGTCTGTTGGCTCGCTAGTGTCAATCAGAAAACTTAATCTAGCTGGCACAGCACTGGCCTGGACGTGGAAATAGGGAGTTTTAAGCTCCGTGGCTCTGTGTGAAATTTGAAAATATACACCAACGATGTTATGTAGCTTCCCTGTTGCTTTGGTTTGGTCGGAGGACTTCTACTGACAAACGTTACACTCGTTTTAATCATTGTAGTGCGTGCCAATGTCAGCTTAAGTCATTCTCACTTTAGCATTTAGTGATCAGTTAAAGATATTCTACATTTCTGCCGTGGCAGCTGGTCAGATGATTATTACTGTGATCTAATGTTGACGTTATGAATGGTAAACGATCATGTTCACGTTTAAAGACCAGCTGGATATCCAAGAGGAAACTATGATTTCATTATCATGTGCAGTTTAAGGAAGTACTTGCAGCAAAACAAACTAGAGAGATACTTTAAGGTGCTTATTTTCATAACTGATGTGTGCATGTGGACAGCTGACAGGTTTCTACTATAACATTCAAATGTATTTTGTGTTTTTCAGTGTAATTTAATGAATAGGTTGTTGCCTAGCATTCATTTTTCCCCCCACTGAAAGCGATTCTTGAAATGTAGCTTCATACAAGGAAACAAACCAGTTTTGATCTTTCTTACAGATGAATGTTTTTTCATACGCTCAGTGGGTTACCAATGTGCCAAAAAGTCACTCCACTGATTATCCAAGGAGGATTAGGCTAGAGTGTGGCATCGTCGGTGCAGGGAGAGAGCACATACTGGCACAAGAATATGCAAGGACTCTTGACCTCAACTGAAGTATACATATCCAAGACACAGAACTATTGTCCTTGATGAAACAGTCTTGGTTAACCTGCCATCCCCAATGGAAGTGCCATCATAGAGACAAGATACTGCGGCTCGAATTGCTGCACACTTTTTTGAGCTACATCCTCGGGGGAAGCATTTCAGCTTTTGGTTGAACCTGAAGGTGGAGATGGGTTCCCAAGCTCTTCAGATATTGCGGCAGGGAGTGTGGGCTTCACTCACAGGAGGCTGGTATGTGGACCCCCATCAGAGCACGTTCTCCAACTGCTTCCACCTCTACCTTTGGATATTCCTCCTGGCCTTCCCCTTTCTGCTGTACATGGTAAGCACATTTTCATAGCAGGTTGACCAACTGTGTGTCCAAATAAATGAAGGAACTACTAAATTCAGGCATACATCCTATAAACAATTTGTTCAGTGTAATCTAGCAGAATTACTTTAATTCACAAGACATGACAGCTGAACATGGGATTTACACAATACATGGTTGACACATTAGGTGAAGTAGAAACCATAGCATTACCTCATATTTAGTTCTCTAACAATGCAAACTGTTTGAGATACTAGATCTATAACCCTGATCAAATACGGCAGGGTTCACACAGTGTGGTGGTATGTAAAGGAAAACTTAACAGTCTTGATATTGTTTTGGTTTTCGTATGGGTTATGTTGGGTTGGGTTATGTTAATTTAAAAACTGTGTGCATGCAAAACATCTGTGATGTAGGTCATAGTTGGGCCAGGAAGTCTGCAAGATCTTATTTACATTTGCAACTGATAGTGTAGGTAATAACCTTAACGTTTGCCTTCTAGTTCAGTTCCAAATAAGTGTTTTAAACAATATGGAAAATGTGTTGCCAGGGTCCAGACGTTATGTTAGATTCAGGGAGATGCTTTGGTCTCTAGTGCTTGGTTAGGGAAAATGTTTTAATGTCTAAATGTAGTGAAGGCCTTATTTCTACTGTCTTTGGTAAGAAATTATTTTATAGTACGGTTGTCTTTAAGCTTCCTCTTTGAAATGAGCAATCAAAATTTGCTTTCATAATGATACGTACATAGAACTTTGTTTAGTTTGATGTCTTTTTTTGGATTAAGAATTTGCCAGCCATTATCAAATACTTCCTGGCACTCATTCCTTGAAGTGAACTGCATTGTTTCAATTTTGTATATTGGTCACAGTTACTGTCATTGTCTTTTCACTCCTTCTCAGGCTCTTCCTCCTAGCTTGGTGGTAGCAGGCCTGTACTCTGCTGCGGTGGCCATATTTTTCACAGCCATTAAGGTGGTGAACTTCCGGCTTCATGCTATGTTCGACCTTGGAGAGATTGTAGAGAAGAAGCAGGCCTCACTGACAGCAGAAGCCCAAAAGACAGAAGAAGGGGATGAAGGTTCTGGTGCCCATGACCAGCACAGGTAAGAAGAGGTTTTCTGACAAGTTTTGGAGACAATTTATGAGATTACAATGCTGTCAAATGCAGAAACATCGTCATTTTCTGTATGTGTAACTTCTTCATAGGGATAGTCATGTCGGTGTAGAGATGACTGTGTTTCGGAAGGTCAACTCAACACCCCCAGTGCGCTGTAGCTCCCAGCACTCTCTGTTTGGATTGAACCAGGTGTCGGTGAGGAGTACCATGTTTTATAGTAGCATGCTGTCTTCATTCTTCTCCTTCCATTTTTTCCATTTCTGCTTGTTCGAAAATGTTTATTTTTAACTTCCCTCATCATTATGCCTCAGACAGTCATTTAAAATATCTTTTTGAGTTTTCCTCCCATTCTGCTTGGCAAAAGTTTTCATTAGATCCGAATGTCACAGCCTTGTGAATATATAATGATATGGGTTAACAATTTTAATGTGCTGTAAATTGTGTATTTTTAACTGAATATTTTTTAATTGTCCTTATTCTTCAGGAGTTCCTGCCCCAGCTGGAGGATACAGGGGGCACTAAGGGTAAGTATCTGAATTCTGTTTTTTCATATTGCATACCAGAATTGACAGGTTTGTAATTATTAACCGTGATATACATATCATTTATTATCTTAAATCTTTCTGTATACTGTCTTCATGCCAGATCACTGTGAGTTAAACCTGTGTTGAATATGTGCTGTTGCTTTTTGAGTGATTTCTTTCCTTTTATCTCAGATATCAAAGAGCTATTGCGGGAACAAGGAAGCAATAATGTGATTGTTACGTCAGCTCACCGTGAGATCCTACGCCAGAGTTCCCAGGACACCATTAGTAAGTCTGCTACTATTCTGTGACCAGAAACAACCATCATACACCATCATACTGAACACTGTCTAATCCTGCCTGTATGGAAATAAGTCACTCTCAGGAGCCCAGGCTATAAGCATACCAATACTGTTCACAGTCCATTGTAGGTATGGCTCTTAATTCTGTCCATCAGGATGAATGGTAGTGCATGCATCTAAATTTATGATAAAATAACACAAAACAGCTCTGAATCCTGAGAAGCAAAAATGAAAAACCTCTGTGTTGTAGCCTGAAATTTCAGTCTGATTTTGGTCTGTCTCACTGTACAGGGGCTCCCAGTGTCGTTCAGTCCTGCATTGCTGCTGCCCTGGGAGGGGATTTCCCTGGTTTTATGGGAGTATCTGGACTGTCAGCTGGGTTTGGAGAACATGGAGAATGCTTGTCTATCCCCCCTTCACCCTCCAGTCAAGAAGATGGAGGCGAGAAAGAACAGTTGCAGGAGGTGGAGGAGTTACCAGAACAACTGTCTCAACAGAGCCCCGAGGACAATGGGCTGGGGGCTTATTCTCCCCTTGGCCCCTCTGCTGAATCTGAGAGCCTGGGGGATACTCCCCTTAGCCCTCTTATAAAGAGCAGCTTAAGTGAGGAGCTGAGTGAAAATCTCCTGGGTTTGGGCCTTGACCCTGTGGCGTTTGCACCTGGGACTGAGCACCCAGGCAGCCGCAGTGGGGTAGCACTAGCTGCCGGATCCACGGACAGTTGTTTCAGCGCAGGTGGAGCCACCACAGACCGTGAGACACTAAGCACTGTTAGCAGTTACCGCAGTGAAAAAACGGATTCCACTCAGCTGGAAAGTCCTTCATTCAGCCAGCCACGGCCTGCAGACTGTCAGGCCTCAGCACCAGCGATAGGCTCTAACACCCCCGGGCCCATAGACGATCCAGCAGGACAGGGTGGCAGTGATACTGACAACCTGTCAGACAGTGTGTTATTACGCTCCCCATCCAAAGAATTCTCCCTCAGCCAGGGGTTAGACAGGACACTTGTTGAAGGAGAGGATTTGCCCCCTGTACTCTGTGATATTGCACAGCCTCTTCCACTGCAGAACTCTTCCCCTTCAAGTAGTGGTCACTCAGAGGTTTGTGATTTAGATAGAATTGTCCAAGTTCCTCCTCTGCCCCCACCTCGGCAGGCCAATTCAGTGCCCTCAGGGCTGGCCCTGGGTCTAGTGTGTTCTGAGCCTGCTTTGCCCATATCCTCGACCCCCTTTTTACTGCCTGACACGCCTGCTCTCCAAGCCCAGCAGGTGGTGCGCCCGAAAGACTTAAAGCTGCTGCGGGCCAGCGGCAGTAGTGTAGGGCACAGGCCAGGCCGAAGGAAAGCTCCGCGAAGACGAGCCGGAGCCGGAAGCAGTAGTTTTGACTGTGGGTCTTACAGGCGTCACCACAATCATAGGCAACACAGAGATTACATCCCAGTGCGCAACCGACTGGGCGCCAAGGCTTACAGTGAAAGTTTGTTTGAGGATTCCAGCGACGAGGACGATGGCAGCGACATGAGCGCTGGTTCTAGTATAGGCTCTCAGCGCCGATACAGCTCAGATGATGATGACGATGATGATGACTCAAGTTCCTCTACCTCCTGCTACTCCCCGGACCTCGCTAACACTAGCATTACATCCCCGCTCCCCACTGCTGCGCAACAGCCCACTCCAAGGGAAGGGGATTTACCGGAAACTGCTGGCCCCTCTCATTCTCGTGCTGCTCAGCGCTCTTCTAGCACAGCAAGTGCTAAGACTCATGCAAGAGTGCTAAGTATGGATGGGGCAGGTGGAGGCCAGAGCAACACAGCGGCTCTGCCTTCTACTCTGCTGACAATGCCCTCCACCTCTACCCCTGCACCTCGCACGCTCACCATCTCTAAGTCTGATCTGGAGGCCCGCACTATCCATACTGACGGCTTCCCTGGAACTCATCATCATCGGCTGGATTCTCTTGGAGGCTCTTGGACAGGCAACCAGATGGGCTGGAGAGCAGAAGAGCTAGTTGAAGAGGGAGCTGTGGGAGGAGGTGAGTTGGTGTAGCCTTATAATCAATATCTAGAATGTGTGGTTTTGTCAAATGACTACTGAGAATGAGTTATTGGTACGGGTGAAGGCAGAATCCTGGGATGGACCAGTGTTTTCGATATGTTTTGGAGTATCAAGCTTATAAGAAAAGTAACCAGCCTTGGGAGTTGCAAATATGAAAGACTATTCAATTATTTATTGACCATAATAGAATATTACCTGGTATTTTATTTTGTTTCCAAACAAGTTAATGCTAAAGAAAGTATGACCCTTATTTTAGCAGTATCTTGCCATAGCCACTTCAGCTTTTAGTTGAGCACTTTCTTAAACATCTAAGTTTCTAACATACCTGTGTAGAATGTCATCTTTCACAAACAGGGTTAGATGGTGATTATATATCTAGTGAAAATTTTAAAAATGTATTTGAAAGACATACATTTGAAAAATGGGTTCAACTTTAAAACATAAGCAAAGTTTTTTTGTAATTGAAATTTAGCACAAATCAAGTGGTCGCAACTAAAGACGGAATAAATTTACTGAAGGTATAAACAGTGCTGACATAATCATATTGTATGAAATTTGCTGCCTGACCTTGACTCTGACCAAATGTAGTTATTTGAAAGAGTAAGATTTAGCGTCACTATCCTTTTAATGCTAATTTGAGTCATAGATGTCAAAGTAAACGTGCTAACTTCCATATTTGTGAGTCATCCTTGTAGTTTACAAACCATGACATAAATGGAAGCAGTTTTTAAAATGAGGACATTCTTTTGGAGACAGTTGTTGCTTTTTCGTCTGGAGTGGTAGAGACCAGTCGACAGTGGCCTGGATATTTTGGTCATCACCATTCAATATGACGCCAGATGCCAGAAAGACCAAACAACGTTTAATCACAAGCAGCCCTGTAGTTATGGGCTAGAAGCCGCATTAATGCGTCACTGTATAAACACAGTTGAAAAGGTGACAGCCTTGAAAGGGGTGCTGTCTTTGGCAGGTAATGGATTTAATGTGAAAAAAGAAAATCACTGTTGTTTTCTCTAACACAACCAGCTAAGGGGTTGCTACACCTCCAGCACAGTACAGGTCACTTTTTGTCTTGAACCTCCCCTTAACCAGCTTGCATTGCTCTGGGCAACATTGCCTTGATATCATTCAAACACACAAGTATTTGTTCCTCTACAAAGGAGTGATCCAAGTAAAGCATTGTTAAGGAAGATGTGTTTCCATGACCTCATGAGGGGTGCCTATCCAGTTATGTCATATTAATTTATTAACATTGAACAGCTGTCTTTGCTTTTCTTAATTGTGGAAAACCAATGCTCAACCACCAAACTTGACTTTGTCCTTTATGCCTTTATTTGTTGTTGTTGGTGTTGTTGTTGTAACACTAGTAGTGATAATACCAAACTTAAAATATCTTGGCTGTCAAAGGTTTTTTTTTAAAATGATTTTCTGACTATTGAAAAAAATACAGATAAAATATTTTTTTAAAAACATTGGAATGGTGAACATGGGTTGCCATTCTTTGATAAATGTAGCGGAAATGGAGTTTGATTAATAGCCAAGCTTTATTCAATTTGGGACATCAAATTGCACAATGTCTCAGTGAATAATTCAGGATACCTGTTTGTCAATATCTACTTTGCATAACTACATCATAAATGCAGATCTTAAAATGACAAAAGTTAAATCATTATTGTCTAATTTTAGATATTGGTGTTCATTTTTTATGCAAATGGCACCTTGTATCGTGTACATTGACACTGTAATGAAACCTGTTGCATTGATGTAACTGATAACCCTTCACCAGCCATGGCTCCAGAGGATGCGGGCAAACAGGACTCAGTCAGCAGTGTTAAGAGGACTCAGGCCATCCGCAGGAGACACAATGCTGGGAGCAACCCTACACCACCCCCGTCCACCATGGGATCCCCTCCCAGGTTAGTTGACTAAGCAGAGCTGAGTGAGGGTTATAGGTGATGCCATGCCTCAGCTGTGCCTTTATTTGCCCTAGACTCTACCCACAAAGTCTGGAGTAGTCAAAGCAGTCTGCAAGTTTACAGTATAATGGACGTAAGAATTTGTAATCCAATTAAAATTACTACTGTGTTTTATAGGAAATATTTCTGGGGGAGTTACCATAAAATTAATGTTCTCAGCAAGTTTGGGGAAAATGTATAATAAAATGGTAATTAATTGAAATTACCACTCAGGGAATGTACCAGCTTCAGCAAGACTGATGGAGTTTAGGTTTAACGCTGTTAAAATTACAATTTAAAGCTAATGTGATACAATGTTAACACATTTCTTATGGTTTTGTTTCTGTAGCCTTCAGGACCTCCAGCGGGCTCGGACCTCCTCTCATTCGCGGACCCGCACACTTCCCTCAGCCTTACAGTTTGCCTCCTCACTCCTATTGCCCCGCAGTGGCATCCATGAGGCCTCCACCTTCGACGACACATCAGAGGGGGCAGTGCACTATTTCTATGACGAGAGTGGTAAGTCAGTGTTGTTAAAGGAGTAGTTCAACATTTTGGGAAATGTGCTCATTTGCTTTTGTGTTGAGAGTTAAATGAGAAGATTGATATGTACAAATGTCTCATCTGTTAGTTCTACAAATGTGTCTAATTATTCCCTCTTAAAAGTATCCCATTTCAGTTTTCTTTTTGTTGGGTAACAGGAGTAAAGAGGTCCTACACATTTGGACCTGCTGGAGGCGGTTATGAAGACCCAGTTCAGTAAGTCATAAGGTTTTTATTACCAGGTTAATATACGTTAAATTGCTGTTAAAATGCCATGATTAAAAGATACAATTAGTTCACTAAAATGTTACACTTGCAGGGAAAGGGAGAGACAGTCCCAGTCCTCAAGCTTCACCTCCACTGAAGTCCAGGAAGGGGCACCAGTCCTGTCCATGCTCCAGCCCAGACCTGTGGTTTTACAGGGCATGCAGGTGCGCAGGGTGCCTCTGGAAATGCCTGAGGTTAGCAGTCTTTGATGTTTGATGTGGCAGATTATTCCAGGTAGAAAGTCATGTAAATAAGTCAGGACTCTGTCTACCTCAGTGGAAATGATCACGATTGTCTTTGTTGTTTCTTCTTCTAAATTCATTACTAATTTTCCCCTCATCTGTAGTTTGATCTGGATCACGAGTCTCTACAAGAGTCCCAGGAAAACACTCTGATGATTGAGGAGAAAGTCAAACCCAAACAGTACTATCGCTTTTGGGTGCTTCCCGGGAAGTGGCTGAGGGTTCGATATGATCGATTGGCTCTTCTGGCCTTACTGGACAGGTAAGCCAGTCTTTTGGAGTATAGGAGAGATGATACTCTGTTTGGTCCCTTGTTCTCCCAAACACAGCAAAGCCTTTTGTATTTAATATAAAATATAATAATGGACATTAGTGCATCTGAATGATAGTTTAATCCCATTTTATCATTTTTGTTACATTTCTGTTCTGTATTATTGAAGGTCCTTTTATGGAAGTTTCAGAAAGTCCTTGTTATTAGTGACACAAGTGGTTGCATCCTGTTGATCGCACTCCAACTCACGTTCCCGTTTGCCAGAGAGGCTTCACTAAATAAAACTTTATTTTTCATGTGCTTACGTGGACTTTATATTGGACTCTTTGTTGTGCCGGCGAAGGTGTCTGACAGGCTCAGCCTACCAGATCTGCTCAGTGTCCTGTGTGTAGAAAAACATCTAATAAAACCTTAGATGTAATTATTTCATATCTGTTTGTGTAGAGATTGTAAGTTCACCATGTTTAGATATATAACATTATAACAAGTTAGAGAGCTTGGCAAGAAATTCCAGAAAAAGTCTATAGCTCCATATCCAGGGGTGTGTGGACACTGGAGGAAAGCCAACAGAGGTCACTCGGCCTTGGGCACGGGCCACGCTGCCCTCCCGCCCCTTCCTCTGGTTCTCTGGTAGAGGAGCAGAGCACAGCCTGGGTCATTGGGGCTCGCTGGAGGCTGCTTAGGGGCTGTGGGATAGAGCCAGGTGGCTGAGTGTCATCCACTATGACTGCCTCTCTGGCCCCGGTAAGCCTCAGGCATGCTCAACACTTTTTTTCAGGGATTTTGTGCCAGCGCTCTCTAACTTGTTATTGTGTAAAGTGTGTGTGTGTGTGTGTGTGTGTGTGTGTACATAGTGAGCTTACACTCTCTTCACAAACAGATATGAAATAATTACACGTAAAGTTTGGCATTTACATTTTATTAGATGTAGATCTCTTTCGCTACACGGAAGACCTCGAGCAAATAGCAAATCTGGCAGGCAGAGCACATCTGGTACCTACACCGGTCGTCCACCGATGTTCGCAGACTCAATTTCAAAGCCAGTGTTAGCTAGTCTTTCACACTGTTGCCACTGTAGGGGAGCTATAGCGAGGCATGGCAGTCTGGAGCATGCATAAAGTCACATCCTTTGGAACTGCAAATGAGAAAGTTGGGAAGGTCTCATTTTTTAAGTTATGTTACAATCCGTTCACACATTAGAAGTACAAGGTGATTAATACATGTAAATTCTTACATATAATACTTTTTTTAAAGTAAAGTTCTCTGGTTTCAAAATTTAGGCAGTATGACAAAATGTATTCATCAGTGTTTACCAATTCCTCTGACCAAAAGTGAAGCAACAGTAAACGTCCTAGCAGTGGGGTCAAAACATCATTGTTAAGATGTCCAAATATCAAGTTTTCTGCTTTCTGTTGCCAGGAATCGCCGTGTGGGAGAGAACGTGTTTGCTGTGGTACTGGCAAGTCTGGTGGCCTTCTTGGGGTTCCTACTGCTGTTCCAGGGCTTTTTCAGGGACATCTGGGTCTTCCAGTTCTGCCTTGTCATTGCTAGCTGCCAGTACTCTTTACTGAAGGTACCTTACCTCTGAATTTGATTAGCAAAATGGATCTTATCCTATTATTTATTTATTTATTACTTACTTATTTGCTTATCATGTGTTTGTTACAAATGTCTGAAGCTGGGCAGAGACAGAGACTACACAGTTTAATCACAACTAAAATGTTCACTCTGACCGACCAGTTCAAAAACACAGAGCATCCAACACCACTGAAAAAGGAACCTCTGCTGAGGCCAATGATGACTCCTACAACAGTCTACAGCAAACAGTTCATGAGTTATCAAAGGGGCATGGCTAAAGTGTAGGAGACGGGGCAAACCATCACCAATGAAGAATTAACTCTGCTTAGTCCAATGATGACTCCCACAAGTGTCCACAACTAATGGTTCATGAGTTGTGAAAGGGGCTGTGGCTAAAGTGTTATGTGATTAAGAAATAATGCGCCTTTTTGTTACAGGCCATTCCCACTGTCGCACCCCCTTTTTCCCAATTGCCATGAACAGTTAATCAGCTTTCCTTTGGCTCATGACCAACCTTTCCACACACCTTCTCTCGCATGCGCGCACACACACACACACACACACACACACACACACACACACACACACACACACACACACACACACACACACACACACACACACACACACCAGATTTCACCTTCCAAGGCGAAAAATTAAGCTGCCACAGGATGGGTAAGCCGACCAACCAACCGACAGAGCGACCTATAGAGCTGCTGCTCACAGCTAAAAAGGGAGAGGCAGTGTTTCTTTGTGTAATTCTACTCTGAACAGAAATATATAGACCTACAGATGGCTGTGAAGATGTCAGAAGACAATATGGTCTGTCTATTTTGCCGTAAAGTTGAGTTTTATTTGTCTTCCAGCACAGCCTCTGTCAAGACTGTATGCTGTGTCCACAACATATAAAATTCTGCTCCATTAATATTAAATCCAGCTCACCGCAGTGTATAACAGATCTGTTGACAGCAGCCATGTGGGAAACCCAAATGCAGAACTGCTTAAACTGCAAGACAGACCAACCAAAATTTCAGACATGCCAGAAAGCCTTTTTTTTTTTTTTTTTTTTTTTTGTTATGCAAAATGTACGTAAAATCTCTGAAGCCTGATTTCCCTGCCTCTTTGTTTTCTAGAGCGTACAACCAGATGCAGCTTCTCCCATGCACGTGAGTACTGGTTTCACCTTTTTTATATTCTAAAGTGTACTCAAAGCACAAATTAAAACAAGGCATTTCACCTTGTTATTGTAGGGTAATTGCAGCTTGTCTTTTTGTCTGTTATTTAACAGGGCCATAACTGGATCATTGTGTACAGTCGGCCAGTCTACTTCTGCTTGTGCTGTGTGATGATCTGGATCTTTGACCTATCTGGGCGCTCTGGCAGCCTGCAACCCGTCTCCCTCTATGGTGTCACCTTCTTCTCTGCACACTTCCTGCTCTGTGTCAGGGATATGCTCATTGGTTAGTTGTTAAACTTGACTCTTTACATCTTGTACCTGATGTCCAGGTCACCACTTTCACTAAAATTTTTAACACCTCAACAATGTCTTTATTTGATATTGGAGTGGTAATTTAATTACAGACGTTTCACAGTGTGTGTGCTTTATTTCTACCAGCTTCACTATTTACTTATTTTTTTGACTTTAAAAAACTGTATTTTTGTCTTTTGTCCAACAGTGTTTGCCTTGTGTTTCCCGGTCATTTTCCTGTTTGGGTTGCTACCTCAGGTCAATACTTTTGTGATGTGTCTGCTGGAGCAGATTGACATGCACATTTTTGGTGGAACTGGTAAGACATGTCTACACAGGCAGGATGATGATGTAATACCTTGTCAGGAAATTTGCTGTGTTATAGCATTTTAAGACAGTTTTTGTCAGTTTAGAAACTGCACATGATCATTTGTGTTCAGATTCTTCCTGATCTTCTCTCTGTGTCTCCTTCCTCAGCCACCACCAGCCCCCTTTCATCTCTCTTCAGCCTCATACGCAGCATTTTGGTGGCTGCTCTGCTGTATGGATTTTGCCTCGGTGCTATCAATGTAAGTGGAACAGCAACGCTCTACATCAAAGTAGAAGTGTTTTGATGTGATATTTCTGTTTCAGAGATTCTGATCACAGTAGGAATTGTCGACAGTCTTGTAATTACATTTTTAATCTTTTTCTTTTTTCTTTTTTTTTCTTTTTCAGGCACCGTGGGGGGACGCCCATGTGCCAGTACTGTTCTCTGTGTTTTGTGGCTTACTCCTGGCCTTATCCTACCACCTCAGCCGCCAAAGCAGCGATCCCACCATTCTGTGGTCAGTATTTTGTGTTTAACGTTGTCAATAATGGCCTGAAAATCTTGTTTTTACATCCATGATACAGTTAGAATTACATGTAGCCATGACAATTCAAGAAGCTACAAGCCCAAACATGAAATGCAGTATTTATTTATTTTTACAGACTTTGCAAAAAACAATCTAATAAGTTTCAAACTTGTTTTTGTTTTAATTATTTTCTCCCTAATTTTAAAGCAGTATGTCATGGTTTGTTTACACAGGAGGAATTTCAGCCAAGTTTTTCAGCGTCCGTCTGGCAGACCAACTATTTTAATCAATATCACTATCTACAGAGGCCAAGAAATGGGTTGCGTTTTAGTGCAGTTTTCTTTCGTTTTCACATGCACAACTAGAGTGATTATGCAATGGGCTCTGAGCGCTGGCCTACACACAGAAGTGTGCCGAAAAGCATCCTGTGTAGACACTGATGGAAGACTGACGCTTCTGACAAGCTTTCACTACACAGCCTGTGTAGACTTTAATGTTACACGTCAGCTTTTTGTTGAAATGGTTTCTTTTTGTATATTTTGTACCGCTTACATCAGGTCACTGGTCCGGTCTAAGTTATTTCCAGAGTTGGAGAACCGAATACCGGAAGAACCCCCTGTGGAGATCAAGGACCCTCTTCCTGAGAAGCTGCGTAACTCTGTGGTAAGGATCACTGCTCTCTTGCCTGCACAGTTTTTACTTTTGATTTCATCGTGTCAGTACTTTCAAAGTCTTGTGCCTTCTCACTGTCTCTTTGTAGAAAGAGATCCTTCATTCAGACCTCGTCATGTGTTCCCTCATGGCTGTGATTACCTTCGCCATCAGTGCCAGCACAGTTTTCATCGCTCTTCAAGTTAGTTGGAACAGGGTTTATGATCCTTTTCTTACAACACATTTCTCAGAGGATTTTAGTGAAAACATTGCCCACAGATTTTCCATGCTAATTTTCCTCTCTTTGTCTTCGATCCACAGCCTGCTCTTAGCTTTGTCTTGTACATCTTGGCTGGAGTTGTAGGCTTCATTACTCACTATCTCCTGCCCCAGCTCCGCAAGCAGCTGCCATGGTTCTGCCTGGCTCACCCTGTGCTCCGCTCCAGAGAGTATAGCCAGTTTGAAGTCCGAGGTGAGTGTGTTTTTTTTTTTTTGTTTGTTTGTATTTTTTAATCTTTTATCTTGAAACATGCATGTGGAAGTATCTTAAAAGTATAAGAAGAAAACCAAACAACTGGAACATTTAAGTGGCGAAAAACAGCATGGAGTAAATGAGAAAAGTAAAGATCTCTTTACACCCAACTAATTATTTTTAATCTATAAAACAGTTGCATATTTTGAATATCACTGATGGACTAAGTATCAATCAATCAAAACTAGTAGTTAAGTAGCTGAATCGAAACTAAAAGAGCTACAGTAGAGCTTTGTTTATTTTATCTCCAGGCGTTTTTGTGTAAAATAACTTCACACTGCATACATGATAGTGCAGCCTGCCTCTTCCTGTACACCTTCCTTCCAGGCATCATATGTCTTCTCAAGCACATCTATATCCAGTATTTGATCACAGCTAGGGATGTCCTAAATATCACCCATTGTATAAACATCTTTTTAAAAACGTTTTCAGTTTAAATAATTTTCTGCCTGATTTATTTCCCAGCTGTGAAAAGCTTTAGGGGGAACAATAGGTGGGAAAGCTAATGTTTTGTCTGTGGATCTCCTCAACAAGTGTGTGAGATCGTTTTGCTTTCTGTTTGCCTCAGATGCTGCTCAGTTGATGTGGTTTGAGAAGCTGTATGCGTGGCTTCAGTGTGTGGAGAAATATTTCATCTACCCGGCTGTGGTGCTTAACTCCCTAACAACAGAAGCTCGAACTGTGGGCCAGAACCATAAAGAGCTGGACATCTAGTAAGCCTTTCCTCATTCTGTCTCCAAACTATTTCACATCCATACATTACACTGTTCCCCATCTCTGCTCCCTGGGGATATGTTCTGTTAGCTGTATGTGTTGGAACCGTAGTACATAAAATTAATAGATATGCTGAACCATCCTCAGGTGTATTGCTTTCTGCAGGTTGCGCTCAGTAGCACAAAAGACATAAAATATATTCTGTGGTTTCCCTTTTTTCCCCTCTTCAACCTGTAGACCAGCCAGTCTGTATAGTAGTCTATGTAAAAGTAAATGCATTTTCAGTTAAACTGTAACAAATGTAGGCAGCCGCTTGCATCTGGGTTTGGAGATCTCATGTCATTCCTTATCCCATGATTGTAACTGTGTATGTCATTGATTTTTCTCTCCCTGTCTCTCTCTCCAGCAGTCGAGCTCTCTTCATCTCAGTAGCAGGCATGAAGTTGCTGCGTTCATCCTTCTGTGCCCCGTCACAGCAGTACGTCACGCTGTGCTTCACCACACTCTTCTTCCACTTTGACTATCCACACTTCTCGGAGACCTTCCTAATCGACTACTACTTCATGTCCATTCTCTTCAGCAAGGTTAGGATGTGCAACCTGTCATGTCAGAATTTTGATCATAGATTATATTAAATAATTCAACTTAGTTTATGTGCACATTGGACAGCTTAATGTTATAGAGTAACTCAACACCAGGCTGAAAAGCAGAATTTTACTGCCCTCTCTGGTTGAAAGTTGCAAGCCTGTTTTACCTATTGGGTATGGTCAGAAGTTTGCTCTGTTGCAGCTGTAGTCAACAGAGCGCATACCATCTGTAAAGTCATATGAATACAGTTGGCAAAATTATTTTTTATGTATTTTGTCTCTTCAGATGTGGGACCTGCTGTACAAGCTGCGCTTTGTGTTGACTTACATTGCCCCCTGGCAGATCACCTGGGGCTCAGCCTTCCACGCCTTCGCTCAACCCTTTGCCGTGCCCCGTATCCTTCAATTTGTTTGATTTTATATTAATAATAATGTAGTGTCAACTTTACTGTATTATACAATCTAATACAACAACAGCACACAATTGTAAATTGTACAGGTGTTGCAGTTATTATGTTCCTCCTCCTACACATGGTATGTATATTTCCAGAATAACTCACCGGGACTGTGGAGGAATGTTTTAAGTTCAAAAGACCTTTCACCAGTTGCTGTTTTTTGTCGATGAGATATCCTTAACTCATGTTACTTCAGACTCTGCTGTGCTCTTTGTACAGGCCATCTTTTCCGCCATCTTTTCCACCCCTCTCAATCCTGTCCTAGGCAGTGCTGTGTTTGTTACTTCATACACCAGACCTGTAAAATTCTGGGAACGAGACTACAAGTATGTTTTTAAAAACATATTTCAATGTGCAAGTGTGAAATTACATTTCATAAAGTCCAAATATGAAGTATATCCATTCAGTTCTGATGCCAGTTTGTAATGTTTGCAGCACCAAGCGAGTCGATCATTCCAACACCAGACTTGCCACTCAGTTAGACCGCAACCCAGGTATGCCTTAACATTCTCTCACAGCCTAATTACCTCTATTTCACTTGCATTTATTTTTGTTCTGTAGCTATGGTGATGGTTTCTTCTTTTTTTAAAGGTGCTGATGACAATAATCTGAACTCGATTTTCTACGAGCACCTGACGCGCTCTCTGCAGCACAGCCTGTGTGGAGACCTGCTGCTCGGCCGCTGGGGCAACTACACCACAGGCGACTGCTTCATCCTCGCCTCAGACTACCTCAACGCTCTGGTGCACATCATCGAAATCGGCAACGGCCTGGTCACCTTCCAGCTGAGGGGTCTAGAGTTCAGAGGTAAGCAGCAGGGGATTATGGGATCTGACAATGTTTGTAGCTTGTATTTTGAATGGTACTGCTGATCTGTACCAATATTTGTTCATTTTGATTTAATATTACTTTTTCTGCCAGTTCTTACACTATATTTTTATTCCTCTGGAAAAAAGTATGAGTTTTAGCTGCAGGTTTATTTTAAGATTAAGGACTAAGAAAGATAGATGTTGTGCGTCACTGTCTTAATAAAGCAGGGCTTTATATTCTAAACTTATACAAGCTGAGTTAAATTCCTTATTCTGATTTTTAAATGTAAATGTACTAAAGCTAATATGTCACAGATTGACACTTTACAACTTCATACAGGAAAGCTCTTTGCTTGTACAGCTGATCCCCATCTATTTCACATCTGTCCAGGTACCTACTGTCAGCAGAGGGAGGTAGAAGCCATCACCGAGGGGGTAGAGGAGGACGAAGGTTGCTGCTGCTGTGAACCAGGTCACCTTCCCCACATGTTGTCATTCAATGCTGCCTTTGGACAGCGCTGGCTGGCCTGGGAGGTGGCCGCCACCAAGTACGTGCTAGAGGGCTACAGCATCAGCGACAACAATGCAGCCTCCATGTTGCAAGTATTCGACCTCCGTAAGATCCTCATCACATACTATGTCAAGGTAAAACATTGACCAAAGGAGTTATTTTTTGCTTTGTGTTCTTAAATCAACTTTTAACATGGGAACTGTTTTAGCTGCTGAAGACTCAAGGCTGTATTTTTTTAAGCTGAATTTACTGTGTGCTACACCCTACACTTGTCTGTTTACATGTCCCATTGCTGTGATAAAATGTTATTTGCGGTTCACATTGCTTTTACATATACCATAGCCTGTTGGAATTCAGACCAATAATAGTAGAACTGAACAATTGGTTTTTAATTTTGAAGATCCAATAGCAACATGAAATGGACACACAGTTTCCATCCAACTCTTTCATGTAGTCAGCCTGCTCTATTGAAATTATATCTGGAATGGCAGCCTGTGATCTTGATGTTAAAAGCTGGTGATGGTTGAATAATTTGGATAATTTGTTTGTTCCATCCAACAGAGCATTATCTACTATGTGAATCGATCCTCTAAGCTGGAAGAGTGGCTGACTAATGAGACCATTCAGGAGGCTCTACGGCCTTGTCTCGGGCCTAACTACGTGGACAGTGACCCTACCTTCAACCTGAACATCGATGAAGACTATGACCACAGGGCCTCCGGCATTACCCCCTCCTCATTCTGCATGGTTTACCTGGACTGGATTCAGTATTGCAACAGCAGGCGTCAAACGGTTAGATTCTACACAACATTTACTCTAGAATCCCACAGGGGTCCGGGTTGTTTTTGTTGTCTTGTTTTTGCTCTACTGGCTATCCATGTCCTGATCCTTGGCTGACATTACTCTGCACATCATGAAATTAGTTTAAACCTTTTTAATTGAAATGCGAGAAAGGTTCTATAGGGGGAAAAAAAATGAAGAGAGAAGTGATGGATTTCTGCATTTCTCCACACATCTGCTTTGTGTTTTTTAATGATTTCTTTTTTTTACAATTCAAGAAAATGAATTCATCAGACTACATTCTGTAACTGTTATGTCTTTTCTTCTTTACTAAATGAAGGCAGAAGCTGCTTGTTTTGTATGAATATGTTACCCTTTTCAGTTCTACAAATAATTAATATGACTGATAGTACCATCCATATTCATGCTTAGTCTCTGGGGCTTTTTTGGTCCTCATTATTTACAATATAAAAGAAAAAGGGGTTTGACACAGAAAAAGACATGAAATGACAGTTATATTGTTTTTCTAAATGTTTTAATTTGAGGGATCTCTTTCTGGTCCAACCTGAGAAGTATTTGTAAAAGATGTACAATATTTACTCTTTTTTTATTTTTACTTCCCTATTGTGTTGTAGCCGGTGACTTGTGAAAGAGATTCTCCACTTGTCAACCTCTGCTTTGGGCTGTGTATCTTGGGAAGAAGAGCTCTGGGCACGGCCTCCCACAGCATGTCTGCAAGGTAAGACCACCATGTCTCTGACTATGTCTAATTCCACCCGTCGCTACCCATATATTTGCTAGCAATATGCAAGCGTTATCGATTGTTGTTTATCTGTTTGACAGCTTGGAGCCGTTTCTCTATGGCCTCCATGCACTCTTCAAGGGAGACTTTCGCATCACGTCTCCCAGGGATGAATGGGTGTTTGCAGATATGGACCTGCTGAATAGAGTCGTGGCACCAGGAGTGCGGATGTCCCTCAAACTACATCAGGTATTATTTCTCACAGAAGAAGTAAACTAACTCTGATGTTAGAATAATGATTGTTTTTGTCCATGAACCTTGACCAACCCTGGAATCTGCGTTTCCCCCAGGACCACTTTACATCTCCAGATGAGTATGAGGATCCGATGGTTCTGTATGACGCCATCACTGCCAATGAGGAGAAGATGTTGATATCTCACGAGGGCGACCCCGTGTGGCGCAGCGCTATTCTAGCAAACATGCCTTCACTGCTGGCATTGCGCCACATCATGGATGACGGCAGCGACGAGTACAAGATCATCATGCTTAACAAGAGGTTCCTCAGCTTCAGAGTCATCAAGGTCACCTCTCTTTACCTCGTTTATTACTTAGTGTCTTGTTGTCTCTGGCTTGTTTAACTAGTTAGTGTTGTATTTATGTTATTCAATCTTATTTTTCTATGAAATTCAGTTGATGCACAGGATGCTTTTCTCACCTTGAACCAGATGAGGGTTACGCTGTTTATATTCAACCTGTCCAACCTTTGTGCTGCCCCCTACAGGTGAACAGAGAGTGTGTGCGTGGGCTGTGGGCGGGCCAACAGCAGGAGCTGGTTTTCCTGCGCAACCGCAACCCAGAGCGCGGCAGCATTCAAAACGCCAAACAGGCCCTGAGGAATATGATTAACTCCTCATGTGACCAGCCCATTGGTTACCCCATCTACGTGTCCCCCCTCACCACCTCATACGCTGGGGGGCACAGCCAGCTCCGCTCTGTGTGGGGAGGACCTGTCAGCCCACACAACATTTACACCTGGCTCATCAGCAGCTGGGACAGGTACATGGTCTAAACTTCATGTGATGAATGTACACACTCAGTCTTCTTCGTGGACAGTGATGTTAGCGTGAACTCTGTTATATTTCTCTCTGCAGGTTACAGAAGGGTTGCGGTGCTGGCTGCAACAGCGGCGGAAACATTGAGGACTCCGACTGCGGAGGCGGCTCCACCTCAATCTCCACCAACCCAGCCGTTCACACCACCCAGAGTACACCAGCCTCCGGCCTTCCCCAGCCACACATCACCACTGTCCAGCCCTCCATGGGTAAGACCTGAAACCAACCACTGCTTCCCTCAGCCTGCAGGACTTCCTGCTCAACCACCAACAGCCACACGTGATAATATGGGCGGAGGGGATGACCATCTCTTCAAAGATGGTCTCGTCAGATGTGGATGGCTTGTTTTAATTAAGAGTTAAAATTGATGTTAGTTTGTTTTGGTGGGTTTCCTATACACACCGGTCTTGACATGCTCTACACTCTTTTTAGCTGCGACCAGCAGCTCTGTAGTTTGCATCCACACCCTTTATTGGCCACAGTTTTCGCCTGTTTTTCAACTGAACATTGTGTGTGTGTGTGTGTGTGTGTGTGTGTGTGTGTGTGTGTGTGTGTGTGTGTGTGTGAAGGTGTGTGTTGGGTTCATGCCAGTTGGCTAAAAGGGGGTGTGACAGTAAAAAGGGAGATAACCTCTATACAGATTTAGTGTGTGCGCGTAGATGCATTAGTGTATGTGGTTGCAGCAATTGTGATGCACACTTATTAGAAATTCCTAAAATAGCTAAACTGGTCTGTTGTTTTGATGTTTTACCTTAATTTGATGACATTCAACAATGCTTGCTTGTGGTCAAAAAGTTCACCTGGATAATGAGATGGTATAAATTTGTTAAACAAAATGCATGCCTTTGCACTGCTGTATTGCAAGAACAGGTAAAAATGACTTAATGAAACGCCTTTTTGATTTTCACTTCAGGTACAGACAACCCTGTCGGTCCAACCCAGAACTGGCCTCACCACGCCCAACCTCTCCCATTAGCTCTGCTCAGCCAATCAGAGGGCAGGATGGAGGCAGGACTGCTCACATCCCTGCAGCGTACATCCTCCATCCAGGGGCTCCTGGGCCAGCAGCTGTCCAGCTCGCAGCTCTCCTTCAGCGGCTCTGTGGCTCCACCCCCTCTGCCAGGCCCAGAGCGCTTCTGCCCGGCGAGCCTCCTGGAGAACTCGGGGCACAGAGCAGGCCAGCGGGCTGGCCTCGGCCAGGGAAGCGGACTACACTATGAGAGCCCCTTTGGCAAGTGGAGTTTTTCGGGCAGGAAGGGCTTTAACGGACCAGCTGCAGTGGAAGGGGAAGGAGGAACAGTACAGACCATACGCACACAGGTGAAGAGACTTTACGGTTCACTCATATGTAACTTTAATCACGGCCGTGTCCAGCCCGTAGAACAAAATTGTGCTTTTGAACAAAAGCATAAAAAGGTTAATTTAAGAAACAGAGACTCACTTCAGAGTCAGTGCAGCTGTACCTCTTAAACATCCATCAATCTAATTCACATAGTGTGGCTAGTGTCAGCCCATTCATTTAGAGACCATTCTGGTGCTTCAGTTTTTTGGATTGTTGTTCAGACTAAACGAGACATTTTAGAACATTACAATGGACAATGGGCTTTAATTACTGACATTTTATAGACCAAATGACTAATCAAGTAATCAAGACAGTCATTGGAGGATTAATCAGTAATAAGAATAATCATTAGTAGCCCTACTAGGGTGCCTTTGTTATGCGTTATCAACAAATGTTTTAATAGTTTTAAATACAGACTAGGACTGAACAGTAACCAACATGATGGATCTCTATCATGACTCAAAAAAGGATTATAATTAGAATGGCTCAGAACATTTTTTTTTAAAAATCATTTGTTTATCTTTTACAGCCTACTCCTCCTGCACCCCTACAGGAGGCCAGTCTGACACAAGATCCTCTGGGAGCCACTCAGACGATGGATCCAACCCTGCTGACTGCAGGGGACCCCCCCACCCCCCGAGAGGAATCCACAGAGCTGCCTTTACTCGAGCACCTGCGCTGAGTCTGCACTGGGAGACCCCGGGTGACATTCTCTGCAGTGAAAGCACACCGCGGTCGAATCTGGACCGGGCCTGGCCTGGCCCGGCCCACCCAGACCAGACTCATTCCAGCCTTCGGGACTCATTCCATCACCCGTCGTCTAACTAACTCCGTGCAGCCGCGATTTGTAATTCCTCTAATGGCCCACTGCAATACTGGATAGATATGGTTAAACACACATCACCCTCTTCTCAGCCAAAGGAGTTGAACATCTGATAGCATGCTGAGCTGATGCACGTCAGATCATTAAATGATTTCAACCTGTTTATTCCAAAGTCAGCTTTCATCTTGACTCACAGGGCCTGATGATATACTCATTTTTAACGTTTTTTTTTTTTTTTTTTTTTCTTTTTCTTTTTCTGACAAAGGCACACAGTGTCTCTATGGACAACCTTTTGGTTGGAACAGTAGTGACAGGCCAGAAAGGCCAGTGCAATTATAAGGGATATTTTGCTTGAGGATTGAATATTTTTCTATACTGGATAATAGAGGATCGCCTCTGACTTTCTCTCACTTGACACCTGCAGCAGCAGTTTTTTTTGTATAACCAATAAAAAAAAATTCTAAAAAAAAAAAAACACAGTATGTTGCTGTATGTGCAGGTGAAGGATATGTGGAAACCATGATAAGCCTTGTTTTGTTTTTCCCCATTTTACCACGTTCACCGGACCTACAGTTGTGTGTCAATCAGTATTTAACAGTACATACTGACCAATTTCAGGAGCCTCCACTTCTTCTTCTTCTTCCCTGCACATCATACATATTCAACAAGGACAAAAAAAAAAAAAAAACCACATCCAACCAAAATTGTCATCTTTGTCCTCTGGCCTATTTCCTACAGAGGTGCCTGACAACGACAACACTCAACAGGTCTGTCATGGAGCAAGTTTCAGGGAAAAAAAAAACTCCCTTTCATCCCAGCCAACATGTGGTGCTTTTACCGCCAGTTTACAGTCGAGCCCTGAATCTGACTAGCAACGCGGAGATGTGGGATGAGTTTCGGACAGAGCTGGCGCGCGTGGATCAGGATCAAGGGGAGGGCGATTCCAATCCGTGAAAATTGTGTTGATCACAAACCTACAAACTGGGAGTGTTAGAAAATTTAAAGCCTTTTTGTTGTTTCGGTGAGTGGAATGTCCTTTTTGTTTTTTCTTTTTTTCTTTTTTTTTTTTTACTTTACTTGAAGAATCACAAGTTCCTCAGTGTTCAAGGTTCACTGAGTTTGTTTTCTCTGGATGGCTGATCAATGACGCCCTCTGTGATCAGATCCACTCAGCTCATGACTTTCTCAATAGCAGGGACCCAGGCTGCTTTGTGTGGGGAGCTCTGTTTTCTTTGCCTGCAGTATGGCCCCTCCCGTTACTATACTACTGCTTCTGCATCTCCTGCTACTACTAATATACCCACTACTACTGCTGTTTCTACGACGGTTAACTCCAGCGTTTTAGTTGGAAATAAACAAAGCTGAATAAATACTGAAAGCAAAGGTGGAATATTTATTTGATTAATATTGTCTTACAGATATCTTTAACAGGGTTTGTCAATATGGTGTGCTGATGTATCAATTGAAGAATCTGCCAACTGTCAACTGTGCCCTCCCACCCCTCCCTCAGTTTGTTTGGTGTCATCACATTTGTATCATCTCACCGAGGCTGTCTATTTTAAGTGTGTAACATAACTGGAAGTGTTCCTGAGAAGTCCCTTTTTTAAGTTGGTTTCTTTCCCACCCGTGCACTCTCTTTGTTCCACCACTGTGAAACACTGATTGAGGGTCGAAGTAGATTATGCAACATGAAAAAAAGAAGCTGGCAGTCCGACCAAATTCGGCCCCTAAACGTTTCCCCGGGTGCAGTGGCTTCCAGTCGTCTGCGGCGGTTTGAATGATTGTGAAATAAGCCCGTGCTATAGCATTAATCGTCGTCCCAGAAGTCTGCCGCGTAGGATAGTTTCTTCACCAAATAATCTCTTAGAAGCAAAGTTCCCACGTAGGAAACTTGAAAGGAGGCCAGCGTTCTCAGGGTCTAAAACGGGAAAGAAATTGACTTCTTCTGCTGGAAGACTTTTTGGCCAAAGGGAGAAAACTGAAAGGTGGATTAAAAAAAAAAAATAATAAAACTGGTTACACTGACGTTACAAACGATACCCACTCTCCCTCTGGTTTAAAATATGTTGTGCGTGCTGTTAAAGACATATTTGTTGAATCACTCTGTCTTTGCGCCGCTGTGATTCTCCCTCCCTCCCTCCCCCCCACTTTCAGCTCCTTACAACACCTGAACAAGGGGACACACCTTACAAAGCTTTTTTTTTTTTTTTTTTTTTTTTTTTTTTTTTTTTTTTAAAGCAGCCGTGAGATTTCTATCAGTCTCGGCTGTGAAGAAGCTACGACGGGTGAACAGTGTGTCAGTATCCCTTTCAAAACACGTTAGTAACTCCCTCAACTCAGGAAAAACAGACTTTCTGATCAGTGCTGTTTTCTGTTTTTCTTTTCTCCTCATTCATCTTGTATCCAAAGCAACAGGGAGTAATATTTGTTTTTTTATTTTAATTTTTTTATTTGCTTTGAGTGAGGAAAGCACAAGTTCACGGACCTGGGTGTCAATAAAAAAGGGATTTATTAATCTCTGAAATTATGTACAGCATGTTTCGTATATAAATATATATTTAAAAATATAAATCTATTTTATTATTATTGGATTTTGGGTTCTTTTACATTTACGACACTATGTTGAGGTTCAGGGGAGGGACTCTTGTGTTTACCCATCAGAGTGGACACTGAGTGGAGAGAGGCACTCTTCACATTGAAATGTGCAGTATGGGAAGAATCAATTAACACTTCTTTTGCACAAAATGTATCATACACCATCCCACTTTGTTATCGTTTGATTATTTTAGCTACTTTGGGAGAGGGGTCTTTTATTTAAGAACTTTAAGTCGATGTTTAATGTTCTGTACAGTTTTTTATGTGATTTTTTTTTTTTCTCCTATTTAAATTAAAGGTTTTTGTGTCTTCGTTTGCAAATCAACTGCCGTGAGTGATTTCATTTTATTTTCCTTTTCTCTGTCCTGTTGGTTGCTCTGTTTTTACCTTGAGAGTTTCCTTAATTTGTACTTATTTTGAAACCTTAAAAATCATAATTTTGTAATAGTAACATGCTGTGGATCAGCTAAACGGGGACACGGCGAGTTAAAAGCCAGTGTAAGTGTAAGTTAACTTGCAGTTTAGCAGGTTATTAACCTTCTCAACCTCTGGCTCAGTTTGTAGTAGCTATCTAAAATATGTTGCAGACTTGCAAAAATTAAACAGGGAAATGAATACAGATTTTGAAGGTTACAAACCGAGCCCGCCGGCCGCATTCGTACCTTCTGCAGCTGTCAGTGTTTTTCTCTGCAGGCAGAGGGATGTCTTTTCTCTCCCAGACAGCAGAGCTGACAGCCTCCTCCAGTCTGTTTTCTTGACACTGAGCTCTTTCTCCACAGCACGCCGGGCTGATTGTGTGGGTCGGCAGCCTTATGCTTCAGCTCACCGGCCTCGAGCTCCTTCCTGATCTGCCGCGTAGTTTTCTCTCTCTCTCTCTCTTTAGTCTGTACGTGCCAACACTCGGGTCTGTGCAGTGCTTGTGATCGACACAGTTGACATCCAGTGTGTGCTCATCCAAATAGGCATTTTATAACAGATTAGATACGTAAATGCAACCATAGTGAACTTCACTGCACTTGTTTCGACGTGTGGTCACTTGTTCAAAGTCTTTGATTTCTGCCCAAAAGAGACGAAACCGAACTGTTTTTTTTTTTTTTTTTTTGGAGTATTTTCTTATTTTCTTTGTCTTAAGACTTAACGCATTCAAAGCTGAAGATAAAGTATTACAGTTTGAATTAAGGACTTTGGGATATCTGGTGGGAAGGATACTTAAAGTAAAGATGGAAGCTTGTCTTTCGGTATTTCTGGACAGATGGTTAAAGCCGCGTATAACACATGCACTGCAACTGTAGAACCTTTTTGTTAATGAAATACCACACCAATAGGAAACATGGGAATTTTATTTGAAAATTGTATTTCCAACAATGGCGGTGAAGTTACTTGTGAGATGGAACTTGATCAGACATTCACTCCGGACCCAGCAGCATCTTCACTTTCACCCAGTGTTGGCAGTAAGAGGACGGTTAGCTCACCTCGCACTTTACCACTGGAGGCTGACTTAGGGGCCATCAATAAATTGCGTTTAATTGACACAATAAAATGTTTTTCATTTCTAGTTACACGTGTAAATGTGAAGCAGCGACTCCAAATCAATATAATAAAACAAATCCCCTCTTTATATTGAATTTTTCCGTGTCAAGCATCCCCGTAACTGAAATGTTGGTCAGTGGTTGTCAAAGCAAAAGCCTGGCGTGGGAGGAGTTCAGGGAGACTAAAGGAGGAGGACCGTCAGTTGGCCTCGAGGAGGTTCTGGCAAACCAGAGCTTGACCCGGACTGTGTTTAGCACGGGAGTGTCACAAACCCCACCCACACATACACTGCAACCCTGAATCTAGACACAAGCCAATGCCTAAAGTGCCTCAAACCTGCATTCTTTCTAATGGCCAGCAGGGGGGCGACTGGCTCCTAAAAGAAGTTCAATTGTGTCTATAAGAAAATGACCTTACTTCTCACATTTCCCTAATGACTATGGTCTCAAACGCTGGTTTCAAGTCTTATTCAATACAGTACATACACTATATAAAAGAAGAGGACGTAGCCTGACATAATTTGGACGAGAGGGTAGCGCTGACTCTACCCTGATTGGCGGTCTCCGTGGTGGTGACTGGTCAATCACAAGGTAGCCCCCGCTGCATTATCGTCTTTTTTTTCCTGTAAATGGGACCATAATTTACTAAATGAACATCATGCTGTCCTGAAGAAGACTTGACACTAGCGATTGAGACTATAAACTAATTTGAGGAATGATTACTGAGGTAATAAATCAAGTGAGAAGCAGGGTCATTTTCCCATAGACTCTATACAACCGGACTTCTTTTTGCAAGGGAGTCGAGAATCTTCATTCTTTCCAATGTCCAGCGGGAGACGACTCCACTGGCTCCAAAAAGATGGCGACCGCCAAAAGGCCAAAGTGCCAATGGGTGAGCAGTAATGTGCGGGGGGGGGGGGGGGGGGGGGGGGGGGGGGGGGTGTCCTATTTGTCAAGTGTAGTGATAATTTCTGATATTGATTTAGAGATACTGCATTGCATTACATGGAGGCTATCTGGAAAAAAAATCATGAATTTTCCATATAAATATGAATTAAAAATAGAAGAAGTAGTGCAATACAATATAAAGAGGTGTGTCCTGTTCGTCCAGCGTAGTGATCATTTCTGGTATTGATTTGAAACCACTGCCTCACATTACATGGAAGCTACTGACAAAAAAGCCATTCCTCCTGCTGCCAACACTGGGTCAAACCGAGTAAGAAGACGCCGCCGGGTCCCGAGTGAACGTCTGGTCGAGTATCCAACCTAAAACCAACTTCAGCGGTGCAGCAGTATGCAAATCCAGCATCTAGGTTAAACAAGTCTTGGAAGTCTTTCGTCTGATACCCAAGTTGGAGCACTTCTTTTTTTTTTTTTTGAAATTCCAGTGGACGTTTGAGAACTCAAACAAACGAGCGCTTCATGAGAGACGGAGTGTACCGGATCTCGTTGTAACACCCCTCCTGCTCGTCTTTCCCCTGCCTCCACCTCCCGTCCTGCCCCGTGCGATGGAGCCACAGCATGAGCACCAGCAGCGCCAGCAACACCAAGGTCATGGACAAGGTCAGCAGTACGCCCTGCAGGATGCCCGAGGAACTGTCCGGGGCTGCGGGGCGACACAGATTTACTGTTTCGATTTCCTCGTGTTGTACTGTCAGTGTCCTGTCTTTCGTCTTGCAATACGTTTAAAAAATATATATAATAATTTAGGTGGCTGTGGTGAAAAGAGGCAGAGAGGACTGCGAGAGAACAAAGAGGCGCTTACTGCTGTAGATGGACAGGTTGACGTAGCAGTTCTCTGTTCCCAGAAGGTTCGTGGCAGAGCAGCGATACAGGCCGGACGTCTGGGACGACGCGTTGACAATTCGGACGGAGCCCGACAGCTCCCCTGACAGAGAGGGAGAGTCACGTTAATGACATTGAACTAACGAGCGAATGTGGAGAAGAAGAAAAAGGCAATCACTTCCTTAAAGGAGCATTCCACCGATTGATGGTCTGGTTTACTACTCAGCCTGTGAAAACAGTTGCCTAATGTCTAGTGTGTGTGTTTAATGTGTGTGTGTGTGTGTGTGTGTGTGTGTGGCACTGACCCTCCATGTTGATGGGAAGTGCGATTTCCTCTGGATTCAGTTTATCCCAGCGGATCTCTGGAGTGGGGACGCCCTCCGCCACCGAGCAGGACAGCGTGACACTCCCCCCCATGTCAATATCTCCATCCCACTGGCACACAGGCAGCGAAGGTGGCGCTACGGACATGATCAGAAGATGGATTTGTAAGGATGACGCAGTTTGTTTTGCAGATTCTTTCAGGAACATTTCTTATTAGATGTTTCACTGAGGGGATAAAGTGCACATCAGGCTTGAGCTGACATTTCAGTACAACACTCTTTTTTTTTTTTTTTCCCTCATCCCATTAAAATGTAAAGTAGTCGTATTTCTCTGCAAGTAGTTTTGAAGTCTGTGGGTCAGTGGCGTCTGGAAGGAAAGATTTGTGTTTTCATCCGTATGATGTTATGTTTGCAATGAACTGTAATGAAAGAAAAAAAGTATCTACTGCTGCTCAGGTCTGGATTACCAACAGGCACTGAGGAGGACTACGAATTCACTGATTTTATTTGTCCTCATGAATAAATCTATGTATTTTGTATCTTTGTAACGAATAACTAACAAGACTTTGCAGTCCTGCGAGTGGCTCTGTGAGGTCGTACTCGTGGCAGTCGAAGTATTTTCCAGTCCGGACGACCAACTTTACCATGGCCTTCACCAAACTACATGATTATCCTCAAATGTGTAAGTGCCATGGAGCTGGCTGACAATGTGACACACTTACCCAAAACACTGAGCACCAGTTCTCCTATGCCTGGATCTGCCGCCTCTGGTGGGTTATTGACCATGCAGCGGTAAACACCAGCATCCGATACACGTGTGTCGTTCAGGACAATATCTGCACTCCAGGGAATACCTGCGGTTGGTTTGCATGAAATAATCATGTTTTTAGCCTGTCTTCAATTTCTAAATCCATCCTTAAAAAAAAAAACTTTTAAAAAACAGTACAATCCCTACCTGTAAATCCCACCCTGCCAATGAGGGCTGGGTCTTCAATCACCTGTCCGTGGTCGTACACAATCACCTGGGAGCGAGAGCGGCCGTTATTAAGGACAACTTTCAGAGAAAAGTCACCCCGAATACCCGTTCTTACCACTGCAGCAGCTCCAGTTTTTTCAGGACGGTGTGTTTTACCAGCTCGTACATCTCAAGGAGCTTATGATGAATTACCTGAAACATCAGAGGTGTGTGTGTGTGTGTGTGTGTGCTGGGATTCAGACCTGTGTTGGGGTTTCTGGACTGGAGAAGGGAGCCAGAGTCCAGATGACATTGAGTCTGTAGAGCGGGCTGGAAGTGAAGAAGGAGCAAGGCAGGACGACAAAATCTCCTTGGACCACCTTGAGACTGGATTCCCTCATGGTCACCCGGAGTGCAGCTGTGTCGGATAACAAGGTAGGAAAGGTTAGGGAGTTATTTCCTAAAGACTCCTCATTTTTTTAGTGTTGTTTTTCATGCTTTTGACTCCCCCAGTTTCCCTGTTGACGTGCAGACTGTCCTCCCTGTCCTCCTTCATTACAGAAATAATGAACGCCCCCCCCCCCCCCTCCCTCTCTGTCACCCCCAGGCCTTTTGTGTGTGTGTGTGTGTGGGAATTCAGTGTCCATATTAGTCGTTAATTACAGTTGACAGCTTTGAGGGTGAGCCAAACCGGTCACAGTCGGGTGGAACAACAGTCCACTTTACTGTTCATGAAAACGTACCTTCAACTCCCGACATTGTCTGTATGTGGATCACCCGTTTCTAAAATGTCAGTCGATAAAGTCTTTCAAATTAAGACACTCATTGCTTCATTGGATATAACCGTAATATTAAAAAAGGGGGCTGCTTTTCAGGGGCGATGTTTGATTAAGAAGTGCAAATTAAATCTTTAGGTTACAAGTTTGATGAAGCTCACCAGTCTTACACATGATTAAAGCCCTACTTGTGTGCAATCTTCCATTTCTAGTTGGAAAAAAGACTTGACTAAGTGTTAAATTGTTAATAATTTTATAACAGATGTTTTTTTTTTTTTATCTCCAATCTCACAGTCCGAATACTCAAAGGATTTAAAGCAGTCTTGTCAGTCTACTTTTAACACCATATTCTCATTACTCTGGGTCTACACTGTGACTTATAAGGGCCTGTCATCCACGTATTTTCAACAATAACAAAAACAACATAAAAAAAAATACAGTTCTTTTTTCTTGCAAAATCCATGTCAAGCATTGTAGACAACAAGCAGCAATTATTGATGTTTTGCAGATCCCTCAAATCACTTGAAGCTACAGCAGCGTGCTCAGAATGACCAATATTTTTCATTTTGTCCTACTGAATGTGTATGAAAGCTTAAGGCAGCAGACAGACACTCACCATTCTCCAGGACGGTGAAGCACACACACAGGGTCCAGAGCATCCATCTTCCACAAGAACCCATAACTGAGAGGAAACTCAGAGACAGGCAGCCCTCTCTCCCCCCTGTGTAAAGCTGGTGGCCAGAAAACTTGGCATGCATGATTAATCTATCGAGCGACGCAACCAGCCCCACCCTCCTTTATTCGCTCTCTCACTCTATTCCCACATCTCACTGTTAGGAAAAAAATAAATAAGCTGTTCAACTAAAGCGACCGCAGGAGGATTTTTTTTTATTAAGTCCTGTTATCTTGTAGCTTTAATGGATCAGCTCGTAGTCTCATTAGTTAGTGTATAGTAAATAACTGCAGCCGCTCCGTAGAGAACATGACCTATTGGGCGTCAGACAACGTCCCACAATGCTGCAGGGTAACATCCAGTGTGTGATGCATGGTGGCTAGCTTTTGTTGCCATGGATGCAGGAACTAATTTTCTGCCGGTTTTCCCTCCAAACGACAACTGCACCAAGTGACCGATGACTTCCTGTCAGCTCACATTAGCCACTGTGAGCGACTGGTCAGCCCAGACCACGTGAGGCTGCAGCAGCAAAGCTCCTGAGTGGTTTAAATGAGGTGAGAGGTGCACTTTATTGCTCATGAATGAAACTTTTCCAAGAGGAGGATTGTGTTATTTTATATTCTCACTTTAAGGGTGAAATTATCTTTCATAATTGATGGAATGATTAATGGACTGTGGACCAACAACAGCAAAACTTCAACAATTTTCTATAATAGATTAAATGGTTAATTATTTATCATGCAAAATTGCCAAACAGTTTCTGATTCCATCTTTCAAACATGAGGATTTTATGCTTTTATCTGTTTTATATCACAGTAAATTCAACATATTTGAGTTTTGGAGTGCTGGTTGGAAAAAAACAGCAAATTGTGACGCGCATGTTTCATTATTTTAAGTTATTTTATAGACTTAACAATTCATTTATAAAAATTGAGAGATTAATCGATAATGAATGATATGATGATAATGAAGTGCGAGTTGCAGCCCTACTTTTCATTTCATGTACTTGAAGTTTTCAGGGTTTCTTCGGTCATGTTGCAAACATGTTACTGTTACGGGGATAATAAGCCCTAATAATAAGCATCTATCATTTCTATTTTTTCTTTTTCTTCAATTTATAGCTTGTCACCGAAGAAAAATGGATTGTTAGTTTTTCAAGATTGTGAAGTAATAACTAATTCAACGTCTGTACTCCTGGTTTCATGGATTTTGAGGCAGTCAAAGATCCAAGGTTGTGACTGGTGTGAGGAAAGGCTTAAAAATGTTTTTTGACACTTGCAGCGAGCTGTCTGTTGATAAGGACATCGTTCAGTTATGACCTGTGGGCTAAACAAAATGCAGTCAATTCTGCTTTTTGATGGATTCACATAAAAAGGGCTTGTTAGTCATGACTCACGCAAGTCCATCTGCCTGCCAAGTTCCCCAGCGATCATCCAAATATGTCCCAGTTTAGTGCTCTTCACCACTCACAACCATGTGTCACATGTTGGCCAACAGTAACGCCACAGGGGGACAAAACTCGAGCCAGTCAACTTATTTGTCAGACTTAAGGAGCCCCATTTGTGTTTGTTTGTTTGTGAGGTTGAGTTATGGAGTTATACGTGGCCTACTGGCAACAATAGTCCACTAATTGCTATTTACCGGACAAAATTAGACCAAATTAGTTGAGTGTTGGAGCAGAAAAAGGGCTGGGAAATCTTCAAATAACAATAGCTAAAGATTCAAGTAGGACTGGACCACAAAATAATGGGTTCTTGAGGTGAAAGCAGCAGAGCAACATGTGACCTTTTCAAGTTTTCAAATTTGACCTTTCATTAAGTCACCTCAGTGAGGTCAGTATCGTCCGGTTACTGATACAAGCTGGTTCGCTTCTTCGCCGGCAGTTTGTTTGAGCTACCGTCATCTTAATCTTTTTTTTCTTTCATTTAAATACATGTTGCTATGGTGATTTTATATGTTGCGGATGAAAAAAAAAAAGACGTAAGAGATTAAGACAGCACTTACATGTGCCAATTTTGCTGATCAAACACAAAACAAGAAAATGTTCATGAATAAGGAGGCAGTGTGAACCCGTTTCCAGGTGCTGTGGATTTTTTTATTGTGTGTGTGGGCCTGCATGAATCCACAGTGATAGCTGACCCAGATATATGGGAAAATACCAAAATACACAGACAATGTGGTTGACTGTAGGCTTAGATCTTTACTTTTTCCATTTGGTATGCAGCACTAATGAAAAAAAAAGGATGAAGTAGGTCAGTAGTTTTTTTTTTTTTTTTTGTCTCCTGGGTCTTAGTTAATTTTTTATACATGTTTCCAAAATGTTTTGTAATCACATTGTATGTGCTGTTTCTATTCCTACCTGCTTTCATTTGGGCCCTTATAACAGGTCTAATTATAAAAACCCAAACCAGAGTCTATGGCACATGGTCGACTTCTCCAAATTTATTCAAACAACAAATAACACCCAGCACCAGCTTTGTGCGTTCCAGCTGAGAAACAGAATATTTCAAAGGTACGTATTTTACTCTGAGACTAGAAAATAAAACATCCCAACTGAAGAGAGAATAGGCAAAACCGTTGAGTAATTCCTTTAAGAGCCTTTGTTATCATCCGGGACTGTACAGATATTAAATTATATGGTGAGGCCTCATGAGAGCACAGTTATTTCAACAAATTGCTCACCACCATATATATACACAGCACTGTGTTCATCCCACAGTGAGGAATATATACACTGTAGCATCACAGGAAACACACTAAATATTTCTATTGTGTGTGTGGCCATTGAACAGGGACAGGTTTGTGTGGTGTGGGTGTGTGTATAGATCTGGACTCTGTGACAACCCATAACTCAAGACTGGAACCCACAGATAGCTGCACTTCCTGTTGTCTTCATCACATTCACACAAAATCACAGATGATGATGGATAGAAACACACACACACACACACACACACACACACACACACGTAAGTTTTGGGATAAATATTCTCACTTGTTGGACTTGTAACACTTCCCTTTATAAAACATCAGCCATGTTTTAGTGACATGTGGCCAGTCTTTATTCTAGCATAAATTATTCCTAATTCTGATCTTTCATGAGTCAGGGCCCTTAATAAATAGAGGAAGAGAGTGAGAGAGAGCGAGAGGAGAAAAAGATAGACAGGAGAGACAGCGAGACAGACAGGTAAGCGGAGTGAGTTCTGCCTCTTCCCCTTCAGGGTAACTGGGAGTGACCTGGTGGCAGGCTGGCCAATCAGAGAAGAATCCAGACCGGTTTACATCAATCAGATCACTTCAGTGAGAGGCCTCGGCCTGCTGCTGCAGTTTAACGGCAGTACAGTCCAATCACAACAGCATGGTGACGGGTTTCTCCAGGAACTTGCGGAACTCTGCGAGCCACTGAGCGCCGACCGCCCCGTCCACCACCCGGTGATCGCAGCTCAGCGTCACCGACATCATGCTGGCTACGTCGAACCTGCAAAACCCAAAACACACACGCTGCATCAGATTTGAATTTTTCTTTTTTTTTTTTTTTTAAATTCATTTGTCCAGCTTGTTGTAGTATTGCAGTCATGACACTGACCCTTTCTCATTATCAGCAGGCAACAGCCGTTTCTCAGAACCTCCGACGGCGAGGATACAGGCCTGAGGAGGGTTGATTATCGCTGAGAAGTTCTTGATGCCGAACATCCCCAAATTAGAGATTGTGAATGTACCTCCCTGGTGGGAAAAAAAAAAACCCAAAACATTGAGGAGGACCGTTTCGCTTCGCTGGTTCACTTGTTAAAACTAACTATCCCACACCCAAAGCTCCTGAAAGTGAAAAACTACATGTACCCACGGGATCAGATAATGTGCTGTACCTGGAACTCATGTGGCTGCAGTTTGCCTTCTCTTGCTTTGCCAGCCAGAGCCGACACATCGGAGCTGATGGCAGCCAGACCTTTGGTGTGGGCGTTAAACACTATGGGAGTAATGAGACCGCTGGGTGTGCTCACTGCTACGCTCAGGTCCACCACATGATTCCTGGAAAAAAAATTCAAATAAGTCAATACTGATGACAGCACAGAAATTTGGTCAACGTGACTTTGTCTGTAAGCTGAGACAAGTTGAAAAAAAAATGTGTGTACTCTGAGTGCCCTCTGCTGGCACAATAGTGCAGCTACACTTTTAGAGAACAATATCTACGAAAAAGGCCACATTCATATCACGTATCATTCTAATATAAAAAATCCTGCTGTTTTTCTTTTTTACCCCTTCCTTTGTTGGTCTTCTTTAAATGACTGAGTGAACCGTTGAACAAACCTGCTTTTGTTCCAATTAACAGTAAATGGGAAATATCTTCTCATTGTTAGTACATTTACATGTGTTTGGATATGCCTGTTTATGTGTGTTAACTCACTGGCGAATGACCGTGTCCAACCAGGAGGAGTTGCACTCAGGAACCTTGAGGCAGGCCAGAGCGCTGGCTTTGATGATGAAGTCATTCACACTGAGCTTGATATTCTGGGCTTTCACTTCCTGCAGAGAGGAGGCAAATTTGTTTAAAAGACGCAGGAAATAAGTTTCTTTTTTTAGTGTCTGTTGACATGTCTATGTACAAGAAAAGCTCACAGCATTGAGTTCTTTCCGAAGCTCGAGCACTTGGTCCATGTTGACATCTACAGACAGATAATAGTGGGGGATCGTTTGCTTGGACTGCATCAACCTCTGAGCGATGACCTGCAGGAGAGAGGCATAAACGCACTTCAGCTTTGATCCATAATTCATCAAAGACACGAATGAGGGGTGTTAGTCGAGTCTGTGGTGATAAATGTGCGAGTGCCTGTCTTCAGGGCAAAATGTGGAAGCACAGGTTAAAGATAACAGAGCTACACTGTGAAAACCCCTCGGGATGTTTGCCTCTCAGCATTCAATACACCGGCACCAAACTCTGCATGGAAGGAGCGTGTCATGAATTACAACTGGCTGCTGTCAGAGGAGTTTGGGCAGGAGAAGAAGTCATAATTGAATACAATGGACCCCCAAAAGTCAGGTGTGTGTTTGCGCTCACCTTGCGGATGTTGCTGATCGGGATGTCTGTGAAGGTCCCAGCTGGTGCAGCAGGGGCTGCAGCAGGTGCAGGAGCAGCTCGAGCAGCGGCTGGAGGGGGAGCAGCAGCTACAGCCTGCCAACGGAAATGATTTCATTTGCAATTAAATCAAATTACAACAAAAAACTTGAGGCACAAACAGTATAACACCAACATGTTCAAAAGTACAGTAAAAATTATAATTGGGATTATTTCAACCGTAAACCTTTTAGATTGTTGTAACAACATCTGGACACACAAAACACAAATTCCAAATTAAATGAAAAATGCTAATTTTGTCTGATCAAAAGTCCAAAACCAAAACAGAAGCGAAAAAAGAAAAATGTTTGCCATTTTTAACATCGTATGATTAATCAATTAAACAACAAATCGTTTCAGCATTACATCCTTATATGAAAAAAAATATTATGGTAAATAAAGTTGTTACATATGATTAAACGTGTATTGCTAATGGAAACAAAAAAAAGTGTGATCTTCACTTACAGGTGCAGCCTTTGGTGGAACAAAGCTGTCAATATCTTTCCTCGTGATGCGTCCATCTGGACCAGAGCCTGAACAGAGAACAATGTACAGTATATTAAATTACCATTTTACCATTGCTTTGTCTAGCTCTGTATTTAGTATTTCACTAGAAATACTTAATGTTCTACCAATATAGATCTTAGTGACAACCTGTCTCAGTTACTTACCGCTGACCTGTGCCAGGTCAATTCCTTTGTCAGCAGCGAGTTTCTTGGCGAGTGGGCTGGCAAACGCACGACCCTTCCTGGGTGCTGCAGGGGCAGCAGCAGCTGCGGGAGCAGAACTGGGTGCTGCAGCGGCCGGAGCTGCAGTCTGGAACATAAACACAAACGCTCACAAATCACGTCATACCTGTACAAACTTATCTTAAAACTGTGCAGAGGCCACATGCAGTACATTTTTGTGAGTGTTTGGGTACAGTGTTCACTTATATTTGAAAGTAAAAGCTTTACGTGTCTCTCACCGGTGCTGGTGCTGGAGGTGGTGTGGAAACCTCTGCCACTCCAGTCTCTACGTAATCCTTGAAGGCAGCAATGTCGCTTTCTTTCTCTACAATGATGCAGAGCGGAGTGCCGAGGGGAACATCCCGAGTTCCCTCTGCCACCATGATTTTGGCCAAATATCCCTCCTCCTGCACCTCAAAGCCTACACACACACACAGACACACACACACACACACACACACCACATGTTGAGCAAGCTTATCTTTTCCTGTCAGGCTGTAATTCAGGATACAAGACAATTGCAACAGAATATTTAAGGTTCACCAAATCGATTGTTTCTGGACACCAACATCACACATGGCATGATAAGATAAAAACAAGAATTTACCAGATCTTAAATAACACTTTAATACTCTGTAGTGCACACAGCAAACATGTCGGGACTGAGGTGTCAGAGTCAGTTAGGGTTTACCGATGGTCGCCTTGTCAGTCTCGATCTCGGCCAGCAGATCTCCTTCACTCAGCTTCTCGCCGACCTTCTTCTCCCAGCGCTGCACCGTCCCCATCGTCATGGTGGGAGAGAGGGCAGGAAGTGTGATCTGTAACACAAACAAACATGAGCAACAGAAGTCAAGGCAGGGGGATGTGATCTCTATAGTTTAAGTCTGACCACTTGATACAGGAAACTAGTGACAAACAGGGAGCGTTTCAAAAGCGGAGCGTTTTGCCTGCCCGCTTTTGCTGACTTGCTCAGATTTGATTGATTTGGTCATTTTCCCTTGGTTTTTGTGCTTCTACCACAGGTAAGTAGACTAAGTAGTTAAATGGTTTCTTTTTTTGTCTGTTTTTACAATTGGAAGTCGGCACAGGGTGTTTTATTTTGAAAAAAAATTATGCTCTATGGCGTTGTCTGACTTCCTGCCCAGCTCGAGCTGCAGCTTGCGTCATAAAATAAACTTGGCGTATTATAAGCGGAGCAGAACAGAGATGAAATATCGTGATATTATTTTAAGACCATATCGCCCAACCCTACTTCAGAGCCACCCTAAATGCTGTAACTGTCACATCTCCTGTTCATCAGAACATCCTCTACTACAGCTTCTCCACAGCTTCAGATAATGGTCTCTCTAATTAAATGATAAAATCACCCGTCCTACCCAAATATAATAATGACGTCAACTGATAAAGTTTTGTTTCTATTCTTGGCAACAATGGCAACCTGGACAGCTGGATGTGAGATGACATGGGAGCCCTCAGGTAGAACAAAACAACCAAAAAACAGTTGCAAATATTTCTACTTTTTGCAAGCATGAACTACAAGTTGCCTTTTTGCTGATAAAATCAATGACTCACCATAAGAGCTACTACTACTCACATTAGCGAAGAAGGGCAACTTAATGCAAATGCCGTTTTGTCATGACGGCATTATAAATATTAAGAATATTTACTTGAAGCCCATGTTTTGCGTCAATACGAAAAAAGCTTGACAGCACAACTTCAGTGAGAAAAAATATGGAGTTGCCATTAGGAGTCGGCAGTTTTTTTTGTTTCGCTTCCTTAAAACTTACAGAAGCCACAGGCACGAACGTCCAGCCAAACCAAATGACTCCATTCAGCTTCTCTGCTATAATATGCAGTAGATAGACACACAATGATCCTGTCGCATACAGGCCATCAGACTGAACGACGCTGACTGTAAACAACCCCTACACATATTTAAGAACATGCCTACCTTCATGTGTGTGGGGTAAGAGCTGCCAGGGGCTGCAGGAGGAGCAGCAGCAGCAGGAGGAGGAGGAGGAGGAGCGGAGGCAGCTGGTGAAGGACCGGCACCGGCAGTTTTAATTGAGTCCAATGTTACGTCCTTAAAGGCTGAGATGAGGTCAGGGCTGCAGGGGAAAATACGTTTTTAGACATATATCTCCACAAAGCCCAAACACATCGAGACTAAAATACCACAAAATGTTCTGTGTGAATTTTGCATTGTCAAAAGGACAGACACTTACCTGTCAACTGTGATGCAGATTACTGCTCCGACAGTGACATCTCTGGTCCCTTCAGGTACCAGGATCTTTGCCATGTAGCACTCCTCCAATATCTCAAACCCTACAGTGGCCTTGTCAGTCTCCACCTACAAAGAGACACACATTTTTTTTTTAAAAAGGTGTACAGTGATCATTTCCAACAACAATGTGGGAACACACACACACATGGCTCCTAACCTCAGCTATAAGGTCACCCTCTGCAATTTTTTCTCCTTCCTTCTTCTCCCAGCGAGCGATCGTTCCTGTCTGCATGGTGGGTGACAGTGCAGGAAGCTCCACCTGATGGACAGAAAACAAATTCCAGGAGTTAAAGTATTACGGTGAAAGTGCCATATTTAACCAGGTGGCATTGGGGACATTGCAAATAATGGCAACCGGCGGGTGTTGTAACCTCAGTTGCTACACCATCATCACCTCATTCCCTTGCTCAATACATGACCCACATACAGCTGTATTTCACCACGTGTGATGGCCTACAGAAGCTTTCAAGGTCGTGTAACATCTGATGGGAGATATACACAAGCATTACCAGCGGAGAGACAGATATAGGCTTGGAGAAGGGTTCCCAACCAGATCTTCATTAATTCCAATTTGTTTTTATGTTTCCAAATGCGAGCCGCTCCTCCAATTCATCTGGACATTGCGATGTAAGACAATAACGTATATTAAGTAAGTACAAGTGTTTATAAGCATACCAACTTTAATAGAATACTTAATTTTGTTACTTTCCTAAAACAAAATACTCACAAGTCACTCATGGAAATAACATCTGTGGCATGACATACATATGAAATATGGGGGGGGGATACATGAACATCCAAGTGTCAGGATGATTACTTTCCAGTGACAGATGTTCAGTCTTCACGGATGCAGGTGTACAGACTGACATTAAACTCATATCTGGAGTTGGGTCTTATTTAGTGACGACCACCCCAGCCCCCCCCCCCCCCCCCCCCCCCCCCACCACCACCACCTTTTGTTTTAAATAGACTTGTCTGTTTGTTTCAGCTAAATAATGTAAAGACATTAAAACGTGTGTGACAGCCCCCGTGGAGATTTACCGGGATACGGGGACACTTTGTAACTCATCACTGAATGCCTCTAATTAACATCAAACCCGCTTCACGCCAGGTGTATTAACTCAAAAAGCCGAACGACATTAAAACGTACGTGTTGACGCTCTGACTTGCACACAACGAGCACAGTGTTTGCAGAAGGGACCTGATGGTTTATGACCCGGGTTCAGCCTCCAGAGAGGCGGACTCCGCTCGGTAGCTCGCAGCGCTATCTAAAGCTAGCCCCCCGGAGGTCACGGCGGCGGCAGCGTCGGCGCCGCAGCCACCCCGCACCGGTCCGGTAACGTTACCTTCTGGTGCGGCGGCAGGCTGTAGAGACGGTGGCCCTGACAGCCGCCCGCCAGCTGGGGCCACCGCAGCAGAGTCCCTCTGTGGCCGAGGCCGGAGCCCAGACTCGCGGTCCGGGAGCCGGCACCGCGGTGGAGCCGCCTCACACAGCCGGTTCCGGGCACGGAGCGGGAGCCGAGGGCGGCGGGCCCGCCCGGGAGGGCACGGGGACACGGGAGCCCGGCGGACGGCCGGAGCCGCAGGATGAGACGAAGCATTTCGCCGCGGTTGAAACACTAGACAGAGCTGTTGAATAATGTATTTGTCTCGACGTTACACCGGCATCAGACGCGCGCTGGTACCGATGCCTCTGCGCCTCGAGAACCGGCCCGTACTTGCTCCTCACTTTCTAATGACCTCCTCCAGTCCAAAACACAACGCTTTACGGCTCCACTGCGCGTCCTGCCGTCGCTCGGAGAGAGGTGTCGTAAACGGTGGCCGTTCAGATTTCAATCACCGAACAACAAATAAACACCAGAGCTCAAAACACAACTAAAAACCCAACAAAGCTACTGAAATAAAATAAAAAAAATACTTTTATCCAAAGTCTGGAATCCAAAACTAAAAGGTTATATTTTACTGCAATTTTACCAGTGACCACATGGCAGCAGTATAATATTTGACTGAAACACATGGGCTGTCAGTGCACATTGTACAGTATAACTGCCTGTCATACACAGAGATCATACACTAAGTACAATATACAGTCTATGCTGCCTATTCATTTACTACTAAACCCCCTGTTTTAGTCAGAAAAAATAAGATGTTTGAAAACATTGCATTGGGCTTTGAGCTTTCTTGACATTTAATCTACCAAAAATTAACTATTAATAAAAATGATTTATTTGCATCCATAATTTATGATGTCAGCTTCTTCAAAATGTTCTTACAAACTGTATGTGTACACTGAGTGAAATGTTAAAACCCAAGACTACATCAAAGGAAATCTTCTAGAAACCTTGTGCATCATTTTATACACATTTCCCCAAATTCTTATTGTTGGAAACTTTGAAAACTAAGCTAGAATTTCGATTTAAGTTCTGTGGGACGAACCTCCTGGTAGGACAGTGAGGTTTAAGAGTCCAACACCCCAAACCATCCAAAGTTAAATATATAAAAACTGGAACAATTTAAAAACAAAAGTCTGGTTTTATTGTAAAATATCTGTCTTCAACAAAGGCATTTTTTCTATTTTTTTAAGCAGACAGTATCCATATTTTGTAAAAATGTCAGTAAACAAAACAAATGCTAAATAACCATGTCATCATCAAATTTGACATTTTACAGTACAGGCAGTTATAGCATTCAAATGGGTTAAATAGTAGACTTACACATATTTCTGTTGGCTTGTTAGTGAAGGCAAACACATTGATCCCAGGCGGGAGGATAGAAGCAGTTTGTTTCAGACATAACTCAGGGGTCCAAAGATATGTGAGCACTGAGAGATGAGCATTTTACTGCATCAAGTAGAATAGCTTTAACCACTATTCTTCTGGTATTTACGTGTTAAAAGGTCCATCCTGATCTGACTCATACATACATACATACATACAGACAGACAGACATACACACACAGAAACACACACCATAAATAGTGGGATGGTCCATTGCCTCTTTTAAATCTCTGATGTCAAATTCACATCCATAGCATCTTTTTAATAGGAGCAGAGTCATTCTCACCTCACAAGAAGCTGTCTTTAAACAAATAAGAGACACAAACTTAAAAAATGTAAGAATATGTTGAAAATATTTTACACAAATATACAAAACAATTTCATGAACTAAAGAAAATAACAGTGCTGTTCACCTGCATTTCTACATGAACATGAACAAGTTCCAGCATCATTACTATTCACTGGCAGCAGTTCTGCTTACAGGCGTGCTGGTGTGCTACAGACATTTAAACCCACATCTGGATTTAGGTCCTATTTAGTGAACCCGATTAGTCTGAAATACATTCAGGTGGTGTTCTTTTTTTTTTTTAATAGACCTTTTCTGTTTGGACCATTACCCCCGGTCTTTTTACTGTCATCTGTTAGTAACAGCGATGAAAGTGGTATCTGGTCAGTGTCTGACTTTTTTCTCCTTCTATCATTTGTATCATAAGAGTGGAGTTTTTTCTAACCCAGAAATGTTTCTATTTTATTGTTAGATAATACTGTATATTCACTTAACATTCACAATTAAGAAATGTACCTGGACTAAAGAACAATGGATAATACATATTTCTAACATGTAATCTGGTGGTATTTGTTTAAAGACTCAATGTTCCACAAGGAATGAAAAGTGATAATGAACACTCGGAAATTATATTTTTTTCAGTTCCTCAATAAAAATCTCTGGCCTCAACTACAGGTGGAACAACAACACTACCGTGATTTTAAAATTGTTCATTTCAAATTAATGTTAATGTCCAGTTTGATATTACAGTTTGTAGCCTGACAATAATAAGCACATGATGGAAACAGCTTTCCTTTGTAAGGCACTGAGCATTACGATATTCAACACATCAGTTACAGATTTACACAGTTTCCAGAGTGAGGAGGCTATCAATATAGTTTAATACCAGCTGATTAACCCAAATCTCTTGCTGACAAGTGTTACAGTATTTTGCTAATAGTTTGAATCTCAAAAAGTTTTCACTTGTGCCTCTCTTCTGAACAGTTGTCTCCATGTGCCTCTGGGATCAGTGTGACCAGGAGCAAAAGTGTCGTTGCCCCATCAGCTTGGACCTACAATGGCCTAAGACAGAAAAGATAATGTGTTGCTTACCACTGAGAGTCAGAAAAACAAAGACAGAGGTACAGAATTAACACGTTGTTACCTTTCTTCACCACGGTCCTCTTCTACCCAGGCCACTATTTTGCCTTCCCAGCCTGGAATGATTGCTCCATCCAGGAATACCTGCACACAGACATTAGGACATATTGTCTTCATGCAGGACAACTCTGCTTATTTTATAACTACACTCACATGCCATATGTATGTTGGAATGCACTTTTCCACAAAACCAGGTCTATGGATTTCATCCCCCATCATTTAGAGTGTGGCATGAATCAGGTCAGTGCTTTAAGTTGGGAGGACTTACTGTGTTAAGTACAGTAACTATTGCCCCAAAACACACAGAGTTTCCATTCTGTGTAGTGTGCACCAAGTTTACTGTCCTATTATCTATTTATTGCCTTTACCCCAGTCTTCTCTTACCTCTTCTTTCACAGTACCAAACTCGGGGTCCAGAGCCTTGAAGTGGTACCTGTAGTTTCCCTCTCGATCCACAGCTGCCTTTACATCTTTGAGAGTCACCTCACCCAGCCTGTGCAATGTGAATAAAGAGACTCACTCATCTTTACGTCTTGTGAAATTTAATATTTTTTATGTCATTTTCTACCTATGGCCTACTTAATTTATGTGGTAGGATTAGCAGTATCACTGCTGTCTGGCAACCGATGAAGTTTGAGGCCAAATTTACTTTTTCAGGCAAATTAAGCAAAAAACAGATGTTGTAATGTTTCAGAAAGAAAACACTGCAACACACACAAACAAACACTAACCTTTTTGGTATACTGATCATGGAAGGTGTTGGGGATTTTCCAGTAAAATAAAGGATTTTAGTGGAGGCAGATGAACCACTGTGGGGTTGTGAAACCTCTGTATTGAACAACAGAAACACAGTTAATAAAATGATAAATATTCTATGTATGACTCCATGTTTATTTGGGGAAGGTAATCGTTGGAACAACTTACTTGTGCAAGGCCAAGTGTCAGAGTCTGTGTGTTGACCTTTGCGTCTTGGAGATTTCCCCCTTCCCTGCAGAATTTGGATAAATGTTGACAGCCCCTCATGATTTGAAATGTCTACATTTTGTCAAAAATAACCGTATCTAATAATTGGCGCTCACTCAACAATCAATTACACGGCCAAATCTGATCTTAAAGTGGCCATCAGCTGATAATTTAAAAAATAAAAGTCACTGGTTTACAGTTCACTTTCTGTCATAGCCTTAAGACTAATTACCCAGCAGCCTCAACCTTCAGTTCACATGACACCACATGGCTTTGGCTGCTAACCCACAAAAGGGTCCAGGCATTTTTTGTTCAGTTTGAACCATAAAAACCTTTTCCTGACAGTAAAAATGGTTCGTAAGACTCAAGTGGGTTTTGGCTTGTATTTATACCCTGTGTGTGTGCAGAACATGCAGTCTGTCGATGAGTGACACTATGCCCTGCTCCAGGGTGTCCAGTGTATGGTGCTGGGGATCGTGGTCTCTGAAGTTGTTCCTCAAACTCCTAAGTGCATCTCTGAGCAGCTGAACCTCCTCTGCCTGCTAACAGAGCACAAACACAAAAACCTTGTCAAACACAAAAATGTAATTTTATCATTTAAAGTGCTTTTTTTGGTGTATGTTAATTCCCTTTTTTTTTTTACCTTACTATTCTTGAAACAGTGAAATTCTTGATTCATGTGGTCAAATTATGTGGAGAATGTATAGCTTGTGATGTTTTGTTGGCACCTTAACATAAAAAACATAAATAGGCCCACTGAGAGCCTTATTAATAGAAACAATACTTACGCCTGACATAGAGGGAGCTGGGTTTCCAGAGTGAGAGTATCCATTGTTTTCTGTGTCAGTAGGAATCTGAAAAAAGCAGAACAAAAGTGTCAGCTGTGTAATGTATATCTGAAGTCATGACTGCCTGGTGCAGACAGAATATGTAAACTAAAACCCAACTGTTTTTAGTGCAGAAAGAGTCAGTAAAGAAACAATAATACCTGCAGCATGCTGTTTTTATGCTCCAACTCTCTTTGAAATTCACTCTGCCAAATAGACACACAGTCAAAACATACACTAATATAAACCTGCAAGATCCTAAAACTTAAAATACATTATATCTGGTCCATGCCTCAGATTAAAGTAGCTAGTTTATTGAATAAGGAGAAAATAAGTAAATTTACACTAGTACTTGTTTAGCTTCCCTTTAAAATCCTAAAAACCAGTAAACAAACCTGCTTTTTTTGGCTATCGTCAAGCTTGTGCTTGAGTTGCTGCAGAAGTCTGTCCTTCTGTCCAATCTCCTTCTGCACCCAACCAACCAAAAAGAAAAGGTAGGGTTCATTTTGTTTAGCAGAAACTCAATAAACAGATGCTGTGTAACATTAGTTAGCAAACCACTGAAGAGAGGGATTACAGTGGCTCACCTTGCATTCGGCCCACAGCCTGTTACATTCCTCCAGCTTCCACCGTAGCTCTGCCTATAACACATTTTCATACTTCAACAATACATGAAAACTTATGAAAACTGTTTTGTGCATAATTATTAACTCAGTGCTTTGAAGATTTTACATTATATTCACATAAAAGCAGACGTGTATGTGATACTCAAGCATAAATATATTTTGTACGTTCTGGTTGTTGAGTTCATCCTTCGTCATGCCGCCTCTGAGAAGTTCTTGCTTCATCTGCAGTATTGATGCCTCCTGAGTGCACAGTCTCTGCTGCTGGGCGTCCTGCAAATTTACAAAACCAACAGAAAGTCAGTAACTTAGCCAGCAACTTTTTTAATAGTAATAAGTAATAAGTTGGTTAACTGCAGTTGATTGATGATTTTGTCTTACTTTGACTCCCTGCAGGTTTCTCATCTCCTGCTTACAGCGCATGAGTTCCCTCTAAAGCGAACAGCAAATAACACACTCTGTATTAAATATTAATCATGGTGTGCATTTTAGACATGTATTCTTTCAGTAATAAGCAATGTGTGTCTTTTATCCTAACAAAACAAGAACATATTGACAGCTTAAAAAGAAAAATGATTTACCTTCAGCTCCTGAGCCTCCTCCATACTCTGATCCAAACGACTGCGTATGACTACCTGGAAAGAAAAGAAAAAAAGGAATGTGTGTAAGAACCACAATGGATGGAGAAAGAACGGAAACTGATACCCGTGTCACCCTGTGACACACACATAAGCAGGCACACACACACACACACACACACACAAACCCGCGGTTAAGAAAGAGAAATGTGATATATGCTGAACACAAAGCTGGTGAAACAGAGCAAAGAAGAGTGTGACGGAGAAAAGAGAGACAGCAGACACAGAAGGACAGAAATTGAAATCAAGAGAGGGATGAAGAAATAAAAATAAAAGGAGAGACTATCGCTACCAGTTGCTGTTCAGCGTTGCCTTGGTCCAAATTCAAAGACCCGTCCTGCTCGTCCTCAGGCACCGCACCATGCAGAAGCAGGGCCTTAAAAACACAAAGGGTACAACATGTGACACCAGTTTGTACTTTGGAGTGCAGTCGCTGTGTTCATAAGGCTCTGACCAGTTAAAGCTGGTAGGCTTTCTGATGCATGAAGTTCGGGTGTGGGCATGATGTATAACAAGCACAGCGTTCAAATAGCTCAAAAATACTGTGTTAGAAATGTCACGATATCCCACAAGATCCCACCACCCTCTGCACAGGTGCTGCCACCAGTCAGAAGAAGTCAATAGTGGAGCAACACAGACGTGACCTTTTTCCCTTGTAGTTCTTAAAAGCACCTGGCAAATGCTTTTACTTAACATACTTATGTGAGCAAAACGAGGTTAGTCAGTGACTCATAATGTTAGTATTGGTACGTTTATTTACCGGCTCTATATCCAATATCTTCAAAGAAAGAATGTTCAACATATGTCACAAAATGAGAAAAATACAAAATTTACACTCAGCACTTCAACTTCAGTATGATAGTCAAAAAAAAAAACAAAAAGACAACACTTCTACTACATGGAGGGTTACCAGAATCAAACTCAAACCTCAATAAGTATGTACCTGTAAAGCAGACACCATTTTACGTGTCTCCTGGACGTCCTTCTCCAAAGTTTCACTGAGAGAATCCTCCCACGCCGTCTCAACTACATCATGAGATGACTCGGCTACATGCACACAGATGAACACACACACACAACACAGTGTTACACAGGTCCAACAATAAATCACAAGGGTTTACTAATCAAATGGCATACTGGTTTACTGGTTTTTGGCGGGACAGAACTCACGACTGATCTGTTGTTGGAGGTCTTCCTGCTGCCTGTCTGAGTGGCTGCTGGGTGGAGCTCTTGGAGATGACAGTGGACTGACAGAGCTGAGGCTCGAGGAGGACAAAACATTGATTAATGAATTTATTCCAGACAGGGGAGGGGTGGGGGGTGGGTTGCATGTGAACACTTATCAGCAAAAACACGTACAAACACACAGCGTAATTTAAAGTGTCATGCACCAAAACATAACATGCAAGAGCAATGACATGGCATAATGAAAATAAATTACAAATGAAACATGCTTCTATACATGACAATCAATTTCAAACGAGAAAAAAACACAATCTTTACAGCTATTTATACATAACTTATGCATATCTAAGACTGTGCCTTTATCACATCAAACAAAGGTGATGCTTTCTAATTCTCCTCTGGAGTTGAATGAAAGCGTCCAGTTTCCACCGCCAGAGGCAAGATACCACATCGCAACTGGGCACAAACCGACCTCGGTGCTCTGGTCAGGGTGACATGGTGCTCAGGGTGGTAAATACACTTAATCAGACTATTTGTTCTCAGTTTTGCTTTACACAAAATTTATTCTGACCATTTCTGTTCATCATTTTTAAATAGTATTGTGATTGACACTACAAGATCATTTATTTAAATTAAGTTATACATATGTAAATATATATACATATGAACTGCCTTATCAAATATTTGTACCAAATATTTTTGCAAGCTCCCTCCTTTAATTGAAAAATCCCAATTAAAAATGTGTTTGGTAAGTCTGTTACTGGGCATGTTGATTAGTCTGTTGCACAGTCGAAACATGTCACCCTTATGCCGCACTTCATTATATAATTATATGCACACACAGAAAACAGCGCATAGCTCTGTTCTGGACTGCGTCACATTTTGTTTGCTTACAATTACCCCAGACCCCTGCACCATAATCTAAAATTGGACAGACACATGATTTATATGCAACTGAGTATAGATTTTATAACCAAGATTCCCGCACAGCTTAACCTTATTAAGGACAGCTCCAAGTGCCCTACCTGCAGAGTCTAATAAAGCTTTTACTCCTTCTTCAAAGGTAACATAGTCATCTACAGTATTATGTATTAAATAAGTATTTGTCATTCTCAGTGTTGTAAGACAGGAAAGGGGACAGAGAGAAAAAGTCAACAAATAAGAATTGCACACATTTTTCTCAAATCAAAATTTGGCAAGAGCAGCCCAGAATCCTTGCAAATCAAAACACTTACAAACTGCATGGTGCATACAGACACTTGATTTACTCTTTACACATTGCATTGTAGCACTGGACAATTGTTAGGGATATGGTAAAAGAAGCATAACCTTCAAATACACTTGTACAAGAATAGCCACACATACACACACACACACCCACACTGCCTCACAGTATCTGGTCTTACCATTTAATCTGCGTCCCCCCCATTGTGGGTTACAGGTGGTTTAAACTGGGCATAATACTTCCAAGAAGTCTAACTTCAACTCTGCATGTGGGTCTCTGTGGGACAGCAGCATCTCTACAAACTCATGACAGTGTGTGAGTCTCTGCACTCTGACACAGCCCGCCCCTCGCCCTCCAGCTAGCCGTCATGGCAACCAATGCAACAGACGCTGCTTAGCATCACTTAATTAAGCTATATATGTGATGGCAGCTTGAGTTCATTATAACTCTGCTGAATCTCTGTCTCTGCAAACAAAACCACATCATCCTTCATCAAATAGTCAATGCATGCTCCTCTCTTTCTATCATTATAAACCGATGCGCCCACATTAAAAGACACACAAACAATGATGGTGAAAAAGAACACCGGGGAACATAACTTCAAACTGGACATGTGATTGGAGTAGATAAAGACTGATTATTTCTTTTTTCTATCCTCTGCCTGTGTTCCCAGATGTCTGTTAAATACCACACACACACACACACACACACACACACACACACACACACACACATATACGGCAGGCTAAAGTTTGGAGTACTAAAACCAAAGTCATATGCTCCGTCAGGCATTGAGACACACACACACACACACACACACACACAAACAGAAACCACAGAATGTAGTCTACTGTTTCCAAAGCGTGGTGTTAAAGATGGCAGATAACAGAGAACCTCCATAAAATTGACTGCCGGCAAAACTGTACGGTATAAATAGCAACAAAGTGGAGTTTGTTTTCTCCCAAACACTCAATTGCAAAGTCTGATGTAAAAATACATATGGCAAAAATACAAGATGTACAAATAGTAAGGTTAATTATATAATTATACCACTTGTCCATAGGCCACTAAACTGCAGCAACCTCCGTGATGAATTTAGCAATGTCAATGTCAACATGCTATAATTTCTTTAGCCTACTATTACATATGGGTTGGGGCATGTTGTGACATGACCCAACCCATACTGTATGAAGTATGAAAATAATTCCAACCTGTGAGGGATTTGACAAATGCTTTTTTGACATTATACACCTGAATCAGAAAATGAGCACTACCGTTGTCCTTCAACAAATGGGTTTCTAATTTGAAATGTTGCATTTGAGAGGGACACAGACACAGATAAACAGATTATGGTAATGTATGTATGTACCTATGCTGTTTTATCTCATTTTAAGTCCCAACTACTAAATTCAATGATTCACTGCGTGACTATTTAATTATTATAAGAAATTTGAGTTTATGTAAAAGCAGATTACCTGCTTGGCTGAGGATTGTCCAGCTCATCCGGAGATCCTCTTTCATACTGCTTTACCAGTGCACGAACACACACACTTTTTTCCGCATCCAACCCCCAACCACTGAAAGATGACAAAGTAGACTGTTATTTATCTATGAACAAGAACTGGCACATACCAAATATATAAAGATGAGCCTTATTTCAGCTGTTGTGATGATGGTAATTTGGTGATCTGTGTTTGTCCACCAGAGGACAGCAAAGACCACACATGAATCTAACAAATAATTGATACCCTTTGGATATTAAAATAAAGATATTGACAGGGGCTTGTGTCTTTGGTTAGGATTATTGCAGTCAGCATACCTGTGGATACGTATGGCACGTGCAGGCTGTGAAGCATCAAGTCGTGCCGATGCGAGTGCGGCAGCGGCGCCTTGTGCTAGTGCAACAGTGGAGAGGGGGTTGTGGCTGGCAGAGCCTCTTGTCAAACCTCTCCCACTTCCAGATGCAGCCCTGTGATTGGCTGAGGGTTTGAAGTGGGCAGCCAACGCCAGAATTATCCTCATTACAGATTTCAGATTACCATCGACAATGTCTGCAGACAGAAAGGGAACATATGTCCCTCAACAATGAACTAAACGGTATTAACATGGGATGCCGAGATAGCAGTTTTATAACAGAAACCATGACATGAAGATTTTTTTTAGATTGCACAGAACCTGGTGTGAAACAGAGTTCTCATGCACATGGAGAAATATGTATTTGTTACAATGTGTACATGCAATTTTTATGTGCTTAAAGTTTTGGGGTCAATTAAATCTTCTGACAACAATATAGGGTCAGCAACCAGAAAAAGATTAGGAACACCTGCTCTTGAAATGAGGCGAGAGAGAGCAAGAAAGCACAGGCTTTTCTGTGATTTACCTCTTGCGGATATGTGGGGCATGCGTATGTGTCTGGAGGAAATGAACTGCAACACTTGCTCCACGTTCTTCCTGCTTTCCTCTTTGTCTTGTGGAGCAACATACACTCCCTCCAGCACTTCCCCGGCTGCCAATTTGAATGAGATTTGAGAAAGACAAAAAAAGAGAAGAATTTCAAACAATCACATTTCCGTCTGCACCATATGAGCACAATATGAGCACTACACAACAGTACAGTTCAGGTACAAATGAAACCATATTACATTTTAACATTTTTATGGCAGTACTATGTTATTTCCCAAATGTCTGTCAGTGTGTAAACAGGCATGTATTACAGTGTGTTACAGACACCATTTCATAGTTGGCACAGTATTGCACAACATGGTGTAGCATCAAATGTTGAGGAGCATGAAGAGAAACCAGAATAGGTTTGTGGTTTTCTTTAAAATGTGTGCTTGGTACTGACTACGGTGGCTAATTGGAAAATGAGTTTAAAATCTTTGATTAGGCCTCAGTAAAATTGTATTAGGGGTAAACAAGCAGAACTGCCAAACACTTATAATGCTTGTAGATTGTTGTTGCATTTCATGCTAATGTTTATAATATTTAAATATAAATGATTGCATTTAAAAACAAAGAGTGGGTATATTCTTTAAGTTTACAGAATTAGAAGAACAAAGTGTATCTATCTCAGGTAGTACAAACTGGTGACAAATACAAAATGTTTTAACAATGCCCACAAATGAACTCATTCATTGATTTAGAAAAAGTTTGTTGCCAAACATCTTTTCTCCTTATTCTTCCTCTAGCATCCCCGCACCACGTGAGCCATCTGCGTGTGTACTTGTGCACGCTGGGCATTTACCAACTATCTCTATAAGTTGAGCGAGCACCACCCCGTCCTGCAGATCACGCCTGAGGTCTGTGATTGGCTCCGAGCCCGGTTTCCTCTTCAGCTGAGCGTTCACCCAGGAAACGTAGGCTGCCAGCTGCTGCTGCAATTTCATCAATCAGATGCGCACAAATCCAACAAACCACAGCCGCACACACACACACACACACACACACACAGACACACACACACACAAACACAAACACACAGCTTAGAGTGGGGGCCAAATAAGGCTGAGACCACGGCATAACAAATGAGTCCCTTTGTTTATTATGTTGGGACAGGAGGGGGGGGGTGCAGGGGCAGTCTGTTGTCCCACTGCCTATTAAATTGTACTTTTGTCGTGGAGGTCAATCATATTATATGCGTGTTCAGCTCTGTTCCCCTGCGTTTCACACGGTTACTGCACCTCCGCCGGTCCCGCTCGGTCACGTGACGGCCCGGCCGTCGCCCGGGATACGTTACAAAGAAAGCGTCCCGTTTTCAACACAACACACGACATTTCACCACTTGACCCTCCGCCTGTCGCGTTTGGTTTGCATGTTTCCTTTTAAAAAAAAAAAAAAAAAAAGGCACACTAAAGCTCCTCGGTGGTCTTACTTCCTGACAACCGTTGCGCTTATTGCTAGCGTTAAAACTACAGAGCTAGAATCCAGGTTTTTGGTCCTAACTCAGCACACACACATATTAACGTCAACATGAAATTAGAAATTCGTTATTTTCCCCTGAAGTTATAACACTTTTTGTTTACTCGTCCAGCTGTTGGGGGGTTAGCAAATTCAACCGGCTTCCGCTTGCTAAATTAAAGCTATCCTGAAACTGGTGAGTTAATAAGTTATGACATTAGTAACGCTGGGTAAACGTTACCTCGTTAAAGCCCCCATGAAGAACCTCATCCAGCAAACTTCCTCTAGAAAGTGAGGCGATCATCTTTCAGCTCGAAGACCCATTGAAGAGAGCCAGCGGGGCTCGCTGCACCGACTCTCCCGCACGGCCCGCCTCAAACAGCGGCAGACCCCCGTTACCGACCACCGGTGGAGTCCAGCGGACGTCAACAGACGGAGACAATCGGTGGACCGGAGGAGACCGCTAACCGTTACTCTGTGGCCGGGAGACCGGCGTCAAGTCGCCCAGCCGCACCGACGTACGGGACTTCCGGTTGCAGCTTTCAGAATAAAACTGCATTTGACCGAATCGTCCAGAATTTATACTGTACATTTGTCTCTCTTTGCCTAAAATAATTTACTGGTGATGAACAAGCCTATGTCAGACAATGGGGTTTACATACTTAGTTTTATAAAGGCAGCATAAATGTATATACCATTCGGAATTGAATTGGTTCCTATAACTAGCCTGAGTAGCTCTCATTTTCTCTCATTAAAAAGGAAGTATTATAAACTTTAGGTGCAATCATTATGTTAACAAAAACGTAGCCCCACCACCAACTAAAATTTGTTTCAAATATCTTTTAATACAAGAATTAACACTAGACCTGTAGTTGGGATTCTTTTATGTTAGATGTGTCTAACATCTATGTCATTAGATTTTATTTGGACCAAAAGTGAAGCCACAGATTCCATAAGTACGGTGAAGGACCAGTTTGTCCTGCGGTTCAACAGGCATCTAAAGAGTTCTCTTTCTTTGTCACCATTTACTGCCAACTTGCAGGTAAACATACTGTGAGATTGGAGAATGAAGAATATGAAGATAAAAAAATACATACATACATAGAGAATCAATGAAACGTCATAATTTTCTGCTGTGGAAAATGAAAACTAAAAATATACGTAACATACTGTTTGCATTTTTTATATTAACATTGTACAGCCTATCAAACTGTAACAAGAGTTTCCAGGTCCACTTATTATTTGCATTTAATTGTTCCTGCATAATACAAATAGCCATTGCATAAGCCTATTAACAAATACAGTACTTTATTTCTTAATAGCCAAGTTTATTAAGTAATGTGTCAAAGAACAGAAACAGAGACCATGCGAATGGCCCTACACCCACTTCAGCATCCAGCTATGTCTCTCAATAGGCACAGGAATGGGAAAGAGCAGTGCTAAGTGCAACAGTCAATGGCTGTCATTCTATTCTGGCTGAGCACGGGGGGCTCGTAGAACTGGAGCTGCTTGGTTTGCTCAGAGATGGAACTGGTGCTTGAGAGTCTCTCTCAATCTGTCTGGAAGTGGATGGTGATGTCTGGGCAGAGACTGGCATTTCCATGGCGCTGAGAGCCACAAAGTGATCTGCAAAAAAATTGTGCAACATAGAGTAATGTAACAAGAACTGGGTGTTGAGTTTGCATGTATGCAAAGGAAATATAAAAAGCTGAAACAGTAGAGCTGAAAAGTAGAGAGTACAGCTGAAACAATTAGTCAATTAATCTAACAGTCAAGTGGCAGAAATGAATTATTGATTGTTAATTTAAATCATTTTAAATGTCAAAAAATGACTAGTTCCAGCTTCTCAAATCTGAACGTGTGCTGGTTTTCTTACTCTTCTATAATAGTAAATTGAATATCTTTGGGTTTTGGAAAAAACAAGCAATTTGAAGATGTCACCCTGGCCTCTGAGAAAATGTGTGTGCAGATTAATTGATTAGTCAGTTTGCCAGTTGGACACTTTGGTCCAGACTGAAATCTCAACAACTTTTGGATGGATTGGTATGAAATGTTATACAGACATTCAAATCACCTTAGCTGTGCTTTGTGTTAAGTGCTAATTAGCAAATATTAGCTTGCAAACATGCTAAACACAGATTGTGAATATGGTAAACATCACCTGCTGCTTGGGTTAGCCTGCTAATGCCAGTGTAAGTAAAGCCTCACAAGGCCAATTTACCAATTTGCAAACTGGTCTGATCCAGTAAGTTGAGGTAAGGGAGGTAGATGTTGCTGGGTCCAGGAGGACAGAAACACATTTTTCCATCATCCAACAACACACTCTGACCAAAAAGACACAGCTGAAAGAAATTTAAAAAGAGCTTTAAATGTCAATGTTTAAAATTTTAACTTTTTGATCATGACTGATATCAGTATGTACAGTATATATGTGAGTGTGTATACATTTGTTTGTGTACCTGCTTTCTCAGTAGTTTCTGTGTCAGTCTTAGAAGGGTGGTGCTCTGTACTCCTCTCAGTTCGCTGAGCAGCAAAGTGGCCCGAGCCAGAGTCACAGTGGACCCTGGTGGCATGCAGGTCCGTCCTGACAGCAGGCTCACAGCTTCCTACTCACAAGCATACACAAACAGCACACAGCAACATTGTGATTACTTCAAATCTGTGCACATTCAACCAGTATATATCAGCAAAGTTGTTCATAGAAAGACTTTGGGTAAAAGTACTGAGATTAAAATCACACTTCTTAGACTGAGCAGCAGCTACAAAAAAACAAAGGCATCTGAGGGGATAATACAGGCAAAAGAGATTCAAATATATTCTTGAAACAATGTGTCAAAATGATGATCCACAGTATAATGGTAATAATAACGCAAACAGATGAAACATTGATAATCGAAAAAATTATTCCGTTTCATGAAATATTGGAAAGAAACACAAATTACCTGACTTAATTCTGTAAATGAAGGCTTTAAGAAAGGTGCCTCAGGGTCATATAATGGCATCTGACGGCACCCCCCACAGCAAGTGGCCGTGATCGTATAGTGGTTAGTACTCTGCGTTGTGGTCGCAGCAACCCCGGTTCGAATCCGGGTCACGGCAGCGGAGGTCAACTGTACTTCTCGTATGTTGTTGCTTTAACCAACTCCAGCCTCTGCTTCATTTCACATAGTTTAAAACTGGACAGCTCAAGTTATTTTCCCTAAGCAAGGCCCCATGCTTTTCAGCTCGACCAGTCATTTGAACGGCCGACTACATACTTTTCTAGAAAATACAACACCACGGCTGTTTGCATGCAATGCTGCGATACCAAAAGTGTTCCCACAGTTCAGCTCGTGCAGGGCTAGTGGCGCAATGGATAACGCGTCTGACTACGGATCAGAAGATTCTAGGTTCGACTCCTGGCTAGCTCGTCGGAAACTTTAGCTTGTAGATCACTTGTTCATCATTTCCAATATAGACATCCCTTCTCTTCATACTGTGTATCAGAGTATATTCCCAGCTGGAAAAAAGCCAAATGATAGGTAGATGGCCTTATGCCTGGCATCGACAGACTAATTCGAAAATGCCTATTAGTCTGGAACCTCTCAGCATATATTTGATTTCAAAGGGGCGTTATCGACGGGCGGAGACAACCAATCAGAGCAACGAAGCGCCGTCCTGTCAGAAGTTTGGCAAACAGATACTTCTTATCAACATAAAGTTTAAGTGCAGTTGTTTTGTTCTTCTTTCAGAAAAAAATTACCGTCCAGTCCGCTTATTACTGCCGCTGTAGCCTGCCGCTGAACGTTCCGTATCGGCGGCCGCCATCTTGGATATTTACAAAGATACCTGAACGGCGCTCGTCTCTGTCAGTCATCGTATTAAACCCGCCTCATACTATAAAAACGCTTGTGATTGGTTAGCCCGATAAAAGGGCAGGGAAATCAGTTTGATTGGGAGAGGGGCCAGACGTATCTGCCAGAGAAAATGGAACATGAGCTCGCAGATTTGTCTGTCTCTTTCCGTTTTCAGTGTAACTTGCTGATCATCCTTTAAAAGAACAAATTTGTCCTCGGTGGACATACACAGCAGTGCTAGATTAAACCATCTGGCCAACTTGACTGTCTGTTTTTCACATCATGGAGGGAAAACAATACAGACAAAATAGTACCACGTTTGCTATTTAGAACTCAAAACACACCAAAACAAGAGGACGGCACCCCTTACGACAAGTGGCCGTGATCGTATAGTGGTTAGTACTCTGCGTTGTGGTCGCAGCAACCCCGGTTCGAATCCGGGTCACGGCAGCGGAGGTCAACTGTACTTCTCGTATGTTGTTGCTTTAACCAACTCCAGCCTCTGCTTCATTTCACATAGTTTAAAACTGGACAGCTCAAGTTATTTTCCCTAAGCAAGGCCCCATGCTTTTCAGCTCGACCAGTCATTTGAACGGCCGACTACATACTTTTCTAGAAAATACAACACCACGGCTGTTTGCATGCAATGCTGCGATACCAAAAGTGTTCCCACAGTTCAGCTCATGCAGGGCTAGTGGCGCAATGGATAACGCGTCTGACTACGGATCAGAAGACTCTAGGTTCGACTCCTGGCTAGCTCGTCGGAAACTTTAGCTTGTAGATCACTTGTTCATCATTTCCAATATAGACATCCCTTCTCTTCATACTGTGTATCAGAGTATATTCCCAGCTGGAAAAAAGCCAAATGATAGGTAGATGGCCTTATGCCTGGCATCGACAGACTAATTCAAAAATGCCTATTAGTCTGGAACCTCTCAGCATATATTTGATTTCAAAGGGGCGTTATCGACGGGCGGAGACAACCAATCAGAGCAACGAAGCGCCGTCCTGTCAGAAGTTTGGCAAACAGATACTTCTTATCAACATAAAGTTTAAGTGCAGTTGTTTTGTTCTTCTTTCAGAAAAAAATTACCGTCCAGTCCGCTTATTACTGCCGCTGTAGCCTGCCGCTGAACGTTCCGTATCGGCGGCCGCCATCTTGGATATTTACAAAGATACCTGAACGGCGCTCGTCTCTGTCAGTCATCGTATTAAACCCGCCTCATACTAGAAAAACGCTTGTGATTGGTTAGCCCGATAAAAGGGCAGGGAAATCAGTTTGATTGGGAGAGGGGCCAGACGTATCTGCCAGAGAAAATGGAACATGAGCTCGCAGATTTGTCTGTCTCTTTCCGTTTTCAGTGTAACTTGCTGATCATCCTTTAAAAGAACAAATTTGTCCTCGGTGGACATACACAGCAGTGCTAGATTAAACCATCTGGCCAACTTGACTGTCTGTTTTTCACATCATGGAGGGAAAACAATACAGACAAAATAGTACCACGTTTGCTATTTAGAACTCAAAACACACCAAAACAAGAGGACGGCACCCCTTACGACAAGTGGCCGTGATCGTATAGTGGTTAGTACTCTGCGTTGTGGTCGCAGCAACCCCGGTTCGAATCCGGGTCACGGCAGTGGAGGTCAACTGTACTTCTCGTATGTTGTTGCTTTAACCAACTCCAGCCTCTGCTTCATTTCACATAGTTTAAAACTGGACAGCTCAAGTTATTTTCCCTAAGCAAGGCCCCATGCTTTTCAGCTCGACCAGTCATTTGAACGGCCGACTACATACTTTTCTAGAAAATACAACACCACGGCTGTTTGCATGCAATGCTGCGATACCAAAAGTGTTCCCACAGTTCAGCTCGTGCAGGGCTAGTGGCGCAATGGATAACGCGTCTGACTACGGATCAGAAGATTCTAGGTTCGACTCCTGGCTAGCTCGTCGGAAACTTTAGCTTGTAGATCACTTGTTCATCATTTCCAATATAGACATCCCTTCTCTTCATACTGTGTATCAGAGTATATTCCCAGCTGGAAAAAAGCCAAATGATAGGTAGATGGCCTTATGCCTGGCATCGACAGACTAATTCGAAAATGCCTATTAGTCTGGAACCTCTCAGCATATATTTGATTTCAAAGGGGCGTTATCGACGGGCGGAGACAACCAATCAGAGCAACGAAGCGCCGTCCTGTCAGAAGTTTGGCAAACAGATACTTCTTATCAACATAAAGTTTAAGTGCAGTTGTTTTGTTCTTCTTTCAGAAAAAAATTACCGTCCAGTCCGCTTATTACTGCCGCTGTAGCCTGCCGCTGAACGTTCCGTATCGGCGGCCGCCATCTTGGATATTTACAAAGATACCTGAACGGCGCTCGTCTCTGTCAGTCATCGTATTAAACCCGCCTCATACTATAAAAACGCTTGTGATTGGTTAGCCCGATAAAAGGGCAGGGAAATCAGTTTGATTGGGAGAGGGGCCAGACGTATCTGCCAGAGAAAATGGAACATGAGCTCGCAGATTTGTCTGTCTCTTTCCGTTTTCAGTGTAACTTGCTGATCATCCTTTAAAAGAACAAATTTGTCCTCGGTGGACATACACAGCAGTGCTAGATTAAACCATCTGGCCAACTTGACTGTCTGTTTTTCACATCATGGAGGGAAAACAATACAGACAAAATAGTACCACGTTTGCTATTTAGAACTCAAAACACACCAAAACAAGAGGACGGCACCCCTTACGACAAGTGGCCGTGATCGTATAGTGGTTAGTACTCTGCGTTGTGGTCGCAGCAACCCCGGTTCGAATCCGGGTCACGGCAGCGGAGGTCAACTGTACTTCTCGTATGTTGTTGCTTTAACCAACTCCAGCCTCTGCTTCATTTCACATAGTTTAAAACTGGACAGCTCAAGTTATTTTCCCTAAGCAAGGCCCCATGCTTTTCAGCTCGACCAGTCATTTGAACGGCCGACTACATACTTTTCTAGAAAATACAACACCACGGCTGTTTGCATGCAATGCTGCGATACCAAAAGTGTTCCCACAGTTCAGCTCATGCAGGGCTAGTGGCGCAATGGATAACGCGTCTGACTACGGATCAGAAGACTCTAGGTTCGACTCCTGGCTAGCTCGTCGGAAACTTTAGCTTGTAGATCACTTGTTCATCATTTCCAATATAGACATCCCTTCTCTTCATACTGTGTATCAGAGTATATTCCCAGCTGGAAAAAAGCCAAATGATAGGTAGATGGCCTTATGCCTGGCATCGACAGACTAATTCAAAAATGCCTATTAGTCTGGAACCTCTCAGCATATATTTGATTTCAAAGGGGCGTTATCGACGGGCGGAGACAACCAATCAGAGCAACGAAGCGCCGTCCTGTCAGAAGTTTGGCAAACAGATACTTCTTATCAACATAAAGTTTAAGTGCAGTTGTTTTGTTCTTCTTTCAGAAAAAAATTACCGTCCAGTCCGCTTATTACTGCCGCTGTAGCCTGCCGCTGAACGTTCCGTATCGGCGGCCGCCATCTTGGATATTTACAAAGATACCTGAACGGCGCTCGTCTCTGTCAGTCATCGTATTAAACCCGCCTCATACTAGAAAAACGCTTGTGATTGGTTAGCCCGATAAAAGGGCAGGGAAATCAGTTTGATTGGGAGAGGGGCCAGACGTATCTGCCAGAGAAAATGGAACATGAGCTCGCAGATTTGTCTGTCTCTTTCCGTTTTCAGTGTAACTTGCTGATCATCCTTTAAAAGAACAAATTTGTCCTCGGTGGACATACACAGCAGTGCTAGATTAAACCATCTGGCCAACTTGACTGTCTGTTTTTCACATCATGGAGGGAAAACAATACAGACAAAATAGTACCACGTTTGCTATTTAGAACTCAAAACACACCAAAACAAGAGGACGGCACCCCTTACGACAAGTGGCCGTGATCGTATAGTGGTTAGTACTCTGCGTTGTGGTCGCAGCAACCCCGGTTCGAATCCGGGTCACGGCAGTGGAGGTCAACTGTACTTCTCGTATGTTGTTGCTTTAACCAACTCCAGCCTCTGCTTCATTTCACATAGTTTAAAACTGGACAGCTCAAGTTATTTTCCCTAAGCAAGGCCCCATGCTTTTCAGCTCGACCAGTCATTTGAACGGCCGACTACATACTTTTCTAGAAAATACAACACCACGGCTGTTTGCATGCAATGCTGCGATACCAAAAGTGTTCCCACAGTTCAGCTCGTGCAGGGCTAGTGGCGCAATGGATAACGCGTCTGACTACGGATCAGAAGATTCTAGGTTCGACTCCTGGCTAGCTCGTCGGAAACTTTAGCTTGTAGATCACTTGTTCATCATTTCCAATATAGACATCCCTTCTCTTCATACTGTGTATCAGAGTATATTCCCAGCTGGAAAAAAGCCAAATGATAGGTAGATGGCCTTATGCCTGGCATCGACAGACTAATTCGAAAATGCCTATTAGTCTGGAACCTCTCAGCATATATTTGATTTCAAAGGGGCGTTATCGACGGGCGGAGACAACCAATCAGAGCAACGAAGCGCCGTCCTGTCAGAAGTTTGGCAAACAGATACTTCTTATCAACATAAAGTTTAAGTGCAGTTGTTTTGTTCTTCTTTCAGAAAAAAATTACCGTCCAGTCCGCTTATTACTGCCGCTGTAGCCTGCCGCTGAACGTTCCGTATCGGCGGCCGCCATCTTGGATATTTACAAAGATACCTGAACGGCGCTCGTCTCTGTCAGTCATCGTATTAAACCCGCCTCATACTATAAAAACGCTTGTGATTGGTTAGCCCGATAAAAGGGCAGGGAAATCAGTTTGATTGGGAGAGGGGCCAGACGTATCTGCCAGAGAAAATGGAACATGAGCTCGCAGATTTGTCTGTCTCTTTCCGTTTTCAGTGTAACTTGCTGATCATCCTTTAAAAGAACAAATTTGTCCTCGGTGGACATACACAGCAGTGCTAGATTAAACCATCTGGCCAACTTGACTGTCTGTTTTTCACATCATGGAGGGAAAACAATACAGACAAAATAGTACCACGTTTGCTATTTAGAACTCAAAACACACCAAAACAAGAGGACGGCACCCCTTACGACAAGTGGCCGTGATCGTATAGTGGTTAGTACTCTGCGTTGTGGTCGCAGCAACCCCGGTTCGAATCCGGGTCACGGCAGCGGAGGTCAACTGTACTTCTCGTATGTTGTTGCTTTAACCAACTCCAGCCTCTGCTTCATTTCACATAGTTTAAAACTGGACAGCTCAAGTTATTTTCCCTAAGCAAGGCCCCATGCTTTTCAGCTCGACCAGTCATTTGAACGGCCGACTACATACTTTTCTAGAAAATACAACACCACGGCTGTTTGCATGCAATGCTGCGATACCAAAAGTGTTCCCACAGTTCAGCTCGTGCAGGGCTAGTGGCGCAATGGATAACGCGTCTGACTACGGATCAGAAGATTCTAGGTTCGACTCCTGGCTAGCTCGTCGGAAACTTTAGCTTGTAGATCACTTGTTCATCATTTCCAATATAGACATCCCTTCTCTTCATACTGTGTATCAGAGTATATTCCCAGCTGGAAAAAAGCCAAATGATAGGTAGATGGCCTTATGCCTGGCATCGACAGACTAATTCGAAAATGCCTATTAGTCTGGAACCTCTCAGCATATATTTGATTTCAAAGGGGCGTTATCGACGGGCGGAGACAACCAATCAGAGCAACGAAGCGCCGTCCTGTCAGAAGTTTGGCAAACAGATACTTCTTATCAACATAAAGTTTAAGTGCAGTTGTTTTGTTCTTCTTTCAGAAAAAAATTACCGTCCAGTCCGCTTATTACTGCCGCTGTAGCCTGCCGCTGAACGTTCCGTATCGGCGGCCGCCATCTTGGATATTTACAAAGATACCTGAACGGCGCTCGTCTCTGTCAGTCATCGTATTAAACCCGCCTCATACTATAAAAACGCTTGTGATTGGTTAGCCCGATAAAAGGGCAGGGAAATCAGTTTGATTGGGAGAGGGGCCAGACGTATCTGCCAGAGAAAATGGAACATGAGCTCGCAGATTTGTCTGTCTCTTTCCGTTTTCAGTGTAACTTGCTGATCATCCTTTAAAAGAACAAATTTGTCCTCGGTGGACATACACAGCAGTGCTAGATTAAACCATCTGGCCAACTTGACTGTCTGTTTTTCACATCATGGAGGGAAAACAATACAGACAAAATAGTACCACGTTTGCTATTTAGAACTCAAAACACACCAAAACAAGAGGACGGCACCCCTTACGACAAGTGGCCGTGATCGTATAGTGGTTAGTACTCTGCGTTGTGGTCGCAGCAACCCCGGTTCGAATCCGGGTCACGGCAGCGGAGGTCAACTGTACTTCTCGTATGTTGTTGCTTTAACCAACTCCAGCCTCTGCTTCATTTCACATAGTTTAAAACTGGACAGCTCAAGTTATTTTCCCTAAGCAAGGCCCCATGCTTTTCAGCTCGACCAGTCATTTGAACGGCCGACTACATACTTTTCTAGAAAATACAACACCACGGCTGTTTGCATGCAATGCTGCGATACCAAAAGTGTTCCCACAGTTCAGCTCATGCAGGGCTAGTGGCGCAATGGATAACGCGTCTGACTACGGATCAGAAGACTCTAGGTTCGACTCCTGGCTAGCTCGTCGGAAACTTTAGCTTGTAGATCACTTGTTCATCATTTCCAATATAGACATCCCTTCTCTTCATACTGTGTATCAGAGTATATTCCCAGCTGGAAAAAAGCCAAATGATAGGTAGATGGCCTTATGCCTGGCATCGACAGACTAATTCAAAAATGCTTATTAGTCTGGAACCTCTCAGCATATATTTGATTTCAAAGGGGCGTTATCGACGGGCGGAGACAACCATTCAGAGCAACGAAGCGCCGTCCTGTCAGAAGTTTGGCAAACAGATACTTCTTATCAACATAAAGTTTAAGTGCAGTTGTTTTGTTCTTCTTTCAGAAAAAAATTACCGTCCAGTCCGCTTATTACTGCCGCTGTAGCCTGCCGCTGAACGTTCCGTATCGGCGGCCGCCATCTTGGATATTTACAAAGATACCTGAACGGCGCTCGTCTCTGTCAGTCATCGTATTAAACCCGCCTCATACTATAAAAACGCTTGTGATTGGTTAGCCCGATAAAAGGGCAGGGAAATCAGTTTGATTGGGAGAGGGGCCAGACGTATCTGCCAGAGAAAATGGAACATGAGCTCGCAGATTTGTCTGTCTCTTTCCGTTTTCAGTGTAACTTGCTGATCATCCTTTAAAAGAACAAATTTGTCCTCGGTGGACATACACAGCAGTGCTAGATTAAACCATCTGGCCAACTTGACTGTCTGTTTTTCACATCATGGAGGGAAAACAATACAGACAAAATAGTACCACGTTTGCTATTTAGAACTCAAAACACACCAAAACAAGAGGACGGCACCCCTTACGACAAGTGGCCGTGATCGTATAGTGGTTAGTACTCTGCGTTGTGGTCGCAGCAACCCCGGTTCGAATCCGGGTCACGGCAGCGGAGGTCAACTGTACTTCTCGTATGTTGTTGCTTTAACCAACTCCAGCCTCTGCTTCATTTCACATAGTTTAAAACTGGACAGCTCAAGTTATTTTCCCTAAGCAAGGCCCCATGCTTTTCAGCTCGACCAGTCATTTGAACGGCCGACTACATACTTTTCTAGAAAATACAACACCACGGCTGTTTGCATGCAATGCTGCGATACCAAAAGTGTTCCCACAGTTCAGCTCGTGCAGGGCTAGTGGCGCAATGGATAACGCGTCTGACTACGGATCAGAAGATTCTAGGTTGGACTCCTGGCTAGCTCGTCGGAAACTTTAGCTTGTAGATCACTTGTTCATCATTTCCAATATAGACATCCCTTCTCTTCATACTGTGTATCAGAGTATATTCCCAGCTGGAAAAAAGCCAAATGATAGGTAGATGGCCTTATGCCTGGCATCGACAGACTAATTCGAAAATGCCTATTAGTCTGGAACCTCTCAGCATATATTTGATTTCAAAGGGGCGTTATCGACGGGCGGAGACAACCAATCAGAGCAACGAAGCGCCGTCCTGTCAGAAGTTTGGCAAACAGATACTTCTTATCAACATAAAGTTTAAGTGCAGTTGTTTTGTTCTTCTTTCAGAAAAAAATTACCGTCCAGTCCGCTTATTACTGCCGCTGTAGCCTGCCGCTGAACGTTCCGTATCGGCGGCCGCCATCTTGGATATTTACAAAGATACCTGAACGGCGCTCGTCTCTGTCAGTCATCGTATTAAACCCGCCTCATACTAGAAAAACGCTTGTGATTGGTTAGCCCGATAAAAGGGCAGGGAAATCAGTTTGATTGGGAGAGGGGCCAGACGTATCTGCCAGAGAAAATGGAACATGAGCTCGCAGATTTGTCTGTCTCTTTCCGTTTTCAGTGTAACTTGCTGATCATCCTTTAAAAGAACAAATTTGTCCTCGGTGGACATACACAGCAGTGCTAGATTAAACCATCTGGCCAACTTGACTGTCTGTTTTTCACATCATGGAGGGAAAACAATACAGACAAAATAGTACCACGTTTGCTATTTAGAACTCAAAACACACCAAAACAAGAGGACGGCACCCCTTACGACAAGTGGCCGTGATCGTATAGTGGTTAGTACTCTGCGTTGTGGTCGCAGCAACCCCGGTTCGAATCCGGGTCACGGCAGCGGAGGTCAACTGTACTTCTCGTATGTTGTTGCTTTAACCAACTCCAGCCTCTGCTTCATTTCACATAGTTTAAAACTGGACAGCTCAAGTTATTTTCCCTAAGCAAGGCCCCATGCTTTTCAGCTCGACCAGTCATTTGAACAGCTGACTACATACTTTTCTAGAAAATACAACACCACGGCTGTTTGCATGCAATGCTGCGATACCAAAAGTGTTCCCACAGTTCAGCTCGTGCAGGGCTAGTGGCGCAATGGATAACGCGTCTGACTACGGATCAGAAGATTCTAGGTTCGACTCCTGGCTAGCTCGTCGGAAACTTTAGCTTGTAGATCACTTGTTCATCATTTCCAATATAGACATCCCTTCTCTTCATACTGTGTATCAGAGTATATTCCCAGCTGGAAAAAAGCCAAATGATAGGTAGATGGCCTTATGCCTGGCATCGACAGACTAATTCGAAAATGCCTATTAGTCTGGAACCTCTCAGCATATATTTGATTTCAAAGGGGCGTTATCGACGGGCGGAGACAACCAATCAGAGCAACGAAGCGCCGTCCTGTCAGAAGTTTGGCAAACAGATACTTCTTATCAACATAAAGTTTAAGTGCAGTTGTTTTGTTCTTCTTTCAGAAAAAAATTACCGTCCAGTCCGCTTATTACTGCCGCTGTAGCCTGCCGCTGAACGTTCCGTATCGGCGGCCGCCATCTTGGATATTTACAAAGATACCTGAACGGCGCTCGTCTCTGTCAGTCATCGTATTAAACCCGCCTCATACTATAAAAACGCTTGTGATTGGTTAGCCCGATAAAAGGGCAGGGAAATCAGTTTGATTGGGAGAGGGGCCAGACGTATCTGCCAGAGAAAATGGAACATGAGCTCGCAGATTTGTCTGTCTCTTTCCGTTTTCAGTGTAACTTGCTGATCATCCTTTAAAAGAACAAATTTGTCCTCGGTGGACATACACAGCAGTGCTAGATTAAACCATCTGGCCAACTTGACTGTCTGTTTTTCACATCATGGAGGGAAAACAATACAGACAAAATAGTACCACGTTTGCTATTTAGAACTCAAAACACACCAAAACAAGAGGACGGCACCCCTTACGACAAGTGGCCGTGATCGTATAGTGGTTAGTACTCTGCGTTGTGGTCGCAGCAACCCCGGTTCGAATCCGGGTCACGGCAGCGGAGGTCAACTGTACTTCTCGTATGTTGTTGCTTTAACCAACTCCAGCCTCTGCTTCATTTCACATAGTTTAAAACTGGACAGCTCAAGTTATTTTCCCTAAGCAAGGCCCCATGCTTTTCAGCTCGACCAGTCATTTGAACGGCCGACTACATACTTTTCTAGAAAATACAACACCACGGCTGTTTGCATGCAATGCTGCGATACCAAAAGTGTTCCCACAGTTCAGCTCATGCAGGGCTAGTGGCGCAATGGATAACGCGTCTGACTACGGATCAGAAGACTCTAGGTTCGACTCCTGGCTAGCTCGTCGGAAACTTTAGCTTGTAGATCACTTGTTCATCATTTCCAATATAGACATCCCTTCTCTTCATACTGTGTATCAGAGTATATTCCCAGCTGGAAAAAAGCCAAATGATAGGTAGATGGCCTTATGCCTGGCATCGACAGACTAATTCAAAAATGCTTATTAGTCTGGAACCTCTCAGCATATATTTGATTTCAAAGGGGCGTTATCGACGGGCGGAGACAACCAATCAGAGCAACGAAGCGCCGTCCTGTCAGAAGTTTGGCAAACAGATACTTCTTATCAACATAAAGTTTAAGTGCAGTTGTTTTGTTCTTCTTTCAGAAAAAAATTACCGTCCAGTCCGCTTATTACTGCCGCTGTAGCCTGCCGCTGAACGTTCCGTATCGGCGGCCGCCATCTTGGATATTTACAAAGATACCTGAACGGCGCTCGTCTCTGTCAGTCATCGTATTAAACCCGCCTCATACTATAAAAACGCTTGTGATTGGTTAGCCCGATAAAAGGGCAGGGAAATCAGTTTGATTGGGAGAGGGGCCAGACGTATCTGCCAGAGAAAATGGAACATGAGCTCGCAGATTTGTCTGTCTCTTTCCGTTTTCAGTGTAACTTGCTGATCATCCTTTAAAAGAACAAATTTGTCCTCGGTGGACATACACAGCAGTGCTAGATTAAACCATCTGGCCAACTTGACTGTCTGTTTTTCACATCATGGAGGGAAAACAATACAGACAAAATAGTACCACGTTTGCTATTTAGAACTCAAAACACACCAAAACAAGAGGACGGCACCCCTTACGACAAGTGGCCGTGATCGTATAGTGGTTAGTACTCTGCGTTGTGGTCGCAGCAACCCCGGTTCGAATCCGGGTCACGGCAGCGGAGGTCAACTGTACTTCTCGTATGTTGTTGCTTTAACCAACTCCAGCCTCTGCTTCATTTCACATAGTTTAAAACTGGACAGCTCAAGTTATTTTCCCTAAGCAAGGCCCCATGCTTTTCAGCTCGACCAGTCATTTGAACGGCCGACTACATACTTTTCTAGAAAATACAACACCACGGCTGTTTGCATGCAATGCTGCGATACCAAAAGTGTTCCCACAGTTCAGCTCATGCAGGGCTAGTGGCGCAATGGATAACGCGTCTGACTACGGATCAGAAGACTCTAGGTTCGACTCCTGGCTAGCTCGTCGGAAACTTTAGCTTGTAGATCACTTGTTCATCATTTCCAATATAGACATCCCTTCTCTTCATACTGTGTATCAGAGTATATTCCCAGCTGGAAAAAAGCCAAATGATAGGTAGATGGCCTTATGCCTGGCATCGACAGACTAATTCAAAAATGCTTATTAGTCTGGAACCTCTCAGCATATATTTGATTTCAAAGGGGCGTTATCGACGGGCGGAGACAACCAATCAGAGCAACGAAGCGCCGTCCTGTCAGAAGTTTGGCAAACAGATACTTCTTATCAACATAAAGTTTAAGTGCAGTTGTTTTGTTCTTCTTTCAGAAAAAAATTACCGTCCAGTCCGCTTATTACTGCCGCTGTAGCCTGCCGCTGAACGTTCCGTATCGGCGGCCGCCATCTTGGATATTTACAAAGATACCTGAACGGCGCTCGTCTCTGTCAGTCATCGTATTAAACCCGCCTCATACTATAAAAACGCTTGTGATTGGTTAGCCCGATAAAAGGGCAGGGAAATCAGTTTGATTGGGAGAGGGGCCAGACGTATCTGCCAGAGAAAATGGAACATGAGCTCGCAGATTTGTCTGTCTCTTTCCGTTTTCAGTGTAACTTGCTGATCATCCTTTAAAAGAACAAATTTGTCCTCGGTGGACATACACAGCAGTGCTAGATTAAACCATCTGGCCAACTTGACTGTCTGTTTTTCACATCATGGAGGGAAAACAATACAGACAAAATAGTACCACGTTTGCTATTTAGAACTCAAAACACACCAAAACAAGAGGACGGCACCCCTTACGACAAGTGGCCGTGATCGTATAGTGGTTAGTACTCTGCGTTGTGGTCGCAGCAACCCCGGTTCGAATCCGGGTCACGGCAGCGGAGGTCAACTGTACTTCTCGTATGTTGTTGCTTTAACCAACTCCAGCCTCTGCTTCATTTCACATAGTTTAAAACTGGACAGCTCAAGTTATTTTCCCTAAGCAAGGCCCCATGCTTTTCAGCTCGACCAGTCATTTGAACGGCCGACTACATACTTTTCTAGAAAATACAACACCACGGCTGTTTGCATGCAATGCTGCGATACCAAAAGTGTTCCCACAGTTCAGCTCATGCAGGGCTAGTGGTGCAATGGATAACGCGTCTGACTACGGATCAGAAGACTCTAGGTTCAACTCCTGGCTAGCTCGTCGGAAACTTTAGCTTGTAGATCACTTGTTCATCATTTCCAATATAGACATCCCTTCTCTTCATACTGTGTATCAGAGTATATTCCCAGCTGGAAAAAAGCCAAATGATAGGTAGATGGCCTTATGCCTGGCATCGACAGACTAATTCAAAAATGCTTATTAGTCTGGAACCTCTCAGCATATATTTGATTTCAAAGGGGCGTTATCGACGGGCGGAGACAACCAATCAGAGCAACGAAGCGCCGTCCTGTCAGAAGTTTGGCAAACAGATACTTCTTATCAACATAAAGTTTAAGTGCAGTTGTTTTGTTCTTCTTTCAGAAAAAAATTACCGTCCAGTCCGCTTATTACTGCCGCTGTAGCCTGCCGCTGAACGTTCCGTATCGGCGGCCGCCATCTTGGATATTTACAAAGATACCTGAACGGCGCTCGTCTCTGTCAGTCATCGTATTAAACCCGCCTCATACTATAAAAACGCTTGTGATTGGTTAGCCCGATAAAAGGGCAGGGAAATCAGTTTGATTGGGAGAGGGGCCAGACGTATCTGCCAGAGAAAATGGAACATGAGCTCGCAGATTTGTCTGTCTCTTTCCGTTTTCAGTGTAACTTGCTGATCATCCTTTAAAAGAACAAATTTGTCCTCGGTGGACATACACAGCAGTGCTAGATTAAACCATCTGGCCAACTTGACTGTCTGTTTTTCACATCATGGAGGGAAAACAATACAGACAAAATAGTACCACGTTTGCTATTTAGAACTCAAAACACACCAAACCAAGAGGACGGCACCCCTTACGACAAGTGGCCGTGATCGTATAGTGGTTAGTACTCTGCGTTGTGGTCGCAGCAACCCCGGTTCGAATCCGGGTCACGGCAGCGGAGGTCAACTGTACTTCTCGTATGTTGTTGCTTTAACCAACTCCAGCCTCTGCTTCATTTCACATAGTTTAAAACTGGACAGCTCAAGTTATTTTCCCTAAGCAAGGCCCCATGCTTTTCAGCTCGACCAGTCATTTGAACGGCCGACTACATACTTTTCTAGAAAATACAACACCACGGCTGTTTGCATGCAATGCTGCGATACCAAAAGTGTTCCCACAGTTCAGCTCGTGCAGGGCTAGTGGCGCAATGGATAACGCGTCTGACTACGTTTCAGAAGATTCTAGGTTGGACTCCTGGCTAGCTCGTCGGAAACTTTAGCTTGTAGATCACTTGTTCATCATTTCCAATATAGACATCCCTTCTCTTCATACTGTGTATCAGAGTATATTCCCAGCTGGAAAAAAGCCAAATGATAGGTAGATGGCCTTATGCCTGGCATCGACAGACTAATTCGAAAATGCCTATTAGTCTGGAACCTCTCAGCATATATTTGATTTCAAAGGGGCGTTATCGACGGGCGGAGACAACCAATCAGAGCAACGAAGCGCCGTCCTGTCAGAAGTTTGGCAAACAGATACTTCTTATCAACATAAAGTTTAAGTGCAGTTGTTTTGTTCTTCTTTCAGAAAAAAATTACCGTCCAGTCCGCTTATTACTGCCGCTGTAGCCTGCCGCTGAACGTTCCGTATCGGCGGCCGCCATCTTGGATATTTACAAAGATACCTGAACGGCGCTCGTCTCTGTCAGTCATCGTATTAAACCCGCCTCATACTAGAAAAACGCTTGTGATTGGTTAGCCCGATAAAAGGGCAGGGAAATCAGTTTGATTGGGAGAGGGGCCAGACGTATCTGCCAGAGAAAATGGAACATGAGCTCGCAGATTTGTCTGTCTCTTTCCGTTTTCAGTGTAACTTGCTGATCATCCTTTAAAAGAACAAATTTGTCCTCGGTGGACATACACAGCAGTGCTAGATTAAACCATCTGGCCAACTTGACTGTCTGTTTTTCACATCATGGAGGGAAAACAATACAGACAAAATAGTACCACGTTTGCTATTTAGAACTCAAAACACACCAAAACAAGAGGACGGCACCCCTTACGACAAGTGGCCGTGATCGTATAGTGGTTAGTACTCTGCGTTGTGGTCGCAGCAACCCCGGTTCGAATCCGGGTCACGGCAGCGGAGGTCAACTGTACTTCTCGTATGTTGTTGCTTTAACCAACTCCAGCCTCTGCTTCATTTCACATAGTTTAAAACTGGACAGCTCAAGTTATTTTCCCTAAGCAAGGCCCCATGCTTTTCAGCTCGACCAGTCATTTGAACGGCCGACTACATACTTTTCTAGAAAATACAACACCACGGCTGTTTGCATGCAATGCTGCGATACCAAAAGTGTTCCCACAGTTCAGCTCGTGCAGGGCTAGTGGCGCAATGGATAACGCGTCTGACTACGGATCAGAAGATTCTAGGTTCGACTCCTGGCTAGCTCGTCGGAAACTTTAGCTTGTAGATCACTTGTTCATCATTTCCAATATAGACATCCCTTCTCTTCATACTGTGTATCAGAGTATATTCCCAGCTGGAAAAAAGCCAAATGATAGGTAGATGGCCTTATGCCTGGCATCGACAGACTAATTCGAAAATGCCTATTAGTCTGGAACCTCTCAGCATATATTTGATTTCAAAGGGGCGTTATCGACGGGCGGAGACAACCAATCAGAGCAACGAAGCGCCGTCCTGTCAGAAGTTTGGCAAACAGATACTTCTTATCAACATAAAGTTTAAGTGCAGTTGTTTTGTTCTTCTTTCAGAAAAAAATTACCGTCCAGTCCGCTTATTACTGCCGCTGTAGCCTGCCGCTGAACGTTCCGTATCGGCGGCCGCCATCTTGGATATTTACAAAGATACCTGAACGGCGCTCGTCTCTGTCAGTCATCGTATTAAACCCGCCTCATACTATAAAAACGCTTGTGATTGGTTAGCCCGATAAAAGGGCAGGGAAATCAGTTTGATTGGGAGAGGGGCCAGACGTATCTGCCAGAGAAAATGGAACATGAGCTCGCAGATTTGTCTGTCTCTTTCCGTTTTCAGTGTAACTTGCTGATCATCCTTTAAAAGAACAAATTTGTCCTCGGTGGACATACACAGCAGTGCTAGATTAAACCATCTGGCCAACTTGACTGTCTGTTTTTCACATCATGGAGGGAAAACAATACAGACAAAATAGTACCACGTTTGCTATTTAGAACTCAAAACACACCAAACCAAGAGGACGGCACCCCTTACGACAAGTGGCCGTGATCGTATAGTGGTTAGTACTCTGCGTTGTGGTCGCAGCAACCCCGGTTCGAATCCGGGTCACGGCAGCGGAGGTCAACTGTACTTCTCGTATGTTGTTGCTTTAACCAACTCCAGCCTCTGCTTCATTTCACATAGTTTAAAACTGGACAGCTCAAGTTATTTTCCCTAAGCAAGGCCCCATGCTTTTCAGCTCGACCAGTCATTTGAACGGCCGACTACATACTTTTCTAGAAAATACAACACCACGGCTGTTTGCATGCAATGCTGCGATACCAAAAGTGTTCCCACAGTTCAGCTCGTGCAGGGCTAGTGGCGCAATGGATAACGCGTCTGACTACGGATCAGAAGATTCTAGGTTGGACTCCTGGCTAGCTCGTCGGAAACTTTAGCTTGTAGATCACTTGTTCATCATTTCCAATATAGACATCCCTTCTCTTCATACTGTGTATCAGAGTATATTCCCAGCTGGAAAAAAGCCAAATGATAGGTAGATGGCCTTATGCCTGGCATCGACAGACTAATTCGAAAATGCCTATTAGTCTGGAACCTCTCAGCATATATTTGATTTCAAAGGGGCGTTATCGACGGGCGGAGACAACCAATCAGAGCAACGAAGCGCCGTCCTGTCAGAAGTTTGGCAAACAGATACTTCTTATCAACATAAAGTTTAAGTGCAGTTGTTTTGTTCTTCTTTCAGAAAAAAATTACCGTCCAGTCCGCTTATTACTGCCGCTGTAGCCTGCCGCTGAACGTTCCGTATCGGCGGCCGCCATCTTGGATATTTACAAAGATACCTGAACGGCGCTCGTCTCTGTCAGTCATCGTATTAAACCCGCCTCATACTAGAAAAACGCTTGTGATTGGTTAGCCCGATAAAAGGGCAGGGAAATCAGTTTGATTGGGAGAGGGGCCAGACGTATCTGCCAGAGAAAATGGAACATGAGCTCGCAGATTTGTCTGTCTCTTTCCGTTTTCAGTGTAACTTGCTGATCATCCTTTAAAAGAACAAATTTGTCCTCGGTGGACATACACAGCAGTGCTAGATTAAACCATCTGGCCAACTTGACTGTCTGTTTTTCACATCATGGAGGGAAAACAATACAGACAAAATAGTACCACGTTTGCTATTTAGAACTCAAAACACACCAAAACAAGAGGACGGCACCCCTTACGACAAGTGGCCGTGATCGTATAGTGGTTAGTACTCTGCGTTGTGGTCGCAGCAACCCCGGTTCGAATCCGGGTCACGGCAGCGGAGGTCAACTGTACTTCTCGTATGTTGTTGCTTTAACCAACTCCAGCCTCTGCTTCATTTCACATAGTTTAAAACTGGACAGCTCAAGTTATTTTCCCTAAGCAAGGCCCCATGCTTTTCAGCTCGACCAGTCATTTGAACGGCCGACTACATACTTTTCTAGAAAATACAACACCACGGCTGTTTGCATGCAATGCTGCGATACCAAAAGTGTTCCCACAGTTCAGCTCGTGCAGGGCTAGTGGCGCAATGGATAACGCGTCTGACTACGGATCAGAAGATTCTAGGTTCGACTCCTGGCTAGCTCGTCGGAAACTTTAGCTTGTAGATCACTTGTTCATCATTTCCAATATAGACATCCCTTCTCTTCATACTGTGTATCAGAGTATATTCCCAGCTGGAAAAAAGCCAAATGATAGGTAGATGGCCTTATGCCTGGCATCGACAGACTAATTCGAAAATGCCTATTAGTCTGGAACCTCTCAGCATATATTTGATTTCAAAGGGGCGTTATCGACGGGCGGAGACAACCAATCAGAGCAACGAAGCGCCGTCCTGTCAGAAGTTTGGCAAACAGATACTTCTTATCAACATAAAGTTTAAGTGCAGTTGTTTTGTTCTTCTTTCAGAAAAAAATTACCGTCCAGTCCGCTTATTACTGCCGCTGTAGCCTGCCGCTGAACGTTCCGTATCGGCGGCCGCCATCTTGGATATTTACAAAGATACCTGAACGGCGCTCGTCTCTGTCAGTCATCGTATTAAACCCGCCTCATACTAGAAAAACGCTTGTGATTGGTTAGCCCGATAAAAGGGCAGGGAAATCAGTTTGATTGGGAGAGGGGCCAGACGTATCTGCCAGAGAAAATGGAACATGAGCTCGCAGATTTGTCTGTCTCTTTCCGTTTTCAGTGTAACTTGCTGATCATCCTTTAAAAGAACAAATTTGTCCTCGGTGGACATACACAGCAGTGCTAGATTAAACCATCTGGCCAACTTGACTGTCTGTTTTTCACATCATGGAGGGAAAACAATATAGACAAAATAGTACCACGTTTGCTATTTAGAACTCAAAACACACCAAAACAAGAGGACGGCACCCCTTACAACAAGTGGCCGTGATCGTATAGTGGTTAGTACTCTGCGTTGTGGTTGCAGCAACCCCGGTTCGAATCCGGGTCACGGCAGCGGAGGTCAACTGTACTTCTCGTATGTTGTTGCTTTAACCAACTCCAGCCTCTGCTTCATTTCACATAGTTTAAAACTGGACAGCTCAAGTTATTTTCCCTAAGCAAGGCCCCATGCTTTTCAGCTCGACCAGTCATTTGAACGGCCGACTACATACTTTTCTAGAAAATACAACACCACGGCTGTTTGCATGCAATGCTGCGATACCAAAAGTGTTCCCACAGTTCAGCTCGTGCAGGGCTAGTGGCGCAATGGATAACACGTCTGACTACGGATCAGAAGATTCTAGGTTCGACTCCTGGCTAGCTCGTCGGAAACTTTAGCTTGTTCATCATTTCCAATATAGACCTCCCTTCTCTACATACTGTGTATCAGAATATATTCCCAGCTGGAAAAAAGCCAAATGATAGGTAGATGGCCTTATGCCTGGCATCGACAGACTAATTCGAAAATGCCTATTAGTCTGGAACCTCTCAGCATATATTTGATTTCAAAGGGGCGTTATCGACGGGCGGAGACAACCGATCAGAGCAACGAAGCGCCGTCCTGTCAGAAGTTTGGCAAACAGATACTTCTTATCAACATAAAGTTTAAGTGCAGTGGTTTTGTTCTTCTTTCAGAAAAAAATTACCGTCCAGTCCGCTTATTACTGCCGCTGTAGCCTGCCGCTGAACGTTCCGTATCGGCGGCCGCCATCTTGGATATTTACAAAGATACCTGAACGGCGCTCGTCTCTGTCAGTCATCGTATTAAACCCGCCTCATACTAGAAAAACGCTTGTGATTGGTTAGCCCGATAAAAGGGCAGGGAAATCAGTTTGATTGGGAGAGGGGCCAGACGTATCTGCCAGAGCAAATGGAACATGAGCTCGCAGATTTGTCGATCGAGTATATTCCCAGCTGGAAAAAAGCCAAATGACATGTAAAATAAGAACTAACTAAAAAGGTGTTTCTGTGTTGCTACCTGCAGCATTGCAATGCTGTAGTCAGTCTTTCCTCTCTGTGCTTCCAACTTTGCACCTTCGACCATCAAAAGGGCTTGAATATCGAGGTCTCCACAGAGTGCACATTCTTCAAGACCCTCCTGTAACACCCGAGTTACCTCTTCATTAATGTTTTTACCTTAAAATTAGAAAGAAACACACACACAGATTCAATATCTTATATTCATCATTCTAATTCTAATTCTAGCTAATGAAAACTACATTCTTTTTTTCATTGGTTAGACATTTGAAGGTGCTGGAAAATATTAAAATTTTTTGGTAATACTAGGCACTGTTGTTATGCGAAACAATTTAAAAGAACAAGGTAAAGTAGTCATCCATGTGTCTTTCAAGTATATATTGAGTTCCACTTGCGTATAAGCAAGGGCTACTCATTTATTTTGACATTAATAATAAGTCAAACTGTTGTAGCCTACAATACACCACTCAGCACAGAAGAAAGAGCAGCACAACACATAACCCGACCTGGGAAAAGGTCAGCAGCGCCAGGGATGTATGCAGCCAGGCTGCGGACCAATGCCAGGCGGCAACGCAGCCACAGAGAGACTCCAATTCTCTCACTGGCCTCAACTGCTCCGGGACAATCTTCAGTTGCCTGTAGACAGGATACAGCACACATAAACACATGCATACACACACCATGTATAATCAATCATCATTATACTACTTCTCCCAGTGTGGTTATGTGCATGTTTCTTTTTTTACAATTGGTAACACACATTTCTCAGTACTGAGAATATTCACACAGTCAGCACAACAGAAGTCATTGTGGACTTTCCTGATTTATTTCTGTGACATATATTATAAGGTAGCACCATCCATGCAATAAAGAAGTGACCTTATTTTGTTGTAATGGGATCTTGGTTTATGCTAAATACATAGAGAATAGTAAGACTTATTGTAATGCTTCCTGTTGTAAGTGATTTTTACTGACGTATCAGTTTTGTTCAAAAATCAATTTATTTGACTCTGCAACTAAATAAATATGCTACCTGTTCACTGCCAGTCCTGGCATGTTGGAGCTCAGGTATGGACCCTCTCAAGATTACAGGAGATGTCTGCAGTTGCACCAAAGATGAAAATGCCATCTGAGAACTTATGGAGGATGTTAAATTGTTAGTCAGGAAACACAAGCATAAGCATGTAAACACACACAGTACACATGCATAAAGCCGCCATACCTAAGTGAAGTACGTCCTTGCTGCAGGTATAGGTTGGCCTTTTGAAGATTTATCTCTATTGCCATTTCCAGGTACTCCATTTCACTACAGGACTGAGATATGAGCTGCTGCGAAATGGAGTGCAACAAGGAGGACGCAGCTTCTAGCAAAAGGAACTACAACAGAGGAGATGACAGATATGGTCAATTTGATTTGACAAAAAACAAGTTAGAAAAAAAAAAATGCTTCATATCTTTGGTTAGGTTAATTTCAGAAAACCCCTGAAGTTAAAATCTATTGAAAAATCTCCAAAAAGTCTCACCTTAACCTTCTCTATAGTGAAGTTCTCCTTCTTGGTATCAAGAGTCAGCACTTTTGGCATTTCTGTCTTTAGATAGGAGCCCTCAGTATCCAGTTTGTTCTGTTCATGGTGTTTTGAGTTCACCAAACAACTTGTTATGCTGACACAAGCTTCTCCTTCAGTAGAATCTGAAAGAGATTCCCACTAAAAGTTGTTTAAACCATAGTGACTAGTCAAAATGAATTCAAATTAGTTGTATTTAAAGTGAATATGAACACACAGCACACAAATACAGCACAGTAGTACGAAAATTATGAATATAATGGAGTAGAGTTAGTCTTATAGGCCCGTAATGAAGTGACAGAAATGTCAGTTTACTGGTTTGTCTCCTGCCCTAATGTTCTTGCACAAATGAAACTTTGGTTCAATACATTCCAATGACAGGTGTCAGATGATAAACAAATAATAAACCCAACGTAAATAACAGAGAGAAGAAAGTGCTATCGCTTACAGACCTGGCACAGGAGGGCAATGTAACGTGTTACTGAGTGCCAGGACTAGTTGAATACGAGCAAGGTTGAATCGGAGGCACAATGTGGATCCATACAGCGTGCAGACCTCTGGAGCAAAGTCACAGTTCACAAGTTCTTCCAAAGCCTAACCACAAGCACCACATACACAGATATTACATTCACAAAAAACTATTTAGTAAGCAAATTTAGTAAAAATCTTTTTTGAAAAAAAAGGTAGACGTATTTGTCAAATATATCTGCTGAAACAGCAGCACAGAGACAGAGAACAGGCCAGTATAGCATTTTTCCCTGCTGCTTAAAGGGTGTGTAAGTGTTTGTGTGTACAAAGAGTATGTGTGTATATTTGTGTGCATTCATATGAGTGCATTTGGCTGATTTGAACTGATGCTTTCCAAATGGCAGGGAGGAGGGTTGGGGAGATGAGGTGATTCTGCTATGTTAAAAGAAAAGAAAACTGCACCTGCATTATACAAACCGATATGACAAACAGAATGATTTATGTGATCATTCTTCCACCAAAAACAATGTAAAATTTAATTTTACATGTAAATTACAATATCTGACAGAACTACACTGATGGATTGCCCCCAGATCTTCTTCAGAAATCTAAAGAAAGCCCATATAGAAAGTACCTCAACATTGTCCAGGAGAGCCTTGTTGTTGTAGAACATCTTCACAGGCTGCACAATAAGCACAATTTACAGTATAATATATATTCAAATTATGGCATGTATAAACGTACAACATAACAATACTTTCGATACTGTGCAGAGGCCATTTTGTAAAGCTGACAAGACAGTCTTCAAAAAAATCTTGAAGTCTGTCTCCCACCACTGTTAAGGTAATGGGGAACCCAGATCTCTACAAGAGAGTGGTAGGCGAACAACCCATATTTTCATATATTCCATGAAAGATTCAAAATTACCGTTAATAGACGCAAAAATAGTAACTACAGTGAAAAAAAAACACTTTTTAACATTACCAGTTAACACAGGCTAAGAGAGAAAAAGCAAAGAAGGAATGTGTATGTGTGTGTGTGTTTATATGTACGTGTTCTTACTTGGAGATTGTCTTTGGCGATGTAGTGTCCATAAGGCAGAAGGATCCCTGTTCCTTGCGTGAGCTGAACTGATTCTTTTACAGCTTCAGTGAACAGACACAGTTCAGTAAGGGCACGTATCTGCAGAAAACACCAACCCAGATTAAAAATCCCACCAGGATGAGAGGAAAAACATTTATATGTATATATAGAGGACAACACAAATGCTGACCTTAAGTATTTTTCCCTCAACAGTGCGTTGCACATCTCTGCACACAGTCCCCACAAAATGTAGGTATAGGGCTAGTACGGGCAGTAGCTGAAATTACAAACACGATTAATCAGTAAGTCAATTATTTATCTTGAGCATTGCAGTTCAAAATGTTTATGTGTGTACCGTGATGTGGTAGCCTGTGGTGAAAAGCCAGTGGCAGATGAAGTTAAGGCTGGTTACAGTGGTACCGAGGTGAACCCTGTGGGGTTCGGAGAAAAGGTCGACTCCAGGGAGCAGTTCAGCTCCAATGCTGTGATAGGCGTACTGGAGGTCGGCCTGGGGCTGAGCCAGGGAGCAACACAGCACACACTAGGGAAGTGGGTCACACACACAAGCATGTAAGAATGAATGCACACAAACACACACAATAAACCTTACAGCAAAATCTGAGAGCAAAAACCTTTCCTGTCATAATTTCCTCTGGAAGTATTACCTTAAAGAGGTGTGCAGACAGGAGACTGCACTTGGTGCGCTGGCTGATATCAGAAGTTAAGATATACCTGTAGATCAAAAAAACATTCCCTCAGGAGCACGTTTAAAAGGCATATGATTGAAACACACCGAAAGAAGCACATCAAATCAATGATAAATCTCACTGAAACCTACTGTGCAATCTTAGCAGTGAGCCCAGCCGCCTGTAGACATCCCCAAATGCCAGCCTGTTTCAGGGTTTGTTGCTGGGAGCCGCCCCCAAATGACACGCCATCCCATTTCTCTACAGCGCCTGAGCTTTGTAAGGCACAATCTACAGCTTTACTCCAGTATGAGTGTGCTGCCCTGTAGAAAAAACACAGGCAAGAATAAAATTATTATAAGAATGTGAGAAAAATCATGAAAAGCTCAACTTATATATATATATATATATTGCTTTATAATTGCAGGTAAATGCACACAATAAAATGCTGTACACTTGCTTTAACATACACACATACATACATACACACTCAGCTAACAGGTTCTAACCGTGTGTTTCCATTGTAGAAGTGTAGGTTTCCCATTTCGTGCAGTGCCAGAACTCTGAGGGAGTGATGACTGTTGGCCTGGAGATACTCTGAAGAAAAGTTGGATGGAGATGGAAAGCAAAGTAAGACCTACATATTTCATCAACATTTTCCATGCTATTATCATTCAGGCCGCTGGTACTCTCTATAACTCATCAAACACTTGCTTTGTTTGTGTGAAGTGTGCTATCTTCCTGGGTATTTTATCAGTATTTTATGCTCTTACTAATGGAGGTAGAGTATCCATTAGTGACCGTCGGCATGTGGTTAGGGCTGATAGGGAGGCTGTAGAGAGAATTTGGTGTACTGTAGTCCTCCTCTGTCAGGTCACAAGGTTGGACGTTTGGAGTGGGCATAACTACGGGACTGAAATCCACCAGGCTTGCAGAATGGCTGAGACTTCTGCTCTGACAGTGCTGCAACTGTGCCGCAAAGCCTGGAGAGAAACATGAGCAGTGAAAACAGCGAGAGTTTCGAAAAGTTTTTGCTTGTGTGTCTCCACTCAATCTAACTCACAGGGCTGTGTGTATGCTAGAACCAGCAGCAGCAATGAGCGACTATGCTGGAAGACCTGAAGACAATGTGGTCTTCTCTCAAAAGCTTCACGGTAACAGCTCAGTGTGTCCTCTACATCAAGAGGAATGCACACAAGGGACATGGACTGCTGTATCTCTGCACCTTAGACACAGAACATATATGCATGAATTTTGTGTCGCATTAGCATTATTGTATATTTTTTTTACATTTGGATCATTATAATTGTCGGGCAGCCATTTACTACTGCCTACAAACAATTGTTTCTGTGATTTAAATATGATGATATGACGTCACACGAGCCCAGCTGTTTACTTTTAAGATCAACTGCGGCTCGAGGCGTGGAGTTTGTGAGCATTGCTTTTTTGCGAATGGGCTGTTGCTGTGCAGGGTGAGGGGTCCACCCACTGAGCAGCTGGGAACCTGCATAGCTCCTGTAAGTTACCTGAAATGTAGAAAAGAAAGCATCTCATATATACACATACAGTAAAATTCATACAATGCATAAGTGTATGTACAATAGATTAATAAATTAGTTGTTACACTTTCAGTGGGGCAAAAACACATGTGAAATATGTTTCTAGATTCTATTGTGCTCAATGATAACTGTACAAGCTCTCAAACACTGTCATCAGATTTCATAGAGAGGTTTTTTTTGTACTTTTTAACAGTATTTTCTGGAAGAATAATTACATATTATATGGCATCACAAACAAAAGCCATCTATGAAATAGTTTTATTGGCTTGGCTTTTCTTGTTACACTTTGATTTTGAAGGTACTATCATACGATGCTTGAACATGATTCTGTATGTGGGTATGTGCTACCTCCTTGCCAGTGGCCTTCTGTGTCTTGACATGATGTGGTTGTGGGACTGCAGGTCCTCCAAAAGAACTAATCCTTTCAAGCAGCTTCCTCTGAGCATGGACTAGGAGAGGAGTTACGATCAAGGCATAACGTTCCCTGGGATAGACATACAGGTGCACACACACAAAAACCATGGGCATGTACTCTGAGATATTGCCCTGGGTGACTCTTTGATCCAGATTTACAAACTGCATTCCTGACTGGTTAATGAGCAAAAACATGGCAAAGTCATAACGAAAAACAGTGCTTGTGTGGAAATCCACTTAATATGTTTATTAAATGTTTCTCATATGATTTCTGAATATCGTACTACATATTATATGAGTGTAAGCTGTGTTTTCATGGTCCTAAAAGACAAAAAAAATCCCTTTAATGATAAGAACCTAACCTTAAATCTTTATTCATCTCTCTTCGAGGCTACTATACAAATCTATTCATAATTAAATCTTAACTGCACTTGAAGCTTTATAATTGTAATATAGTCTGTGCTTTTGTGAAATTATCTTCACCGTGTGTATGAGTTGAAAACTAAGGCAAAGTGGCCCAGGCTTTCCCATTTGCCACTATCATGGAGGCACTCCAGAGTGTGCAACACCAAGGTGCGGACCCAACGCAGGTCCACCTGAGTGCTGTCATCCAGTGGAGCTGAGAAATGGAGACTTGACTCTAGTTCCTCCTCAGTCAAGTCGCAGTCATACAAATTCCACACCTAGTAGGGACAAACATGAACATGAAAGTCACAAACGGGACTGTGTCATCTTGTCTTTGTAGCTGTAAATGTGTTTTTATTCAGATGACAAGACACAGACTGTAGTGACCGTGGCAACCAATGGCAGCCTATAGACTGCAGCATACTTTGGTGTGCAATCTAGAGGTTTTGTTTTTTATAATTTATTAGAAAGGAATAATTATTTGTGTGAGTTTTTTAAATAAGCAAGTATGTGTGTATATAGCTGTATGTGACACTTACCCCTAGTCTGTTCAGCATGTCCATGATTAGGTCAGTAGCCAGCACCAGTAGTGGGGTGAAGGTGGTGTGCAGTTGGTCTGCTGTGATGGGGGAGGGAGGTTCAAGATGAGCAGCTCTCTGTGCTAGGACAGTGATTCTGCTGCTTTGGTCCCACACAGTCTGACACACACACTGCAGAATTGTCCAGTGGCTGCCACGATGGGCCAACACCTAGAAAATATTAAAAATAGGTACGTACAGTATAATACAATATAGTACACACAAATTACAAAAGTAAAATCAAAAGCATATACATAAAACACTGTACAGTATGTGATTGAACAACGAATAAACCCACTGAAAAATAAGTGACTTGTGGTTTTCATACGATATATACACAAACAAAATGATATACAAAGTTAACGCTGCCTGGATTTACACTGTATGGTCACATATAATGTCAGCAGTTCGGTACTTGTGTGTGTAATGCATGTCCATGTATCTGTGTACAGTACCATGGCCCTTCGGAGATGTACAGCAGCTTTGTTTAGGGAGTCCAGCAGCAAGGTAGCAGTGCATCTGTGCATCTGAATATGCTGTTCCACAGTTTGAGAGGAGTCCTCTCCCTCTTTACAACTCTCCTCCATGACAGAGTCATCAACTCGGACTGCTGGAAGAAAAGGTTGAGACAAGTGGTGAAACACAACCCAGGTGTCTACTAATTTTGAAGAGAGTGTGGTCAGCATTTTCCTCACCCTCCTTTTTGCCCCTGACTTTGTGTGCAGCCACATAGTCCCTAAGATCAATGTGAGAGGAGTCTGTCTCTGAGACAACCTCATATTTAGAAGAATGTTGTCGCTGTGAGCTCCTCTGCACCAGGACACCAGAGTAGGCCAGAGAGAAACACAAGGGATTTAACTGGCTGTACCTGAAACAAAACACATACAATACATAATATTATCGGCACACACACATGAATATACTGTACATGTCGGATAATTAATATTTTTAACACTAATCATACAACAATATCTGACTTGTAATTGTAGCAACCCCTTGGGCCTGTTAATGTAACTGATGTAATTGATCAATAGTAAACAGAAAAACACAAAAAAGCTGAAGTAGCTGGGTTCTTGTGAGTGAACCTGTGCTGCAGGGCTCCTCTATGCTGCTGGTCCATGTCCTTGTACAGCAGTGCCAAATGGGCTTGAGCCATGCTGTAGTTGAGGTGAGACTTCCACACTCTCTCCTCACAGCACATGTTCCTCAGCTGGAGCTGCTTCTTGTGGCGGTGTACCACAGACGACATCATGGTTAACAGGTTCTCCACAGCCTGCATCTCCCTACACAAATAGTTAAAAGTACAGTGCACAAGTGGTTATGTGAACCCACACATGTAACACACAAACACAGACATCCCCAACAAATAGATAAACACACACACACACTGTACCTGTTGGTTCTCACTCTCTGAAGCATGCTGTGTGGCATTTTCTGCTTTATTTTCTTTCTTGTATCATCATGAGAAGGTGTGTTCTTGTTCTGCTTCAAAAAGCAGCACAGATTTATATTTGTATTTTTTATTAAGACAAAGCAACAGACTGCAAATATTTTATCTACGAAATGTACATTACATTTTCTTTCAGTCTTTTTAAAGTTTTTTCTCAAGTTCAAATTCCTTATGAACTGTGGGTTGGGGTTAGGGTACATACTTAATGTACTGTACTTAAGATAGTTATGATGGTTGTCTACAGTATAAGACAGCAAAAAAAGAGCAATCCACAAGGGATTTGTAGAACAGATGGCTACATAATATGTTGAGGCTACTTTACAATATCAGAATCCAGACCCTAACCCTGTTCTACACAAAAAGATTGATTTTTTTGTGTCTACTTGTGTGAAGCAGTTTTAAGGGCGCTTATGTACAGTATTTCATAAGCACACACACAGATACATTTATTAATAATGTGCATTCAAGTGAACCACAGAGTTTGGTACTTGTGTGCATATTTGTATTTTCACCTGGGGTTGTTCATTTGCTTTCGGAGCCTGAACACAACCTCTTGTTTTACTGTGACTGTTTGCCTCCAAACTTTTTGTGAGTCCCATCCCCTCGTCACGCCTGACAAAGAGAGAACCATTCACATACTTTCTTTATCAGTGTAGGCAAAACAGCTACTAAAAGTGCAGTATCATCCATAAGTAAGTGGGCAGTAATGCATTGTTTGACGTTTTGACAATAACAGTATTCAAAAAGAGGTATACAGTAAAGGCACACCTGGATATAAATTCAAATATGATTTGCCCCCACTTCAACACAAGGTCTGGGTGGCCTTCCTCCATGGTTCTCTGGAGAAGAAGTGTTGCAAACTCAAGAAAATATGCCTTGCGTCTGTGTTTCATCACTATCAAGAACACACACACAAAAACAGAGGTTTGAATAAACAAGACTCATTATTCATTTAAAAAAATAAGTGAGTGTGTTCCACTTACCATCTTGATAAGCATCCTTTAATGTGCTGTTGGAGATCAGGTCATACAATGTGGTGGGATCCTCTGAGCCAGTCAGTGGGCGAGTAATTTCTACAGAAAAAAAGACAATCGTATACAATGTGGAGCTTAGGAAAAAATTATATTTGGATCTATGTGTAACTGCCAGAGTTGGGAGTAAGTCACAACTGTGCAATTCACAAGCAAGTCTCAAGTTACTATGGTGAGAATCAAGCAAGTCAAGTAGAGTCACTGCTATAAGTCAATCAAGACAAGTCAAGTCAAGTCATTACTCAGGTCAAGCAAGTCACATGTCAAGTCAAACTCACAAACTAATAAAGATAAAATAAAGATATGACAATAAGCTGTGCCATGGCACTCTCCTGCTCCAAGCCCTGTCTGAATGGCCAGGGTGAAAGCATTACACTCCACTCACGTAACATATCTGCTGCTGTGAGAGAGCGGGAACAGTAGTCACGTACTGTAAAAGTCCCAAAACACGAGAAGAGCAGGAACGGGAGGGCAAAAAAATTGCTAAAAGGAAGGTATCACATGGCACATGTGTGCACACAGCAAGTGCACGTACACACACTCACATACAGTGAACTGAGAGCAGGCAGGGACTGTTGTTGCGCACTGTGGAAGTCCCAAAACCTTGTACAAAGAAGTTATAAGAGAGCTTAAGCATATGACAGCTTGCAGCGCATGTATTGGCTCTCTACAGTGATGACGTCTATGTATAACATGCCCAGAGCTGACAGTGTGTCACTGGTCGCCAAGTATATTCAATACCGAATGAGTTAGAGAAAACTCAAATCTATCACACAGATAGAACCAAATAAAAGGACACGGTGACACCCATGATGCCGCTGTACGTGTCTTCCTCTGCCATTCCTCTGAGGAGAGCTGTGTATGAGGACCGAGCTCTTATAGAGTGGGCACTCGTTTAAAAAGTATTTATTATTAAAAAGTAGACTAATTAGTATGCTATAAAAGATAATATGCTACAGTACATATTGCATGTATTGCAGTGTATTGACAATAAAGTATACTACACTACAGTACACGGTTGAAAACATACAATTTGTATGTTTTAAACATTATTGAGACCGGTGTGTGTCAGTGTGTTTGTGTGTGTTACCATTGTCGGCTGGGAGAGCTGCTTCAGATGTGATTCTTTTCTTGTTCTTCCAAAGCAGTGCCTTCAGCTGAAGACTTAATTTTAATTCACCCTTGATTGCAGCATGATCGGTTTTACTCTACACACACACACACAAACACAAACATTCACAAACACACACCAACAATAGAACAGTGGAGCAAAATATTCTTCAGCTGGTGTATATTTAGAATTATTTAATATCAACACATCACTAAACATATAGCAGTCTTTTGTAAAAATCTATTTAATTTGATGATCTAACATCATTCTAAGAGTGAGGATGAATCATCCATTAAATCTACACTTTTCCACTATTGCTTAAACCCAGAGTTTCATTGGCAAGTCTGCTGACCTGTAGCTGGGCATCATAGACCTCTTGGAGCAGCCTGCGACCATTGTCCATTACCACGGCAGCCATGTGATGCTCCCTGAGCACACGTAATGCCTGGCCAGGAAGGATGGAGGATGAAATGAAATTATTTTGTACAAGGCTCCTGGTTGGTTATCATTTGGGGTATATGGGAATTGAGTGAGTCTACTAAATATTGAATATGTAAAAAGGTGAATCAAAGTACCAGTTAACTTAGAAACAGTCACCACAACTCAAAAAAATGTGTGGTACATACATATGGTGAAATGTTGTATAAAAGATGGTACACACCTTCGACAGGTAGTAGGTGATGCAGGCTATCATGTGCATGAACGACTCTGAGGTGTTTCCAGTCCATTTTCGTTTAAGAAAACCTGAATTCTCCTCCAAAACTATCAAGCATTTTTTTAGCACCTGAACATCGGAACACACACAAAAATGCATAGTTATGAATATTTATAGTTTGTATCTTGTTACATTGTAAACAAAGTAAAGTTGGCCCTTGTCCCTTGGCCCTGTGAGTATTAAGACTTGTATGGAGGAGGTTTTGCATACCTGTACCACAGGGTTGCAAGTGATTTGATGGAAGATTAGAGGTGCCAAGAGGCCATAACAGCTAACTACAGCTTGCACTGCAGCGCTATCGTCATTCAACCACATCGCCAGGTCCATGGCCACCAGCATTCGCTCACACTCTGCCAGTCTGGCTTCCTGCATACACACACGTGCACAAATCATTTATTTATGTTCATGTTAATTTAAAAGATGTAACCTTCAATACAAGCAAAAAAGAGGCAAACAACAAACGGTTTGGCGTTATTTCATGTATGTTACAGTTATTCCATTTGGAAAATACATATTAACTTTACATACACATCTCTCTATCCAGATCCTTACCTGTTCCCAGATAAACGGTCCATTGTCACTGAATGAGTCACAGTAGAGCGCTCCCTGCTGAATGTTAATCTCTGTCTCAATGAAAATGGAAGTGAGGAGCAACTGACACAGGTGAGGAGAGGAATGTTGCAGGGTCTGGACATGCAGCCTTCAGCAGAGTGAATGGGGATAAAAGAAGTAAAAGAAGATTAGCAAATGCAAAAAAAAAATACAAACTCCTTGACTTGAACTGTGTGGATGTGTTTCCCCTCTCACCCTGTGGTAGCGAGTCTATCCTGTGTGCTTTGGGACCCAGGGTCGGAGTAGGTATAGTGGCTCCACAGTTCCCTGCAGGCTCTCTTTGCTACAGCATACTGTTCTGTTTGAAATGCCACCTGAGGAACAAGTCATAAAAGCTACAACCATAATCCATCTTTTTCTCTGACTCAGTTGGCATTGGTATAAAGGTGTCCATCAGTTTGGCATGGGCCAAATCACAAAAATGAACAACAGTCGTGTCAGTCAGTTATCCTTGTAATGACCACAGGCTACATTTCTTACCCTACACCCGAATAAAGCAATGTGAGCACATGTGTGAGCACCAGGAAAATCACCTGGACCCAGCAAGTGATGAGTGTGGTGAGGTGACAAACCAGTACCGGGTGTCTACTAGTTTTCACCTGTGTGTAGCTGTGTGTACCTGCGCCAAATGAACCCACGTGGAGAGCAGTGGTACCGGCATGGATGCCAGCAGTGGGAATGTTGTACTCCCAATGGTGTTTCCAAGTAGCTTGCCCTGGCTGTTGTAGGCTGCTACAGCAAACACATACTTCTGGTTGGGTTCCAGCCCCTCCACCCTCAGCATGCAGTCACCAGATACTGCTGGTACCTGGACATATACAAAGTCAGACCTAATATTATGGGCACACTCCACACCATACGAAATTACAAAAATGTTCCACTACACCTGAAGCTCTTCTGTGAAAGAGATGAACTGTACCATATTTCCAGTTCCTGGCAGGCTGCAGTCTCCTAGGCGGACTTTCCAGTTAATGCCCTCAGCTGCACGGCCGCAGAGCTGATACCAGCAGACCTGGAAAGAAACGAAAGTACAAAGAGAAAGATGAAAAGGATAAAAGTTATGTACGATTATTTTCTATTGGTTGGATTAGTAAACTAATGAGATAATTAAATGCAAATCTCACTTGTCCCTCCAAGTTATACGGTGCTGGGACAAAGGTTAAGGAGTGGTCAGTGCGTGAGAGTAGGATGGGGGAAGGTGGTGGGTTTTCTTCTCCATCTTTCATCCCTTTATCTTTATTTTCCGCTGGAGTCTTAGGAGTGTTGGATATATACAGTTTTCTCTCCTCCACCCCTGCTTTCTCTATCAGGGTGCAGGCCTCCTGGCATGAGCACACGGACAAACCAGATGAATATTCATTACACCTTATGAAAGCTCACCTCATCGGTAGAAGTGGCTACATCTGAGTCCTTTCAATTATACAGTATGAAGAGAAATGAAATGTGCTATTGAAGTCTGGAGTAAAAAGTTTTCAATTCCAACAACTGACTACACTAGTTGGTTTCACTGTTAAGTATGTGTTCAGTCAGAGAAACAAGAGATAATTTATTACAGTTAAGCCTTATTAACAGGGTATTGGCTCTATTTAGGTATGTTATACAGTATTTTAATTGAATAATCATATTTTATTTAAAAGTAAGCATATTTAGCATCTCTTATCACACAAATACACATGTACACATTTTCAGATTAAATTACACATTGTGATACATCTTAATATATATCAAGTCTTTTTACATTACATGGTTAGTTGTGACTGTGTCTAAGAAAGTGTGAATGTTTGTGCATGTGTAACCTCTAGCAGATTCTTGGTTTTGTTGCTGTTATTTTTCTCCATGTTGCCGTGCACCAGTAAGGCTTTCTGGACCAGGAAAAGAGCTTTGGACGCGTTGTTCTTCTTAATCCGATTCAACAGCTCAGACTCCGAGACTAGACACAACCAACAAAGTCTCAGGACACCATGTTTAGACCCATTATTTGTGCTAACATATAATTTTTAAATTGCTATTCATTCAGAACATTTACACTACACTAACTAACCATGATTTATTGTCAGAGATTTCAACTTCTGTTTGTAAGTCAGCAAGTACAGGATCAGGAAATGTCAACATTTTTATCAAATTGTAATCAATGTAAATTTGAGTACAAACTCAGTGTGGGCAGAAGGCTAATTCATTCTTGAAAATCACCAGTGAGTAAATGTGTCAGTGTAGCAGTGAGTCTGACCTGCATTAAGCTGCAGTAACTTGAGGGAAACCCTGTGGTGGATGATGTCTAGCTCATGATGAAGGTCTGTGGCCAGCAGGGACACACATGTGGACCGAGTGTGACGAGAGCCTTTACTATCCGCTTCTGCCTTAGTTTCCACTTCTTCTTTTGCCTTCTTATTTATTTCATCTTTTTCATGTCCCTCTTCTGATGCCCAAGAACACAGGGAGGGAATCGATGAAGAGAGGGGACTAAATTTCTATCAGAACAAGACGAAAACAGGTTTTAGGAACACACCCATTCAAACTACAGTGACTTCCTGTTCATTTCTTTTGCATGTTTTTTCCAATCTTGAATTACAGTGTTGAGATCCTAATTCAAGGCAACACCTGGCTTAGAAAGGTGCAGAATGAATAAATGTCGGACTGAACTTATACCAACCTCTTTTACATGAGTGGTGGACAGGTTAACTACCTACCTGCATGTAGGCAGAGTCAGTAATTGCTGAGCAATCTTGGGGCAGCAGTGTAGCTACACTTTTCGCCAGAGCTTCAAGACCCCTCTCTACCACGTCACACACCTTCTGAAGCAGCTCTGTACTTGAACTCTTCAAGCACACACAAACACACACAATACATGCACAATACATTTTGTTTGCAATGATTAAAAAAAACCTGAGACAAAACACTGCAAACTGGCATTATGTGTGTGATTAGTTTTTTTCATCCTGTGCATTCACTTTACAATATACAGAACTATAATTTGATTCTATACATAGACAGCCAATCCATTCACATACCTCAAGAAGAGAAAAAGTACTTGACTTCACACCATCACTGTCTGCTTCACAAGCTGCTAGATATAATACATGAGAATAATAATATCACAGCTATGGTTTGGAAAACATGACGTGTGAACATCCTTGTGTGTGACTGTGGTGGGAGTTTACTGAATATCAAATGCCAGAGTGGTATTCTATAAAACAGCACAAATCCAAGACAAAATGTTCATGATTTCAGCTGTCCTTCAGACTGAAAGAAGACAATGGTAGAACCAAATTCCTTACCTGGACATTGTGTTTGAATTCTGCATTCAGCTGCACTCTCTAGCAGTATGGCCAATGTGTGGAACATCTCTGCTGTCATTATGCAGTCAACAGTTGCCAGGTCACAGGCAAATGCCACTTCACACAGCACAGACAGACACCACAGCCACTGCAAACATGTTCACAAATAATACCACATATACTTGAATAGAACTAGGATGTCTACATTAAACATACTGTGAAAAATGTAAGAAAATATAAGTTCACATATGTGATTCATCTTGTCCACATTAACATTACAGTTCCCTCTGTACTAAACTCCAGAAATCTCACTTTTGAGGATAAAAGTTGCAGTTTTATATTTGACAATAATATGCTCTCATCACCCTGAAAAAGTCAACAGTTTCAGTAATGCTTACCTTTTTAAATACATACCTTGTCGTAATTATCTACCTTCTCAAGGTATTGTGTAAACTCTGGGTATTGCAGCTGATCCCTCTGCATCACTACCTTCATTTTACCCCACAGAAATAACACAACATCCAAAACCAGGTCCCCATCTGGCTGCAGCTCCTACGTAAACACACATACAGTATTTACACACTAAAAACAAAACACCCCTCTTCTGAACTCTACCTCTTTAATCTGAACCCTAATCCCTGGGAGATCAACCCCAACACAAACAAACACACAACATGGAAACTTACAGGAGCAGAGCCACAAACAGACTTGTGCAGGGTGTCCACCAGGCCAATGAACTCATCACTCACTGAGAATGAAGACTTGTATCTGTCTGTTGGAAACATCAAATAACACGACCACATTATAATTCAGAGATAACTGAAATCAGTGTTGGATATTGTGTAATCAAGTAACTAAGGGCCAAATGTTGAGCACCTTATTAGTACCTAATCAATGCTCGGTGTGTCGGCTAATATTTGACAGGAAGTAACTTGGTTAAGATAGAGATAAATTTGACAGCAGCTTGACAACACAGTGAAATAATAAACAGTGGTCCTCATACTTTTGTTCATAAGGCAACCACAAAGGAATCAAGGAAAATAATTCAGATATGTGTGCCATGTGTGGCACAATTTCATTACTGCTACCATCAGTCATGTTGTCCTCTCTAGGACGGCTCCTCTGAGAAGACAGCAGACTGTTGAAACTGTCCAGTAAAGCAAGCTCCAGCTCTGCCTTCCTGAATGATTGACCTTCCACACCCTGACACAGAAAGACATAAAGAGACACTTAAGATCATTCAGAGACACAGCACACATTGAAATGCATATTGAGAACTGCGGTGGATGCTTGTGTGCTACTCACAGACAAAACCTGCAGCATCTCTCTGGCAAGTTCAGTGAATGCATCTGGCTGCTTGTACTGAAACAACAGCTTAATGAACCTCATCGCAGACATGATGGGTACTTTGTTTTCTCCTAGCAACACAACACATCACATTACTTTACAATGATTTCCAAACTATTGCACAAATCACAAACACCTTGCAACACACGATTAAGTGCTGTTTATGATATATATATATATGATTAATTGTAATGTGAGAAAAAAGGATGAAGAAAACTAACCTGTAATGGCTAAATCCATTAGAGTGGATGTTGGTGTCAGCGCACTAAGAGACTCATTAGTAGTTGGGACACCTTCACACACAGGAAAATACAAGCACATTACTCCATACATAAAGTGAGCATTACTTACCTTAAATACCTAATTACATCTTAAACATTTGAAAGCATTTGCAGAACATGTTTCCTATTAATTGTGCACTTACTGTAATCAGAGCAGAGTGTTTTTTTCTGTCATGTGTTTGTTTTACTAACCAGATAATATACTGATGCCAGCAGACAGGAGTTCGAGGATCACCTCCTGCAGCTCTGGTTCATCTGGCGTCCTCGTCTGCAGTGGGCGTCTGGTGCTGTCCCAAAGTGCTTCCAAGATGCCCAAGAACTGTGCTGCGCTGCTGTCAAACAGGCCCATTAGCATGCGCTCTGTTGTAGTGCGAGGCCATGGCGCCTACAGTAGATACAGGCACGCATACAATTTTAAGAAATGTTTAGAACCAATTAACTCATAAAATTAAATGACCATCTAAGCACACAGCCTGCCACAATTGATAATGATATACAATTAAAATAGAGATCTCTTGGAGAGACCTCTGTGGTTGCCATGAGGTGCCATGGATGGGAAATAGCAATTACAGGAAAAAACAAAAGTTGTAACAATTAAATTGATTATACAAAATCAAACAAAAATTTCAATTGAGTCCACTATAATACGTCCAGTTAAGTAAGATTTAAAAATAAGTGGACAATAATAGAGTTATACACAGGAAACAGTAGCAGTGCTTTTTAACAATCATAAAACTAATTTAACAGGAGTTAAAACGTATTTGGGGGCCCTACGATGCTTGTTATTTTCTTTAAAGTGACAGTACACTTAGGGATGAGTTTTAACATTGAATATGATGATGCAGTAAGGTGGATCGTATTACATTGGGTATGTCCTTCAGGGTGCTTTTGGTTTTGATTCTGAACATGGGTTTGGGTCTCCTTCTGGCCTCAAACACAGCCCGCTTGAACATCATAGCAGCCAGCTGAAAAAAAGATTTGAATCACCTTTAATTTGATAAACCAAAGATGAGCACATCAACACTATAAAGGAAACAACAACAAACTGTTAACTTCGACACAAAATTCATAGTTCAGAAGGCAACAAACTGTATGTGTCTGTATTCATACATACAGTGGTGGCTATACACACACACTGAGAGTTGTTTTCACTGAGAGAGAAAGAAGAAATATGTCTTATCATGCTTGGGGAGTGTAGTTCTAATGACCCTTTAACTTATTAGTCATTTAGATTGGCATGGATTTATATTTGCATGTACTATGATCTCTACTCTAATATTTTTTCACAGTAAAAGTATTAAGAGTATAATCTGAAGAGATGAGTCTCCTGCCTTGATAGATGCTTCCTTGTAAGCTCTCTGAGTCTCCCTGGTGGTAGGAACTTCATTCTGCTCCTCAATCTTTGCTAGCTCATTGATTTTTCCAAGGGCTCTCCTGGCAAATTCCTGAAAGCATTTAAATACACACAAACAACCCCACAAACGGGGAACAGGACTTTGTGAATAATTCAGAAATTGTGTCTGAGAATCTTTATGTGACATCAATTTATGGGGTAGCATTGAAAGCTAGGCCTTAGGAATAAATTATTTAACCTGTGTTTAGAACAGTAATGTCTTGATACAGCACATAGATAGACATCAAAGCAGAATTGTATTATATTGTCCTATGTAATGTCTCTAAACCAGATTAACACAAAATAGACTGCAAGCAGGCCGGATGACAGAAAACCACAGACAGATCAACAACAGGTGACAGTTGGTATTTATAACTTATTAGATCAGCCTGTGAATAGTCTGTTGACATGGCAATGACTGTGTATTTGTAGGTATCTGAATGTAGATGACGTGTGTCTCTCACCTCCGCCTGAACCACAGCATGGTTGTCATAGTAACAGTGGCAGACAGCACAGTAGAGTGTGACAATCCAAGGCAGATACTTAGCAATCATCAGAGGAATGGACAGCTCTAAACTGATGCTTGCCCACAGAAGGTACTCCAGGGCCTGGACAGGATCACAAATGGTGGAATCAAGTATCATGACACACACAATTATATCTACATTACAAATCACACTAATTTCTGTTTATATCACAACATTAATTTGCTGCTCAATTTTAGGAGTTGCATGTTGTCTTTCTACAGGGCACCAATGTGCAGAAGAGAGTGAATCACTGAATATTCACTTTTGAAACCTCAAATAATTTTTCAGTCACAATTACCCAAACCACATTAACCAGACTGAAAAGTTCTGGCTTTGCAGATCTCCCAGTGCCTCATAATCAAACACTTGAAACATTATGAGTTATAGTCTGATTCACCACCTCTGTAACATACCATTTCTCACCCTCATCCATTTTACCTTTCCATTCCAGTGTATCAGACACGGCAGAATCAATCTTCAATCTCTTTAAAAGGCTCTTTGGAAGATAATTGTACATCAAGAAATACAGTAGTATTCTTTCAGCTCCATCATTAATCTTTAAGTACCTGGGCACTACAATTCATGGTCATCAGGTAACGGCAGATGGTGTAGATGTGTAATGAACCTTGAAAAGATGACAGTAGTAGGTTAGTTCTACAATATAACATCAAATACAGCACAATATTATAATTTCTCACTTTACTTTCAGCAACGGATGATTTTTTATTATCTAGATGACGCACACTATGTCATTTTCACTACATCTTGCTCTTAAAGAGAAGTGCCAACATATTTCTGGGAAATGCAGGGTACCATTGGGAGGTTAACCTATTACTTTGACTATATGAAAGCAGAAGGTGTACTAATATACCATTATATATTTGCCAGCAGAGGTGCTCATGTTGCTGAAAAGCCTGCATCATGATCCTGATGAAGTTCAGTACATGCAGCAGTTTACAGAGTCCCTTCTGGCTGAGGATGCTGTGCCTTTTCTCCAGCTCAAATATACACAGGGCACAGCCCTGCATTGCACGGATCTACACACACACACACACACACACACACATACAACATATATACTGTAGATACATCATGGTTCAGGTATAAACATCTCAAAATATCAATGACCTTTCTCCACATGACAAAACTTCTTAGTAATATAACAACGAAGTACAACACGCATAGCATCTTTTTTTACTTCAGTCAGACTGTGAAAAGTAAAAACACACTGCACACAAGCTCACATAGTACATTGTACCTTCATGTCAAAGGTATCTCTGTCTATATCAAAACCCTCAGGGAAGAAGCAGGCCATGAAGTGGTCCACATCTCTGATGTCAGTTATTTTCACTGAGTTGAACTGCAGCAGGTGAAGACTGTAGCCCTGCCAAAGAGCCAGCTGGTACAACTACAGAAGAAGAAAGAAAGACGGAATGGCAACTGTGTGTTGTGCTGAAGAAACTTTTTAGCCAGTTTTGCAGGAGTAAAAAAGTAAATTGGCTAATTATGAATTAATCCTCTGATGAATTTGGAGGAGAGCAAAGTGGCAATGAAATGGCAGACAAAGTGGTTTGAATGTACAATAAACCAGGCAAATTGTATAGGCCCAACAACCAATAGAACATGGCTTATGAACCAGGAGCATTTGTCTTAAGCTTCATTTGACTGGTTAAACTAGAGCTGTGGAAACCAAATATTAGCAGATATTATCTAGGCTACTGTGAATTACCTTCATCCCAAAGAGAAAATCTGCAATGTGCAACATGCGCTCCTGGTATAACTTCGAAGGCAGTCGATGTTTGTACCTTTTCCATATCTCCACCAGGATTTTAATCCTAAATGGAAAATGAAAAATCAAATTAAAAACAGGTAATGTCAAAATGTATCACGTCACCAGACTGGCAAGAGCACACTGAACTATGGTTGATCCAAGTTACTAAAAAGTCACCATTTCAATCATTTTCATTGGATGGTTCTCTGGTTCACTATTGAAGAGTAAAGATGCTTGCAGATTTTTGGCCAAGAATGGGTCACGCTAATGAAAAGGGGAAGTTATGGATGACATATCAGGGCCCTCATTTCTCTAAGGCTGTTGTATTAAAATGGAGGCCCTCAGCAACATGCTTCTCGTTCTCTTTATTCATCCATGGTCTGGTTGGCGACGCACCTGCCAACTGTCTGAAGTTGTTTACCATCCCAAATAAACGCCCTAACGTTAACATAAATGGTTATTAGTCACTATAACTAAATAGACCACAACTTCCAGCTGTTTCGCCGACTACTGAGTTTAGTTTGGTGGAGGATGAACAGCATCAAGCTGGTGTCTCACCCTTTAGCACAAGAGACGCTGTCGCCTTGGCCGCTCGAAGAAGCGACTCGTCTCATCAGCGTTACAAACGAGTTAATGTCTCGTTCAAACGCGGAAATCACCGGGTTCCTTTTGTCAAGTTTCCCGTAGTGTGACGCCGGCAAGTCCATTTCTGTGGACACAACCGCGCGATTTTAACCAGCCACCGTATCTTTCTCTGAGCTAACGAACCGCTGCGTGTCTCCAGCGCGTCACCATGGAAACGACGCTAAACAGACAGGAAGTGAACACGCAGCGCGTTTTTACTGCCTGACGTACAAGTACAAACAAAGTGTTTTTACACAAAATTACAGAGATACCCAAAGAAACTCAAAACTATTAACTGCTTTTAAAAAAAAAAAGTTCAACAAATTTTGCTGCCATGGTTCCTCACAGGCAAGATTTTGCCAAATCAAAGGTCAAAAGCATGCTGATGTTTGAAATGAAAGAAAGACTATGTCACTTTTGCAAGAAAGGTAACACATCCTTACTCTTTCAAATTAAAAGCTGCATTTAAAATCAATCAAACTCACAGTTGCTAAATTCAATATAGTCAGGGATTTTATTGCTAGAGCCACACTTGGTCTGGTATTACCATAGAATGTATAAAATAAGTATTACCAGTAGCCACGCTAATAATGGCTTACTTTAGATAGATATTTCTGTATAATAGTCATCAAGTCAGTTCCCTGACTTGATGACTATTATCTACTGGTGCTACTGTTACACTAAGTTACTAAAAAGTCACCATTTCAATCATTTTCTCTGGTTCTCTGGTTCACTTTCAAAGAGTAAAGATGAGATGTGTGAGTCTGGCACAGTGCCAGCGCTTGGAGGTTGAGAAAGGCACTATGACAGTAGTTGCACCATGGTTTGAAGGCTTCTGCAAAATCTCAGTGCTTGCAGATAACATACATTTAAAGTGTGCATATCTCCTACACTGGAGACAACACAACTGGGAGGATGAAGCAGAGACTAAAATAAAGTTGGTTGGCACAACTGTTGCACAGTTCGAAAGGACTTCATATTTTACATCTGAGCTCACAGCAAAATGATACGTGCTTAGAGGGTCACCTAATGCTGCCCCATACAAACTCATCAATTTCCATTCAAGCTCACATCCATTCTCCACACAAACCTAAAGCTTCTGGCACTCAGAGCACCGCAGGCTAATGCCCTGGCAGCTCTTCCTCAAACAAACACACACAGAGATCCAGACGGGGGCATTTCCTGGGGAATGAGTATGGGGGCATCAGCAGTACTTTGAGCCAGTGTCACCTCATGACTGGGAGAAGGGAGAGACAGAGTTGGAGAGAGAGGGAGGAAGGGAGAGAGAGACAACCAGTCACAGTCAGATGGATGAAACAATGAGGGCGATGAAGGGATAAACAGTTGACATCACTGTTCCAGAAAGATCAGCCTGTTGGCAGAGTCACTATGCAAGTGTGCATGGGAGGTTACGGAGGGGAGGGGGGGGGGGGGCGCAGAGGAAGTGAGCAGAGACAGAGCCTGGGTGGGATGGGAGGGAAAGGCCTATAAATGCAGTGTAGGAGAGAACAGCAGCACCCATCTCAAACCAAGTCAAACCAACAGTCGGCCACCCTCATACCCACCGTTTTTACATCTCCTCTGGAATCTCATCATGGATATCCCCATCCAGTATCCCTGGTACCGTCGGGCCTTCTCACATCGACTCTCTGACCTCTCCATGGCAGAACCTCTCACTGATTGGCCGCTAATCTGGCCCTTGCCCTGGTCCTTCCCCTGGATTCGCCCTTCATTCATGCGCTGGTTCAACTTGTCCGACAATGGACACGGCGAGGTAAAGTAAAATTCACTTGTATCCTTAAAATAATCAAAATGTCTTACGTGAAATACCCACAAGTTGACTACTAACTGAAAAATTATTATCAAAATCTATTCTGATACTATTTATCATAAAATCAGTATTAATAACTCATGTACTGTGGCAAGTAGTATGATGTAACTGGCCATTAGATGCAATAAATGCACAGAAATCTTTCATATGTGAGATTTGTATTTATAATTTTACATTATTGAGTCAAAAAAATGCCACAGAAGAATATCCTCTTCCACTGACAGTCTCTGTATAATTTAGAAGTACGAGTCTTGCACTGAGATGAAAATAATAGCTATTGTGTTTTTGGTTTTTTTTGCCCAGCTGACTCCAGGCTCTAGGCATGCAACAAAATATGTCAGTACTGTTTCTAACAGCTGCACTGTCTGTATAGATGCGTGTGGAAAAGGATCGCTACGTCATTTATCTGGATGTTAAGCATTTCTCACCTGACGAGCTGTCTGTCAGTGTCAGTGACGAGTTCATCACAATACACGCCAGGCATGAAGAAAGACAGGTTAGAGGAACCATAGCTCTCCAAAAATAACCAAACAAAATGTATTTTGGTGACACTGACACACTTATTCTGTTTCCAGGACGACCACGGCTTTGTGTCAAGAGAGTTTCTGAGGAAATACAGGCTTCCTGCTGGGGTGTCAGCTACTGATGTCACCTCCAGTCTGTCATCTGATGGTGTGCTTACAATCACTGCACCTCGGTCATCTCCCGGCCCAGAGCGCACTATTCCGATTGCTTGCGAAGATGGAACACAGAAGCAGAAAATGTAGAGCCTGACGCTCCCGACACTGTTTCACTACTAACCCCAAGTGCTGCCTGTTTTTATATTTAACCTGTTACAGTTTTGTTGGCAGTTCAGTACACATATACAGTAGGCAGGGTATACAGGTCTTGATGTCTATAAGTGCAAGTGCCTTCTAATAAACCAGTATCTAATTCCTAAGTCATTGCTATTCTGATGTCCTGCAAGACAATGATGCTATAAAACCAAAGGCTAATATGTTGAGCCCATGTAACAGTCTATTTGACAGAGAATTTAAGTTTTTTATAGATACACTGGGGTGAAGTGCAGGATAATGAACTCCTGAGAGTTCATTTCCCTATCACACCATGCAAGTAATCATATTTTGAATGTTAACTAATGTCTGTACTGGCCCTGCAGTTAAGTGACAAAATTGTAAGCATTTGTTAATTGAACTGAAACTAGATTGCAGCCCCTATTAGTTTTACAGGGAAATGCTAAAAAAGTCAATTTAAGGGAGAGGATCTGTAAAGACATATTTTTACGAAATTGTCCACATAAGATGATAACTGACTAAACTTTTTAAACTACAGTATCTGTACCTACAGTACACTGTCCTGTTTCAGTGGCAATGAGTAAAATGCCAAATGTACTTTGTTTATTCTTCGAGAATAGTGTTGGTTTCTGTATATGTATGTAGAGGAGGGAGTTCTCTGGATGCATTTACAGTAAATTTTAGTTTGTTCACTAAAAAAAATCCACAAAAGGACTTGGGACCAGGTGTGTACTCACTGAGAGGAAGAAAGAGGGTGAATGAGCAGGAGGGAAAGTAGGGGACAAGGGAGGAACTGATGTTTGGAGACAGACATCTTTTATAACTGGGCTCCTTTTTTTGCTGGGGAGCATGGCCTCTGAGCTGCTATGGAAAGTGTGTGTGCGTGTGTGAATGTATATGAGAGTGAGTGCAAAACATGCTTGTAGATGCAAGAATTACAGCTCCATCATTCCTTCATATTGGCATCAACCCCCTGGCATATTAACACAGAAAAACAATAAATAGAATAAATGCTGAAACTCAAAATCAGAGGCCTGGTGTATGTTCTTTTCATGTCTGCAGTGTTTTCAAAAGAGCTTCACATAAAAGCATACACTACATCTGAGCTGAATATGAACAAGTTGATTTCTTATTTGAATTATAAAAAATAACCATCACATATTATGCATAGAGGTTTTATTTGTTTTTGTGAGATTGTGAGACATAATCATAATAATTGTTCTGTCAAAAATAAGTCCTGGATTCCTTATTTCAGTGTCATATTTGAAGGATTAACATAAAAACAATGGAAATATCAGGAGGGACATATAATATATGTGTTATTTTCAACAATGGTAATAGTTTTAACACTGTTACTTCCATTCTGCCCAATCTTCTTGCCTGTGCATTGGAAAGATATGTCTGTATTTACAATAATAATACACTTTGACAAATTCTTTTTATACTTGCAAAACAGATACAAACAGTACCATGAAGTATTACAGAGAATGAAACAGACACATGCCAAATAGAGAGTGTTAAGCAGCAATGGTTCTTTCTTCAGCACTTCAAATTATTTGTTGCTGAGTAGAGCTGTTGCCCATATATTTTAAGGTGCAGATTATCAACAGTGTGGATATGCAAACCTACATATATATTGTCAACAATGTGTATAAGATCATATGAAAAAAAGAATGTTATCTGGTGATGTAGTTGACACGAAGGTTGCTCTCTTTATCAGTAACAGTAGAAGTCCCATTTCTGGAAATAAGAAGAGAGGTAGAATTAGGAGAAAGCATACATAATGCATACGTGTGTGTCGATGTGTGTGTGTTCACCTACAGTAGTCTTGACTTCGGTGTTGGCTGGCATGAGAGGATGGGTCTCCTCCACTACGTTGCTGGGGAAGTGGCCAATGCGGGCATCCTGCTGTCCATAATAGGAGTCTTGTACCTGCAAACACATGATATAGACAAAAGTTATTGACAGCATCACTTGGGTGTTTTGGTTAAGAGCTATGTCACAACAATAGTTATTATCCCATAAATATTATCCCATTTTTTACTTACACTGCCGGCCCAGAAGATGTTCCCTCTGTCCTTTAGCATTGCATAGACATAGATGAGCTGCCCCTGTCTGATGGGGATGAACCTGCAGTCTCCAGGGTAGTAATCCTGCAGTGCACGAGCTATCAAGATAACATCTGTGCAGGAATATAGAAGACTTTTGAATATATTTTTTAAAATTTTTAATTTAAAGAATTTTTATGCAAACGAAAAAGCATGTGCGTAATCATTTCCATTCTATCTGCAGTTGTATAACATGATCACAACATAGGTAACTACTAAGTGCAGCAGTCAGTAGCAGCAAAAAGGAGTTGGTGTGTGTGCTACTTACGGCTGCATTCGGAGTCAGCGCAGAGTTTCTTGTCAGAGAGTTTGGCCATCTGCCTTCCAGCTTCAGAGGTTGGCAGCAAAAGCCACACTGAAAGAGCAAGCCAGAGTTTGCAAGGCATGTCTGTATGTGAACGCACCTAATAATCCAGCGGCCTTGTTCTACGCTTGGTGAACGTCTTGTGGGCTGTTTGTTCTCTTTTGTCTGTTTGCAGTCTCTGGGAAGGAGATGTAGTGAAGGCAGTCCCCTTTTTTCTACTCCCCCTTACCCCTACCTCATACATGAGCACACACAGAGCTCCTTTCAAAGCTTCCGAGCAGGTAAACAGGATGGGGGATGAGGAGGAAGGCCTGATTAGACAGACCCCTGCTTGTGTCCTGACCTTCCCTTCTCTCCAGCTCTCACCCTGTGTCACCCCCGCTCAAACAGCACAGTGTTAGACTTTTTTTAACAACACATTCCTCAGAGTTAATCTGTGTTCTCTCTACCTTGCTCAGCCACTAGATGTCAGCTGTCTTTTACAGGACTGCACCATTGTTCCTATCTCTCAGTCTTCCTCCCCCTGTTTGCTTTCTTTACCTTTTTAACTCAGGAGGTGGAGCCACTGGTTCTATTTACATACTGTATGTTTCCACTGCCAAGGAAACCAGCTGAGCCTCTCTTGTGCAAACACTCCCAAACACATACACACACATGCACACACACACTTACCAAACAGGAAGACTATACCTGTTTGGTGTGAGTTGGCTGGGAACTGTCAGGTAAGACAGACTTAATTTTTTGTTCCTTCGAAGTCAGGAAGATCATGGGTTAATTTAGGCTCTGTTAGTTCTCATAATGGAAACCAATAATGTTAAAGTAGGAATGAGTTAACTTAAGTAAAACTTTGCTTTTAAATTATTGTAAACCGGATGACAGCATGGTTTCATGGTAGTGAGAGGTAATAACAGATGAGATGGCAGATGGTGACGTCAGACTTAGAGACAGAAATGTCACAGGGGATTTCAGAGGGCAACTATATAGTGATCAAAATGTAGTTTATAGTGACTGGAAATAACAATATGTGGTTGCATGTTTTCGAACTTTTAAAACAAGCATGGCAGTGATTGTTTCTTAATGATTTGGTTCTGATTGATTACTTTAGAGACTGTTATAAGAACATTCAAGACTTTGCTGTATTTGTAGAGAATAGTGTAGCACAATGCTATTGGAATTTAGGGAGGAGAGCAGAGCAAAGATAATAGTGGAGCTGGTATTTCGGTCAGAGTAACAAAAGCATCTATCAGACAAAAGACCTCCTTAAAGGCCATGTGAGATTGTATTACTAGAAAACAACCGGTCTGGCACTCACACAACTCATCATACATGTCCTGAATTTCTCATTTCTCACAAGTAACTTAATCTGGGTTTTCTGTGTTATTGAAGGTATTTTCTGTGAAGAAGAGAAGATTTGAAGGATACCAGCATTAGGGTCATTGGTACCACAGTGAGGAACAAGTGTGGCAGAGACATACTCTGGATTACAAAATTGGGAAATAAATTCATCAAACCACTCCAGACCAGACCATCAAGAAACAGAAAAGGATTCCTGATTTTACAAAGTTTCATGGCTGTCCACCTACCACCTGGGATGATGCAGTATAACTGACTCCTACAAGCCTGCAACTGTCAAACATGTTCACCCCCAGGAAAAACAGTCTTCCTTCCCCCAGCCTGGAGGACTCCTTCTTTCCTCTCTCCTCGTCCTCCTCAGTCTCACTCTCCTTTGCTCTCCCCTCATCCGCATCCTCTCCCGGCAGCAGTGACAGTGGAGGAGGGATCGAGACGGATCTGATACTAGCTGCAGAGCTGGGACAGGCTTTACTGGAGAAGAATGAGGAGCTGGCAGCCTCTCTGGAGCAGAGCCGGAGGGACATGGAGGTAAGGATAAAGCAGGGGTTTTCGTAACTATGTATGAACAAGCAAATTACATTTGAGTCATTCTAGCCTCTTGGGCAATCATTATAAAGGTGGAAAAACTTCGATCAGTGTTCAATTTATTCCACCTTAGTTAATGGAAATGACAGTTACCGCATCCTAATTAAGAAATGTTAATAACAAAAACATACAATATTAAATCCTATTTAAAAACAGATATAAGACAGTATAAAATAAATTCCACAAATAATAAATAATGTCAAAGAGCGGGATGAGGGCATTATAACAACATTGTAAAAAAATACTAGTCCAACACTTTTGTCTGTGCATATTACATATACACAAAACAATTGGATAACCTCAGAACTACAGTTAGGATAGGCCTTTTTCACAGAAGACATTTTGACAAGTCCTGGTAGGCAAAACACAGGTGTAAATAACACTACGAGTGGTGGCTGAAATCCATTCAGATGCTTCAGTTTCAGGGTCCTGGTATTGTGCATGCTGGTTCACTGTCCCACTGTCATGACTTACTGGGACACTTGAAAAAGAACAGAGCCATTGTGAGAGTTATTAGTAACACCTTGATTTTCCTGCTATGACGAGTCAAAATGTCTAGAAAAAGGTCTATTCTGGTTTTAAGAACCAGTTTTACTAGATTTTATCCAATCTAATCTAATCACCAGACACACCTGAAAATGACACATTTGTTGTTATAACAAAGTAAAGTAAAGAATACAGACATAAAGTAATCCATGTATTTCAGCATCTGATATTTCCATGTTGCCTTGAAGGCGCTTAATGTTGCGTTTAATGCCTCAGGCTTTACAGCAGGAGAGGCATGTTCTTCAGAGGAAGATGGAGATGAATGAACTGGTATCTGAGCAGAGAGAGGCAGAACTGACCGCAGATTTAGCTGCCTTGAGAGCTGAGCTGGAGCAACATCACAGCCATGGGCGCGACCGGCGAAGGGATGAGAGTGAACAGCTGACTCAGTTAGCCAATCACAATCAACGCCTGGTGGAGCAGCTTGCAGAGGTTAGTTTATACTGCCATCGAATAGGCAGCCTGAACCCAGCCTTAATGGGCTGCTAACCCACCAAAGAAAACAACAATTATGTTATAATGCTGTTAGAATAGACAGAATCTAGGTGTATATGTGTCTGTGTTTGTGCGTGGGAATTGTCTGCGTGTGTGTGGTAGAAAAATGCAGACCAGCAGGTTTAGGGAGTCCCACCTTTGTCAGTCATTGAACAACAGACACACTTCTAAACTTTTCTTTCTTCCACTCCTCTAGGCTGTAACACTGGAGCACTCCTTGAGGACTGAGCTCCGTTCCCTCAGAGAAGAGATGGAAGAATCGTCTTTTAGCCGGAATATCAACTTTACACAATTAGAGAGCATACAAGCAGAGGTATCCTTACTGGTCACATCTAAAATGTGTTGCACAAATAAATCAATGCCAACGTAACTGCAGTTTTAGTTTGACAGTCATGAACATATTATGCAATCGTAAATTCTACGGGGAAGTAGGTCACACTGGTAAAGCATTACATATCCAACATAGCCAAATAGTATTAAATTATAGTACAGCATATAAGTAAGGAGAGCTGTTTTTAAGTCTTAAGTCATGATGGCAAGTCCAAGTCAAGTCACTTATCAGTAGCAAACTGCAAGTCAGTTGCAAATCCTTTAGGTTTCTGTAGGCTGACCATTTAATTTCAAAGCTTTGTTAACAGTGTTTTTATATAGATGAAACCCACCTTTCAAAGAATTATTTCTAATGGTTAAAGTTTCAAGGTGTGCTGTCTGCAGCCTGTTTGTTGCTATCTTAAACTGCCTGTTGCTGTCTTTCACCAAGCCTAAAGTTTTTGGTTTTAAGTTTGAAGTCTAGGTCTAGTCTTTAGGGAGTGAAGTCTTAGACAAGTCAAGTTGAAATCAAATCGCAAGTCCTGTTTTGGTGACTTGTGCCTGACTTGAGTCTAAGTCTTAAGTCTACAGCTCTGCTGCTAAGCACCAGTGGAAATATCAGCAGAATATGAAGTAAACCCATAACGATTTAACAGACTTGCGGACATAAGTATCCATATCAACGCATTCAAATCTGGTTATAAAATGATTGTACTCCAATTGAAATGAATTACATTTGTTGTAGAATTTAAGAATGGCACTCATTTCAGTCACCACTTTCTTTAACCTATTTCATTGCACCATTTATGAAGCATTTTGTGTTTATCCGTCTTCTTCCCATGCAGAACAGAGTGTTGTTGGAGCGGCTGTCGCACATGGAGGCACAAGTAAAAGCTTCACAGGAGGACAGCGATCGACTGCGCGCGGAGAGAGATAGACTGAGATACAGACTGTCAGAACTACAGACGAAACTAAGTGAGAGAGAAGCAGAGGTGAGGATCAGTGACAGGTATCGAAGATCAACTGTAGCGTTGATAGAAGAAGCCTGCGGGAAAATCAAGGGCCGCAGGGGGCGCCACTCACAGAAGTCACAAACACGACAAGATTGAAGCTCTTGATTTGTGTGTGTGCTTGTGCCTGTCTCTCACAGTGTGTGTCTTTGTGTGTGTGTGTGTGTGTGTGTTTGTGTGTATACTGTACGTAGATAGAGCAGGAGCAGGGAGTGGTGTTTGAGTTGCGAACCTTGAATCACTCTCTACAGCAGAAAGCTCTGAACCTGGGAGAAGAGAGCATTCTGGACAGTACACACACACCACCTTTGTCTCTGCTTAGTGAAATTCAGCAATCACAGGTACACACACACACACACAAAGACACACACTGAATAACCACATTGACAGGCCACAATAACTCCCAAGGAGATTTTGCAAGATCTTTACGGCCAACTTTCCATGGAAAGCACGAACACCTAATAATAAGTGTTTTGACCTTACTCACCTTTCTATCTGTTTCTATCTGTATATCTCCTGCTGACCAGGCTAAAGAGGCTCTTCTAGCTCACTCCGCAGTCCTGCAAGCAAGAGACGAAAAGATACAAGCGCTCACAGAGGAGGTCTGTTGAACTGTACACCCACACATACATATACACACAGGCAAAGGAGCATGATTAGTTCAAATTCATTACAAAGGAAGGGAAAAACAGGGTCTAGCCTAACATCAATATATTTAACGTCAGAAATCAGACACCTTATAGTTTTACCACTTGCTGCAGAAAGTCCCCCTCCAAAAATGTTTTGCTTATTATTACTTCATTTGGATGTTTGACCTTCACTGTGCAGAATGATTTCTGTGCAGTTTGACACTAGAAGAGTGTTTACATATTGTCATCTTTTGTCCTGATCTTATAACTTTTATTTCAGACACAAATTATTTTCTTTTAAGTCTTAAAACATTCCTTGAGGGTTTTTTTAAAATGCAGAGATGAATGTTTTGAATACAGAAAAATAAAGGTATGCTTGCCAATTCCACACTTTGCAGCTTCAATCTCAACAAGAGGAGATAGAGTCTTTAAGGGAGGAAATCAAGCCATTTACAAGCAGTCCTGAAAAGCCAAGCTACAGGTAAGGCAAAACAATTTTTTTGTCGATTTGAACCCATGGCGATATATGTTTTGCTAATAATCATTTAATCTCCAGTTCCTTAGAGAGTGAATTGGCTACGGTGCGTCAGGAGAAAGAATTACTAACTCAGCAGCTTCTCAACACCATCAAACACAAGGTGGTGCTGTCTCAAGAGCTGGAGGCCTGGCAGGTGAGTCTGTGTGAAGGGATATAAAATGATAAATAATGTGTTTTGGAAAAGCATTTAGGGTACAAGCAGAGTATTGTTTTTTTCATCTGAACCGTCCATCTTGTTGCAGGAAGACATGCGGTTGGTGATCAATCAACAGGTGCAGCAAAGGGAGGAGGAGAGACAGCGGGAACAGCAGCAAGAGAAAGACAAC